>CM032062.1:27664855-28264855 GCA_018831715.1 Matsumurasca onukii | reverse complement strand
AAAATATGTTTTACGCTTCCATTCATATTTAGTAAATAAGAGTTTTACTGAAGGTTTTGTTGCAGCACCAATTATAACAAAGCTTCTTTTATTTTGCTGTACAGTAAACAACACAAGACAACATCTTAATTATTAACCACTCTATTAAGTAACGTTACAACGAAGTTTCTCTCGCTAAATACACCTCTGGATGGTTTGAAAGTAGAGTTTGTTTATATCACCCTATTGATTGAAGCTGGTTTTAAACGTGTAAGGGTTTGGTTAGAGAGGATGCAAAAGCAGAGGAAGATGACGTATGGAGCTGACCAGCTGTCCTTTGCACACTCACACGCGCACACACACACACACACACACATCACGAAGAGACAAACGTTTTGTTAAACTGCATTTGACACGAACAATTCTTTGTAATTTTGCTGTAAAACAGCGGTTTTCACTCTCACAATTTACATGCGTTTACTACAATGTTAATGATAGTTTCAAGACAAAGACGTGACACGTTTAATG
Organism: Matsumurasca onukii; assembly: GCA_018831715.1. NCBI lineage: Eukaryota > Metazoa > Arthropoda > Insecta > Hemiptera > Cicadellidae > Matsumurasca > Matsumurasca onukii. The sequence goes on along the minus strand of CM032062.1, from coordinate 28,264,348 downwards.
TCTTCTCTGACCTTCATGGTCTATGTAACATGTTCTAAGTAAACTCTGATATCGACTTCAAATGTGTGAAAATTAATATCAGGGAGATAATTGGCTCAACATCGATACTGAGACTTACGTGTTGTTTTATTTTATTATATGCTTTTAAATAAACAGATTTTACTTTGTCACTGCATGAGTAAACACAGACATAAAGTAAAAACATAATTAGAAAATTAATTCACTAAATATGGTTGGTCAAATGGTTGAATACATAATATGGATAGTGAGATAAATCACATTAATAGTGTTCTATGGAAAAATAGTGAGAATAAAAGGTATGCTACAGATAAATAAACTTAAAAATTATTCGATATAAGATCTTAAGACTACATAAAAATAATATCATATGTATTATATACTTCTCAAGTCTAGAATATAGGTCAACTATTGTAGGTAGTGTTTTCAATTTGTTGGACTTTATTACATAAGTTTGATTAATAGACTTCCAGCAGTACGTTACTTGCTCTGTGGCAAAGTAAATCTGTCATGGAACTCAAAAATAACCTATTCACCTACGCCTACGCACGAGGACATATTTTCCTTGATATATTCACAAATCGATCAAAACATTGAACAACAGTATGAATCGACTGAAATCAAGTGTTTGCATTTCCTTTAACTTCCTTTAACTGCGGCTTAAAGCTCAAGGAGAAAACTTGACCAATGAGTGCAGTGTTATCAAAAAGGAACAGAAAGGAGAGCTGGCTCACCTGGATAAAGTAGAAGCACATAAAAGAACACAGTCTGTCAAATTTTCAGCTCTACTAGGGCCTTTGTCAAGACAAAAATTGCTCACTTAAAAGAGTAAGTAACAAAAAAACTTTTAAAACCCATCTCTGCTCACAATGTTTCCCATAATACCAATCTTGAAGACAGTCACAACCAAAGTTGTACGTTCCCTTCCCCAACCCCTACATTTACAACTACCTTTTCTGCTATAGACATTTAGTTTATCTAACGTTAACACATTATTTTGTTTAGATTTACTATACACAGCTTGATAAGAATTCATTTGGATGGCCAGCATGGCAGCCATTTATAGCAATGGCGGCCTCTTAAATCAAACACTAAAACGCAGATTTCTTTCATAACTTACTCAGTAGCCTCAAAAAATGCATGAACAGCTTACAACGCATTAACCCAAAACTTACCTTAAAACACGAGTTTAGTGATGGACATTGTTGATTTTGGTAGATGTTAATCTTTTAACAAATAAAAAGACCTCTTACCTTAAACAAATAAAAAGGTTTTTTTAGAATATATTTGAGTAGTTTCCTAAGACAGGTCAAAAGCTAACATGCAATTCCATAAAGTCAGCAGTAAATTTGTCATCCAGTGTTCTGTATATTCTTTTACACTGTAAAAGCAATTGTCATGATTGTGTATTGTAAACAAAATGGCAATTGTAAACTTAGTCATATTAGTAAAAATTAGTAAAAACTAGTCTCGAGTACATTCAAAGTTACCTAAGAAAATGTTAGTAATGTATTAGTACAGTTATAGTTTATCCAGCAACCGGGCCATTAGGAGATTACAGCAAAAACCTTCTTAACAACACGGATTAGGCCTGTAAGCTATCCTTTACTCAGACAACCTTACCAATTTATGAGGAATCCTCAGCGTATTTCACAAGCCTTACTTTTACAATCATCCGAAAGCTTTTACAATACTTATATAATACATTTTGCTTATTTAATACTATGAAAATAAATAAATAAATTCTAAATCTCATGAGTTTACGATGTTTCAAAATGTTTATGGTAACGTATTTTATAGTGCTACCCTAACACAAAACAGTTTGTGGTTCATATTTTTAGTTTTGTTTGTATTCAAAATATATGAGTTGGAATAGTATTTTGGTGTAGTATTTTGTTGTTATAAGGTATCTTGGCAAGATGTTTGTCTGTGTTTCAGAGCAAGAGCTTACTAAAATTCAGAAACCCCCATAGTTTTCTTCCCTTTCCACCCGGATCAAAAAAATAACAACGATTCCAGTTTACTTGTGGGAATTTACACTAAAAATAAAAGTTAAATTTCTATTGCTTTTTGTGGTAAAGAACGTAGGCGCGGCCACTGAAGGAAAGGGTTAAAGCAAATGAATTACAAGTAGGTTAATAAGACGTTTTCTGAAGAGGTCTTTCAACAACATATTTATAATGTTAATGGAACTAGCGTAATTGTTGATTTGCAGACCAACTTATCAAAAATAGAATATCTTAAAACCAAGTTTCAATATCCGGATGCAAATTGTGCTGTTGTCCAGTTAAACATGCAGTTGTTTGTCCCAGTTCCTGTGTTCTCTGCCAGGAACTCATATGGGAGTTGGTTTTGTAACAGCAGTTTAGATATGTGGACTTCGAGTTAGCCTGTCCTTTGTTGCATATCATTTAGCTTTGGACAACACCAGACGCAGATATTTCCCTTGTATTTCATATAGTATACAATGTATTCTATTTATTTGTATAAAAGTAAAAGGTACATTTTCGTAGTTTAATCAATCACCTCTGCTACAACTCACACACACAAAAACCAAACATATATTAATTTTCCGTTTACATGATTTTTTGACTGTAAATAGTGTCAGATATGTTTGCAATATGCCGTCTTACTCATGTTTAGTCAACGGTAATAAGCTCATATGAGCTTAATCGTTAGCGGTAAAAAACCAAACGAGAACGGTCGTCTTAATACCGAAAATTTAGAATCTGATTCGGCAAAGGTGTTTTTCTCGTACTGACAAGAAAGCTTGATGTCCCAGCCTTATATCGTAAGTGGCAGGCATAAGCTGAAAGCATTAGCCCATTAGGATAGAATATGGTTATTCAAAAATACGGTTATAGTTTAAATAAAAATATTGTAACGAAGTACATCCATCAAAGGATTTGCTTTGAATATGGATTAAGCAAAGTTTACGCTGTATAAGATCTATTAGACTTATTAACTACCTTAATCTACTTCTATTTGCAGTCGCAGTGCATCCCGCCATAGGTAAAGCAATGTGGACGGCTCAAAAGCACGAGTATAAATGCCAGAATCAGTCACTATGATAAGATATTACATTAGTTAGGAAATGCATCCACAAACCTGTGTTTTAAAAATTATTAAAAATAAAAGGGAACATCAATAATCTTACTTTTTCTTGTAAGTAACCTTTGAAAGTTTCTCTACAATTGAATCACGAATAAAACGTATGATATTTAAAAGGTTTTTTTTCTAACATTAAATTTGTAATATCTGCAATTATTATGAATAACAACATTTGTGGAGTGAATAAAAAGCGTCATCGCCAACAGCCAGCAATTGTGGTGATTGGAAACAAAACAACAAAAATACCAAATCAGGTGGTTTAATCATATTCCAGAATGTTATTATTAACTTTAAATGCACGTTGATGGCGTCAATAATTATATGGTTTCCTTCGCCCTCGTTTTGAATGATTAAATCCAGATATTTCTTGTTTTGTGTATAAAACATAGAATATACGTACATTCATAGTGGAGGTTTCCACTTGACCCAGAACCTGATATGTATATTAAGGAGAGAGTATTAGTCTTCAACCTTCCCAATCATCTTTGATGGTTAATTGAGAATGATTCAGTAGCAACTTTAAAGGTAAGATGAGGCCGACACGCAGCTAAGCTCTAAAGCCCTGCTGGCATGAGTGAATCGAATATACACCTATGATCATACAGAAGGCCAAGCTGAGGCTGAAGGCCGAAGCGAGGCTGTGAGTGGAGCGAATCGGAATAACAAATTGCCAAGGAAATTTGATTCACTCATGCCAGCCACGCTTTAGCGCTTAGCTGCGTGTCGCTCTGGTTTAAACTTAAACAACTCAAACTGCCAGAGAAAGAGTGCAGATCCAAGACGGACAGAAAATTCGCTGTAGTGAAGAACGAATCGGAATTTGTCACTATCTAGTTGAGAACAATTGAATACACGCTGATCATGCAATAATTCTAAAATACTGTCTGATCATGTTTATAATGACTGCAGACAAGCCTTCAATGATATGCTGCAAATTATGACAACAATGTCAAGTACACAACAACGAGGATCATATATCAGCTTTACATGGCAAGTGGATCTATCTGCGTATATAAGATTAGTCTAGTATATATCGCTTCTAAGTCTGATGTCGTTATGTTATTGGTTCTGTTTCCTCTTCATCTTGAATTTTGTATAGGATTAACTAAAACGTGTCATCCACATCATCGGTACAAATATTACCTCAATAAAAATGTTTAAATCGAAAAGAAGACAAAAACAAGATCAGGCTAAATAAACCATGCAAGGTGGTGTGAATAAAATATGGACTTGTAACAGCTTTTAAAATGCTTTTAAGAGGCTTTTAGCTTATAGATGGATTTGAATGTGGAATAATGTTCGTAAATATTACGTATTGTATGGTGAATACCTCAAAAGTTTAAAATTGGCAAACTCATAGTTACCTTCCATTGTATTATGTTAAGCTCGATAATGTTTGGACTTGGCTTTATCCAACCAACGAGCTGTAATCTACAATCTGCTGGTAGCTGCCTTGTCGCTTATTGCTGTTCAGAGACAAAGTCCATTCACAATCACTGCAGTTTTACTCATGTGTGTACAATTTAAGGATAGAAATTTTAAAAAACTGTACAGCAATATTTCTAAATCACTATTTGAGATGCCGACCACGCTCATGAGGGTATTTTAGGGCAAATATGTGGTGAGGGATGACTGTGATGAGTGTTAGTAATGAGTTATGAGGTGTAGTCTTGTTACAAACTAAGGCCGACTCTTCCTTTGAATGGGTCATTAATTAATAGCCCAATGACCAATGGAAATACAAGGACCAACGGCTTAACGTGACTTCCGAACCCCGCAGGTGATGGTCTGATATGTCTAAACGGTGGTGGGAGTTGATGCGGGTATCATCAGATGATCACTGACACTATCTGAGCCGCTTTAGACCTATATCATCCTCAAAATCTGACCTCCATGAAGCTGGATTACAGGACCACGCCACGAGTCCCAGTCAATTTACCTTATGGTACGTAACGTTGAGACTGTTTACGTAAAATCAAGTTTAGAAACTGTTATATTTAACGACAGTTATATGAAAGAACAAGAAAAAGACCAACCGCTACTGGCCACTTTTAATAACAAGCTTCCCTTAAACTGGAGATATTGAAAGTTTGACCATCTTCTCGTATATTATACCCTGCCTAAGAAAGAACAGTATTATTTGAACAGATTAGATTATGCAATCTTAAGATTAAATAATGTTAACTGTGTAAAGCATCAAATAAACCAGTATAGATAAATAACAATTCAAAATAAGTAAATAAAAAAACATACACAATTATTTAACGGATCGAATTGTATCCTTTTCTTCTCTGCAACCTTCGGATTTATCTTGAAAATTAAAACATAATTCAGTTATTAGCAGTTTCTTGTGAAGGTTTTAAAACTATTGGCAAGGCATTTTGAATAACATTCCTGCATTTGTAAGTTTTCTTTGTGTGCTTTTGATTTGCGGTTTGAAAATATACATAACTTATTTCATTTGTCGTGGGGTTAAGGCTTCACGGGAGTTAAATTTTAAGTTAGCTTTATATTCACTATCGATTCAAAAATATACGTAAAATATACCTACTGGTTTTATTTGTTGATTTTTTACCGCGTCTCTGCATGTTTTCTCCAAATGTATTTTACCCGTTAATCTAAGAGCACGAGTTCGTTATATAAGTGTGTTGTAAAAGGTATGTTATAACATATACCCAAATTTGGTGTCAAAAGTAAAGGTTTCGCAATGTCTCAAGGTCATATTCAAAACATTTTGAACTTGAAAATGGGCTTAAATTATTCCAAATACGACAATGAGCCCGCATTCAGGTGTCGAACTTGTCATCAGATATGTAATGTATAATAGTTATCTATTGTATCAAACCTTAACCAGTATCTGTTTACCCTGATTCTTTGAACGCAAGAAACCACAACAAATAAACCAAGTTCAGTTTCAAATAGTATATTCAGTAGTTTGTGCGTGTATTTAACCTAAAGTTCATTAGTCTGAGTACTGGAAAGTGAATCTACACTCCAGATGGTTCTGAGTGTGTATGGAAAGTTGGTTCTCCGGGAAGTACAATCCACCTGCGCTGTATTTACATATCAATGTTTAGCTTATAAAGGTAAGCCACTTTCACAAACAAACTCGTCTCCATAGGCATTGTTAGCATTGTTAATGTACAGTGGCAGCAAATGTACTTCTCCATCGGAGTTAGACTGTATGAGTAGGTAATAATAAAAGTTGATTGCATCATATTGGTGTTATGTATTTTCTTCCAGAACAAGTTTAGGACCTACAGTGTACGTAACATGATAAAACCTAACTACGTCTTCAGGCATATTAATATAGGTTATATGAGTGACCTTGTTCAAAAAGTAACCTCGTTAAAGAACCCTCGTTTGAACATATTTATACCATGTTTGATTAGTTATACCTTTTCAATATTAGTAGTTACCGTTAGATGTTTGGATAAAAAAATGAAATTTAGTTTTTTGCACTGACCAAGATGATGACTTCGTCGGCGCAAACAATCTTAAAACTGTACTAATATCCTAGCTGTTAAATTCGACTATAAAAATGTCACCGCTTTTTTGTTTACGCTTTGACAACACAAGTAGGCAATAAAAGCAGATTAGCTTGGAGTAAATGGGTAGACGACTGGCGTAAGACTTTAAGACAAATCTCCTTTCGATTTACGGCGTAGGCTATAACTGTATGTAACTTGACAAGATTCTATATTTCATTATTCATTATTAAACAGTACACATTGAAACCTCGTCAGTACCAGATAATTACAGAAGTTGGCATTAACAGCAGATTAGCTTGGAATTGAATAGATGTACAAGATCTAACCCAACACTGCAGATAACAGTAGAACACAGTTTGCAGTTAATCCAACAGTTTATCACACTGTGTATAGTTTGACCTACTCGACATGATATGCGATTATTCCCCCGGCTTCACCCAAATATATCCTAGAATTGGGCAAGAAAGGAGCTTTCGTTTCTTTATTTATTTAGCTGTGAGGTCTATATCACTAAAGCACTGTTTGAGATGCCGACCACTATCATGAGGGTATTTTAAGGCAAATATGTGGTGAAGGATGAGTGTGATGAGTGGTAGTAATGAGGGGTAGTCTTGTTACAAAAGCCGACTCTTCCTTAGAATGGATCATTAATTAATAGCCCAATGACCAATGGAAATACAAGGACCAACGGCTTAACGTGACTTCCGAACCACGCAGGTGATGGTCTGATATGTCTAAACGATGGTGGGAGTTGATGCGGGTATCATCAGATGATCACTGAGACTATCTGAGCCGCTTTTGACCTATATCATCCTCAAAACCTGACCTCCATGAAGCTGGATTACAGGACCACGCCACGAGTCCCAGTCAAATTACAGATGTAATTTTGAGTATATTACATAAATGCTAGTTATATACTGAAGAAAATTTGACAGCAAGTGCGGGATTTGTGTTCCAAGGGGGATTGAAGTGCCAGTTGGATTCACCAACTTTGCTGTAAAATTTCGTTTAGTATATAATTGGTCTTGAAGTACTTGAATACATGCTTTACGGTACCTAAAATTATATCATAAATTAAAATAGCTCAATAAATATTTGACAATCGAATGTCTTTTTAAATATGAAATATCTACATGAAAGTACGATATACAGCGACGCTTGGTTCCAATTACGATTTCCTGTCGCTACGGAGATAGTGCCTTTTCATGTTACAGCCCATTAAATACTACCAACGATAAATAGCTATTGTGTTTGAACAATAATGGGATGTCAAAATACTGCGTTGAACACCCTACACAGTGAATTTAGTTGTAATTACAACAACGCTTTTTCCATAAAACTAATACCGTAATTTGAAAATTAATTTTATCACTAAATCACTATTTGAGATGCCGACCACTCATGAGGGTATTTAAGGCAAATATGTGGTAAGTGTGATGAGGGTAGTAATGCGTTATGAGGTGTAGTCTTGTTACAAACTAAGGCCGACTCTTTCTTATGGGTCATTAAGACCAACGGCTTAACGTGATCTTCCGAACCACGCAGATGTCTCGATGTCTAAACGATGGTGGGGAGTTGATGTGGTATCATCAGATGATCACTGAGACTATCTGAGCCGCTTTGGATTATATCATCCTCAAAACCTCATAATATCATCTCAAACTTATAATAAATTATAAGTAACTTTATATTTTATTACTGAAGAGATTTGAAGACAAAAATGTTTGGACTGAACCGGGACTTGAACCCGGGTCTCCCGCTTGCCGGGCGGTTATGCTCACCACTACACCATCCGGCCCAACTATTTCTGCCTTCAAATTTAGAGACGTAATTAAATCTGAATGTTTATCCGAAACATGTGACTGTCAAATTAGGCCTTTATATTTTGGATGGCTAAACATTTAAATGGTATTAATTGAAAACCCCTTTAAAATAATTTGAAACTTTTCATTAAATTCCCTAGAATACTTAATAGATGTCATCAATAATACCTAAGAAGTATACGATTTGTGTAAACATTTAACATAAAGGCTATTATGCTGTTCTACTACTCTTCGTGAACACGCTTGGTCACCGTGAGCTAATGTTAGAGATTAACCATAGTAAATGCTTTAAAGTATATGACACTGGAATTGAAACGTAATAGTTATAAATACGGAAAATCAAATGTCATGTGTAATGGTTATAGTTGAGAGGCAATGAAGCAAACACAAATACGAGTATCAACAAATAAAAGAGGAGTTTGTTGTTAGAAAGTTTGTTTTCCGGGGCCAACTCTTCTTTAACCTTAACAATGATTTACGACCGATAGTAATCTACTTCTATCATTCCGCCATAGTTATATTTGATAATATATAGATGATGTAGTCAAAAAATCGTGAAAAAAATAACTGTTATCAACACATTTTAAATCTATTGGTTTGAGTTATGTTGGCTAAATGATTGCATGAGTAGCAAAGATATTAAACTTTAGCTTACGAAGAACATTCTCAGTGGTTTTAAGAGAAAAGCGGAAGAAATATCACAGCCTTTTTCAACAGCGCTGTATAGTGAAAATAGTGTTTCTTGAAACACTTTTGTACACAAAATGCCTATACATGTCACTATTATTTAATTAAGTTTATATGATTGTAGTGCTATTGAAGTAACACTCCATCAACATTGAAGAATGATTTGTGACTTGTTCTCTATTTACCAGGTCGTTTATAAGATTGATAAAGGAAAGCCGTGCTGCAAGGTAAGCAACAATTAATCCTTAGAGGATAATTAAGGTAATGTTTTGTAAGAATATTAATGGCTCAGTGGGAAGCTTTGGAATCATTTTCGCTTTACAGCTGTTAGTCATTGTTAGTGGTTTTGATATTGGATTACTTTTACTATAAACAGTAAACCAAAGGTAAAAGGGTGTTTTGGTCATCCGAAAACAGCTGTTTAGACATATGCAGACTGGGACTCGAGGCGTGGTCCTGTAAAATGTAAGTCAGGTTTAGGATGAAAAAGGTTTCTGTAATCTTCGTTTGTTTTCTTTTGTGAAAAAATTTCCTTTTCTTAGTGCTTAGTTTTTTTTTGTGATGCAGCTCTATTTGCCTTAAAATACCTTCATGAGAGTGGTCGGCATCTTAAATAGTGATTTAATGATATGGCGTTTTGTTCGTATATTGCGTGGGTAATTACACCATTATTTTATCTTTGTGGGGTTTTATCTTGTCAACCTTTTGAGCGGTGAACTTTTCATGGTAATTACATTTCATGGTTGAAGGAAGCATTTCATAGGTAATCACAAGTTGAATTTACTGTAAAGAAGACCACCTCGTAAACAGTTCTTGAAAAAAACGGTTTTGATGTGAACACCCCATTTTTAAATAGTCAATGCTTAATATCAACTCGAGGCGTTATCAAATTACATGCACATGGTCACAAACACATAAAGTGGTAAAATGCACTTTGTCATTTCTCCGAAAACTATAACATTGCTGCTTTTAGACACAAGACGTAACCGGACGCAGAAGTGCTAAAGTTAGGTGCCACCTCTTCCATTTTGTCAACTGGTAAAATTGAATTGTTTTGATGAATGACTTGTCATTCAGATGGTCTTGGTTTTGTTGTATGGTTGCTTTATACAGGGTGTCCGATGGACACCAGACTCTGGTCCAATGGTTATTTGTTGAAATGCGAATAATGATTTGGGAGTTCGATTTGATTATATCTATTTACAACAACAACTGTGAATATCAATTAAATCACAGGTAATTTTAATTTAGATTGAAGCGCGATAATGTTGATTTAATAGGGATGTAACTCTGGATGCAAACGGACAACTTTCCACCTGTTTATGATGTGTTGCGTTTGACACCACTGTAACTTTGTTTATTATGAAATGTTTTTTAACCTTGGTGTCATAGATTAAAAACCAAACGGTATTCCTTCTACATTTTATCGTGACAAAAAGTACGTTCATCACATCGTTAAGTGTCTTTTATTGATACGAGGACAAGTAACTCCAAGGCGTAGCCCTAAAAATACCAAGACGTAACCGGCCGCAGTTAATTCATGACAAACGACTCAGCAAGTTAGTCTCCCATTACAAATGTCGCCATGCTAAATTTGAATTAAATCCAGTGTGTCAGCCGGATAATAATAATTAGTGACAAATATAAAATGGAGAATATTAACCAATAACCAGACTAAGCGTTTTCGGACTTATTCTTAATTTTCTTTATTCATATCCTGGTTTCCTAGTTGTCGCATTTTACTTATGGGACACTCTGCATACGAAATGTAACATTCTAAAACTGGTTCCTATAGGATTCATACTACGGTTGTTTTATTCCGTTGCTGTGTTACATTGGTTTGTTCGCGGTTCTGTTACAATAGTTTTAAGTTAATACTGAGGTGCTCTTTAAATTGTGCATGAAAAATCTTCCGGTTTGGCCACCAAACTGAATTCTTGAAAGGGAGATTATTGGCATATGGTGGATTATAATTTTAAAAAATACAAAGAAGCGATTTAAAAAAATGTCAATCACGCGCCTGTATTTGTTTTTTTTTCAAAATATAATCCATTAATGTATTGTCTAAAGCTATAAGCACATGTTATTTCAACAACCTGTTAGATCAAATTATTGGTTATTCCATCGATTTTATTACCATCCATATTTAAATCCAATTTAGAAGTTCTGTATAACAAATAATTATCATGGCGTTTTAGTTACACGTTTGAGACAATGTTCTGTTCAATGATTTTGTTTCTACGCAAACAAATTTTCTAGATTTACCCTCTCCTCCCTGGTTCGGGTTGTTCGTTAACGTTTAGTAAGAAGTCGGTTGACTTTTTAATTTGAATAATATCTGTATCGCTTGACATATGTAACAAAATATAATTTTAAAACCAGGAACTGACTTACACAATTAACTGACCAATAGACCATTTCAACCTATGTGTCTCTGCTGAGTTAGATTGTGCAATAACGAAACCTTAAATTTAAAATAAATAAGTGCTCGTAGGCGTGTGTGAATTAATGTTTGATTTACTTGAGTTCATCTTAAATAGTTATGTGAATACCTAGAACTTAGGCGTGAGTCAATCTTTAGAGTCAATGAATCTAAAAATCCTATAAAGTTGTGTCATTTAAAAAAACAACGTAAGCAACATCTATATAACCTCCTCGTACCCCACATATCACCTACAGGTTACATTAACTTGTCCGTGGATATTAAGCCTGGAACTGAAGATACAATAAGTCTGTACACTGCAATGAATCCATCGGTGTTTGGTTATTGGCTTTATACTGTGCAAACTGTTATCGTGTTTACGAAACTTCGATACAATCCATTCTCTGAATCCATCAATATTGATTGTTTTGTAAAAGGCACAAAGTATTGGATACTTTGTAAACAGTTATTTTTAATGTGGCTTCAACGTTTGCCGACCTGCCCGTGGTGAGGCTGGATAGGTTTGTCAACAACAAGTTCAAGTACTTGTTAAGCATCTCGCCTGCGTAAGGACAGAACGGCGCTGAGGAATGAAACTGTGCTTTTGGGTATATTAGGAGGTAGCGCGGGTATAGTAGGTCAACAAACAACGCACCTGTACACAACTTGCGTATTTCTCAATGCCATACTCGCATCTGCCTGCATAAGGACAGAACGTGCGCTGTGTGAGGCTGGGATGTTAAACAGGAGCTTACTTTCTGCTACCAGTTAACGCGCCTGTCATCTCTGCCTGCATAAAGGACAGAACGGCGCTGAGAATTGAGTGGTACACGGCATCTCTCTGAGGGTGAGTAAGGGGTGAGAGGCGCTCTAACAAACAACGCACCTGTGTTTGGCACGCATAACAAACAACGCGCCTGTACACAACGCACCGTATATCTCAATCGTATCTGCCTGAGCATCTGCCATAGGACAGAACGGCGCTGAGGAAGCTGTGCTGCGGGTATGGCAGGAGGCTGTGTACCACAACATATTTCTCAATGTACTCGATGAGCATCTGCCTGCGAACAGATGGCGCTGAGGGTGAATTGAGGTAGGAGGCTTTCTGAGAGCTCTAACAACAACGCGCTTGTACACAACGATGAAGCATCTGCTCTTGAGTGAACACAACACATTTCTCAATGTACCCAGTGAGCATCTCGCCTGCGTAAGGACAGAACGGCGCTGTGAGGGGGTGAATTGAGTACACTGCTTGTGCTGTGTTGCGGGTATAGTAGGAGGCTTTTAAAGGCGCTCTAACAAACAAGGCTTTCTGAAGGCGCTCTAACAAACAACGCCTGGCACCATCGCATTTCTCAATGTACTCGATAGCATCTGCCTGCATAAGACAGAACGGCGCTGAAGGGAGTGGGAATTGAGTTCTGAGGCTTTCTAAAGGCGCTCTAACAAACAACGCGCCTACACAACGCACCGTATTTCTCAATGTACTCGAAGCATCTCCTGCATAAGGAAGAACGGCGCTGAGGAGTGAATTGAGTACACGGCTGTGTTGCACGGCTGTGCTGCGGGTATAGTAGGAGGCTTTCTGAAGGCGCTCTAACAAACAACGCGCCTGTACACAACGCACCGTATTTCTCAATGTACTCGATGAGCATCTCGCCTGCATAAGGACAGAACGGCGCTGATTACACTGCAGGAGCTTACATGCCCAGTACAGGCCTTCACTATCAGAGACATAGACTTGTTGTCAAACAAAACAAGACGAAACGAAACATACCCCTCAGCAAAATTACTCATCACAAATGGTTAAATATAGATGGTTTCATCGCTATTGAATAAAGAGTTAACGTTTCATTTTTGCAGAAAGTTGCTTTTTGTAACTATTGATGACAAGTTTAGAAAGTTCGTATCCAACTGATCTCCGTTACGTCCGGCAGATCCCTGGTCCACCGGAGCTCCGTTGGCGCAGGTTCGATCCCCGTAGTCACCACTTACGATAATTTGTTAAGGTCAAGGTCAAGTGATAGAGATGACTTCATAAACCTAACTTCGCCTTGTTACTAACTTGTCACCTAACTTTACCTTTTTTACGTTATTCTATGATTTCTAAGTTGTATACATATGTCCAAAGAGCTCAAGAATATAGGTAATGGAATATATAGGTATTCTATTATCAATTAATTCAGTATCGTTTACAGGAAATGCTATTAAACGATTGTAATTGTAGTCTCTGCTCCATAAATACAAACTTTGAGCTTGTTATTCAAGTAGAATAAAGTATCTCTTTCTAAGATTAATTACCTCGACACTGATTTAGATAATTATTTAAGATTTGTAAAGATTGTTGGATAATTGATGTAGGCCTAAGTTCTTTTTTACGCGTTTCTTAATTATTATTTTACTTATAACTTATTTCACCCTATGAATATCATTCAACTGAAATAGCTTGCCGATACAGCACTGGTTCCCTACGTTATGTTACGTTTGAACCGTGCAGCCTGATGTTGAAGGTTGGTAGCAATGGACAGGGGAATATTTGCGATAGGTTTTGGCAAAAGCAAGCAAGATTAAGTCTGGCTTAACTTGAAACCCTCACGTATATCGTACAGAACACGTCTTGCAAAATGTATAAACTGAATAATCGGTCAACCAAAGTACCTACTCACCTGAGTTTTCCAATACCTAGCAGGTTCAATCCAATACAACGTTTCAAGATGAAATATTGTTCTTGTTTCTTTTATGTAATGTTGACACTACAATCTGGAGCAATTATTAATTGGTATAATTTCAATGTAAACAAGTATTTCAATTAAACTACGTCAGTAGAAACTAGAAGTCTTGCCAGTTTCACTCCTTCCACAGCATAAATACGCCAAACTTAATTTTTAAATAATGTACAGATAGAAATCTTATTTCCCTTGTATAGACAGACGTTCATTTAAATTATGACCAATACAATACTCTGAAAATTAAAAAAACGCACATAAATAGTAGAGAAAAGTCGTCAAAGCATATACTTATCTAATACATTCAAATTTTGCTCATATATGTTGTAGGGTGCCCCTTGAACATGGGACAGATATATCATTAGAGGTGTGAGGATAGTTCTTAAATATCTATTACAGTTAACCTTTGGCACCATTAACACGTTTAGCTAAAACAGATTAAGGGCCGTATTTTCAATTGCCTGGTTAGCAGCTGGTTAACTAACCACCGGTTAAGTTGTTTACAGTCTGCAATGTTTACATTTTCACGCAACGTACAAAGTATTTAAGAGAATTATTTGAAGATCTTTCATGCAATAAAGGTATAGTTTTACTATTTTTATTGAATTTAACATTATGCTAATATAGCTAAACACAAACTGTAACACCAAAGTGAAAATCAAAACAAAGTAAAACTTAACCTAAAAAATATCCAGCTTTTCTATTGGTTGGCTCCCTGTCCTAATTTTAACCGCCGGTTAAGGCTGAATTGAAAAAACGGCCCTAACTAGTTGTATATTTCAATAAATTATTGTATGGATAATTAAAGTTCTGTTTCCAAAGCCAGCTTAAAATGATGAAGCCCAAAATCGTTTCTGATAAACAAAAGAACAATAACTGTCAATGGATATTTCCTCTCGTCGTCGTGTGAGCTTGTGAGATAAAGGGAAAGTTTAATGAGCTATTGGAAATACGTCAGAGTTCTCAACTCTTATCGACTCCAACCGTCTTTAGCCCAGTGATTTATTATATGAATAACCTTAAGTCTTATTGCTATAATAGCTCATTACTGTGCCATATGTTAGGTCGTAAACCTAATTTATTACCTGTCACATGTATACAGGGTGTCAAAAAGATGTGTAGCGCGCTATGCAGAACCGGATTCTACATACAAAGTAATTCGAAAACGTCCAATAACATTTTTTATTTCGGTTTAGTTTAGCCGTAATCCGCAATTTTGTAAATTTTTGTAAATAACTAATAATTTAAAAACCTTTTGCGATATTTTTGTGAAACCTGAATTGTAAACAATTACCTAAAAAAAGTTCAAAAAATATTTTTAATTTAATTTATTAAATTTTAAAATGGCCGCCATTTAATAATTTCAAAGTCAAATATAATCCAATTGAAATTTGACTTCAAATTTTCAAATAGCCGCCATTTTTAAATGTGATAAGTTAGAAAAAATTATTTTTGGAACATGTTGTAAGGAAAACAGTTAAGGTTTATAACAAGTTTCACAAAAATATCTCAAAATCTTTTTGTAATTATTAATTTTTTCAAAAAAATACAAAATGGCCGGTTACGGCTGAACTAAGCCGAACTTAAAAAAGTGTTACTGGGCATTTTCGATTTACTTTTGTATGTAGAATCCGGTTCTCCTTAGCGCGCTACACATTTTGTGACACCCTGTTTGTATATACAAATAGATGCCTTACATTCTCACAAGGATGCAAAGTTCAAGTGGAAAAGATTAGTAAGGAAGTCAGATTATTGTGATACGAAAGGTAGTAACATTTGACAGCTAGCGTCACTACAGAACAAGTTAAGCAATTTGGTCATTTACCCAGAGATTTTTGTCAGTGATTATTTCTTATGTCTTGTGTATTCAGATTGAGCAAGTTATCTAAACCTAATACACGTGACGAGGATTGAACGCAAAACACGTTCAGTGTGGTTTGTCCTTATTTGTTTTACACTTTTTTGTTTTATTTTGTAATCTTAGTCCAAGGAACTGTTGAAAATATCGACTTTACCTGAGTAATTTAAAACCCTTTTTAACACTTTAAATATTACAACGTTAATCAGGTAAAATGCGTTTTTAGACTAACAGATTGATGTTCCTGACGCACCGTCCTACCTTTCCCTGAACTGCCAGACAACATTAGTTCACCATACAAAAGGATACCACAAGAAATATGACCGAGGATCTGCAGAAGATGTTAGCGGGGCATTTACTTCCATGGTTTGCACTACGGACCGTGTCCTCTGTTAAGAATTTTAATCAATACAATACAAGGAATCAAAACTTTATGCCACCAAACTGCCATAGGCTTCAACTGTACGATAAACTTCCTGTTGAAGCCGGTAGAAAATTATATAATAAACTTTCCGACAATGTTAAAAGTTACTGTACGACAAAATTCAAAACCAACCTTCAAATTTACCTGGCTCAAAATTCATTTTATAGTATTGCGGAATTCATGAATATTTAAAACTCAACTACTAGGCTACTATTATTTAATTACGATTCGAGGTCTTACTTGTGGTTTATAGTATAATTTATTATTGTCAAAAACACACAATTTTATTGTACAAACTTTGACATTAAACGTATTGTTGTTGTTGTCGTTAAAAATCCTCTCAAAGATAACCGATACACTAAGTAATAAATGAAGACAAATTACAGTGTAACTAGACTTTTGTAATGATCTCAATGAGGCTACGGGGAACCTGAAAAGCTATCTCGTAATTGTCCTTTGAAAGATGGTGCGTTGCTGTAAAGTTCAAAGTGTCTGTGATCCGTAGCTTTGTATGCTGTGTTTTGTAATCAAAATTTTCAATACAAATGTATTTCAAACATCTTTTTAAGTTTCAAAGAAGATACAATGTTTTCTTATGAGTATAGTACTAACTAGCAACATGTGTGTCACAACCGCGTATTTCACAGAGCGTCGTACAGAGCTTGAATTGATTATTCGTGTTAAGATTGGTCATAAACAAAACAATACAAAACCTCTACATAGAGGCACAAAGTAGTTTCAGAAATGATTCCATTTTCAGTGTGTTGATTTGGCCTAAACAATGTATAAACAAACAAATATAAAATCAAATTTTAAACATCTGGAATCATAAATATTAGCGGACAGGAATAAATTTTAGTTTACTTGACTATGTATGAATTCAAAAATTTCTGTCGGATGCCTAGGATCTTTAATTTATTGATGTATATGTGAAGTCTTTGATTTTCTGTCACTCACAACATGTTTGACAAGTTGTATCTACAGTGTCAAACAAAATTTTTCCTTCTACTAATAATCTGTTTCATTGAATGGAAAGTAATATTTTGCTGCCAGGGGTGATTTGAGTTTCTAGGATAAATCGGACTGTGTTCTATAAATTAAAGCCGTGCTTATTTTACTTGAATATAGTTAAATTGGAAAATTAATTTATGTTCCATGAACTTTATTGTACGTGAAAGATCGTTGAATCTTGCTATGCGTTGGCACCACTGCAGCGTCATATATTGTAAACAGACTATTTATGCTTGAATAAATGACCTTTTCATCGTGTTAATGATTCAGGGTCATATTTAACAAAACTTTAATACAATAAACCATTTGTTTGTATTATCAACTAAATCACTATTTGAGACACCGACCACTCTCATGAGGGTATTTTAAGTCAAATATGTGGTGAAGGATGAGTGTAATGAGTGGTAGTAATGAGTTATGAGGTGAAGTCTTGTTACAAACTAAGGCCGACTCTTCCTTAGAATGGGTCATTAATTAATAGCCCAATGACCAATGGAAATACAAGGACCAATGTCTTCACGTGACTTCCGAACCACGCAGGTGTCGGCCTGATATGTCTAAACGATCGTGGGAGTTGATGCGGGTATCATCAGATGATCACTGAGACTATCTGAGCCGCTTTAGGCCTATATCATCCTCAAAACCTGACCTCCGTGAAGCTGGATTACAGAACCACACCACGAGTCCCAGTCAACTACATTATGAACTCCGATTGCTGTAAGTAATACACTTGTAAATAGATTCTTCCAAACAATAAATTTCCTAAAATTAGATGATAGATCAGAAAGATAATATAGCTCCATTAGTAAAGTTGGATGTTATTGAAATACGAAGGTGACTTATAAACTATCTCGGCCAGTGTGGCTAGAAAGATAACTCTCGTTTTCCCCCCAGTCAGTATGTGTCTGGTTAGTACCTGCTCAGATTACTGTATACTGGGGTACATCAAAAGAGTTGTTCACAAAACTACTGGGCAGCTTTGTAGTTTTCCGGATATTGAGCACGCTCTGTTCCCACCAGGGGAGGTTGGATCAGATATCATTTTAGGGGGACAAGGCAGCAGGGCAGACCGCAACTTCACAGGAGAGGTTTGCCATAATCTTGGGGGGAAAGGTCCCCCGAGTGTTGTCAAGGCTCTCCATGTCTTGGGGGTTAGAGTCCCCTAAGTGGTTGTCAGCGGGCTTGCTTGTCGCGCCCTCTCGTGATTGTCTGGTCAGCCAAACCCAGTCCCATTCCTCTTTTGAATCCAGACTTCCTTTCATTCCGGTGGTAGCACAATATGCCCAACAGACGAGGCACACGTGCATAAGGGTAACCAGTTTCTAACCACTTGATCCTCTCAATCTAATCTAACATCTAACTCGCGTTTAAAGCATTTAAGTTAAAACCAAAAGACCTTTTTCAACCTTCTTGTTTTCAATCTTATATTACACTATAAAAGGTCGAATAACATTTAAACCCGAATAATCCACCATGTAATCGGAGTTCAGTTGCAACATGGAATTTCGTGTTCCCGAACTATACAAAGGGGACGGAACTATTGTGGATGTCAAACACACAATGTTGTGGTTTCCATTCGACATGATACGGTTGTGGCTGTATTGTTCGTGCAAGTCAACCAACATCATCAATTAAGGGGTTCAACACAATTGTTAAATGGGCTTAACCACAAAACAGTTAGTGTACTGGACACGTGCTACATACTGCAATTATTTTCAATATTTTAATTAACAGCTTATTGAAAATAGCGTAATACTATGATATATCAATATTTTAATATCCATAAATATTTGTTTATTCATTTGTAGTCATTTTACAATCAAATTGTGTTGACTACTACCACTGGTAAGACAAGGTCCAATTCCGTAACTATGTAATTTAAAACTATAATAATTTATACTAAATAGAGGTATTTATAAATTCGTCTAAAGTGTAAAATGGATGGCTTATTAGGTAATTTTTCAGTTTTTTCTAAATTAAACAAAGTCGTTGGTCGATCTAATATCTATTGGGAGTTTGCTAAATAATTTTTTACCAGCCTGAAGTGGAAGTTTATTAAACATTTCAAGGCGATGGGATTCAAATTTTAACGTAATAATTCCTATTGCGAATTTTGTAGTTATGAGAAGGGGGAAAACATTGGAATTTTGGGAAACAAAAATTAGAGTTTCAAATATGAAAAGGGAAGTAACGGTCAAAATACCCAAAGAGACAAAAACACCACGACAGGTCTGTCCGAATCGTAGCCCAGAAATCGTTCTGACTGCCGATTTTTGTTGAATCAAAACTCGTGATATTTTAGATTCAGCACAGTTCCCCCAAAACACTATGCCGTACAACATGTGAGGATGTATTAATCCAAAATAGGCTGTTGTCAAAACATTTAATTTGCAATAAGATGAGAACTTTCTTAATAAAAATACACCAGATGTTATCTGTTTACAAATAAAATCAACATGATTATCCCAACATAGTTTTTTGTCCATAAAAAAGCCCAGAAACTTAAAACTGGGATATATATTTGAGAAACTTGTTAATCTTTGATAAGATGTACCTAAGGGCTAGGTAACGGCCCACTTCCACTTATGTTTTGAAAAGATAAACTGTTCATTGAGTAATAATGCTGGAAACCCATGCTTAGCAATAATCATTGTTATAGTTAAAAATAGTTGTTACTTTCGCATCGGAATATATTTCAAACATAAATGTCTTTCATTCCACAACATTTAATCGAATAATTTCAATATAGTCGCAATCTCGTCAGTCAGTGAGTTCACATTCTTTCGGTCGTGTACAATCGACTCAGTTTGCCTGGGGAATAAACGCATTTTTTTAAAATGAAAGTATTTTGTTGGTTTTAATAAAAATTGTTTTATATAAAAGTTACATTTAATCGTAAAAGATTGTTTGTCTAGGACCATGAGATTGCACACTCATTACTTGACACTCATTATTTGTTCGTCGAAATATCCACTGCACATAGAGTAACAGTGTGCTATATGTAAGGGAAGAAATCGTGTTTTCTGCGGAAAAGGCAGAGTTGTATCTTTAACATTCAGTCTTTTATTAAGAGGACACAATATCGACTTAGATTTCACCAACGATTTCCATTAAAAAATTGTGCACTTTAATGTTCTCTTTAATCTTTGATATACAACAAATTTTAAACCTCACAGTTGAAATGAAAGTGTTCTATGTTACTTATAATTTATTTGTAAGTTTTACACAACATAGAAACCGATAGTGAGTGTACAGTTACAACACCGATGTATTTGATGGAAAATGACAAGTCAATACCACGAGAGTGAATGTTTGGGTGAAACAAGTGACGTTCAGCATTAGAGCTTCATCCATCACAGGGTTCAATATGTGTTACATTTACATAGTCGGCAGTATTGGCAGTAACTGCATATGGAAATATTGACTTTGGAAACAATAAACAACATTCTGTACGCCTATACCTTATAATATTAGATAGGCATAATGTGAGAACATATTTGGTGATTAAATGTCGGTTGTTGATTCTATAAACGTTTGTTAAAGTCGTATCAACTTCTTTATTGGAACAAAGTTTGCAAAACAGCATTTAACTTAAGTAAAGCTCATATTTAGTTGTCTTGATTTTGCAACATAACAGCATCTTTAACATTGCACCTATGTTGAACACTTTAAATTAATGAATGAGTAGGCAATATTATTCGAAATTGACCCATTTTAATGTTTCACCATTAAGTGGCCCTAGCAATAACTACAGAATAGATATTAGCTTTTTTATAAAAATTTACGTTTTACATAACACTATTCTCAAACCTTTGAATTTGTAATTTCATCTTGTATTTATTTATGAATACAAATAAGCTGTCAGTAGCCTATCCGTTATTTTTAGATCGATAATACAATAGTATTATTTTACATAGTGTTTTCAGGATAATATGCACTAAAATAAATATTTTTGTTCTTGAAAAACAGTTATTGTTGCGATTAGTACATTAAAACACAAATCCAAATCTGTCTCTAGCTTTAGCGCGTACGTACACTCTTACACGTCCTCGGACTTGGACGGCTGATAAATGAAATTAAATTAAAATGAAACGAAAAATAGTTTTATTAGGCGAAGTTAGGACTAACAAGTCATACAAAGATGTTTCAAGAAACTTTCAAAATTCGATCGGATTTTTTGTTGGCCGTCCATGATACAAATATAAACATAAATAAACAAAATAAATCAAATACCTTAAAACTTGTTATACCTTAAAGAATCTTTAACGCTATGACATCAATTCTTTAATATTAACTTGTTAAATGAATTGAAAAATCTATTATATGAGTTACACAAAATATTATTTTAAATAATATGGCTTATACAGGAGTTATTGCTATCATACCATAGAAAATGATGGTAAGATTCATTAGCCAATTGAAATACAAGTATTTTGGTTTTGGAACAAATTGTATAATTTAAAAATAATGCAACATGTAACTCAATTATCCGAGGTCTTCCACTTAGATACGAATAAAACTATTCCTGTCATACTTTTCCCAAGGCTATGTACATATTATAAATTTAATGCTTTCTTTAGATCAAACCAGATAATGTCCCATACAATAGGCACAATGCTTTTATTCGTCAAAACATTAAATAGAATTCAAGAGAATTGTCAATAACTTGGATAACTAAACAGATACGTATGTTTGACAGATTTTCAATGTAAACCTTACTACGAATCTTTGCTCTGAAAAATTCTTTTTCACTAGAAATTCGAGCTAAAGATATCACAGTGCTGATGCATTGGAAAATGTTTACTGAATCACTGTTTTAAATCCTGGCTTTCAGTTTATCGCCCTGGGTAATTCAAACATCACGTTACTGTCCTGTACAGAGCCTATTGAAGCTTCGATCTGCTCGGTGGTAGTTTCCCAATTTAACGTGGATAACTTTATTAATATGAAAACAAAACTGTTTATTTGTTAAAGCGAGAATCATTTCGAGACAAAAAATCCTATATTAATTTTAAAATAGTCTAATTTTTGT
This sequence comes from Matsumurasca onukii, assembly GCA_018831715.1. NCBI lineage: Eukaryota > Metazoa > Arthropoda > Insecta > Hemiptera > Cicadellidae > Matsumurasca > Matsumurasca onukii. The sequence continues at coordinate 28,241,745 of CM032062.1, read as the reverse complement.
TACATTATAAGAAGTAAAATAAATATAAACCAACGAAATATATATAGTAACTTATCGACAAAAGCTAAGGGTTTAAAAGTAGTATTGTATTCAAAACCATTTCTTTTTATTAAAAAAGACAAATGGTCCACAGATTAAATAAAGAAGAGAACTTTACAAACTACATGACTGTGATGGTTTTATTAGAGATTATTCTCATAGTGGTACAACACAATCTAAAATACTTCAAAACAAATCAGACACGGGTTTAGGGGTTAATTATTTTTTGGAATTAAGGTTAGGTTCAAAGTACAGTACCTGCTTCATACAGACGAGAAGCGCAGGCCGGCCAAAACAAATCAGACACGGAACAAAAACTCAACTGTTACAACAGAGATGAATTTGGAGTTATATACAATGTGATAGCTGCATATGAGATGTTTTTTGCACAACAATGTTTCAACAAAATGAACGGTTAAGGTTAGATAACAACCATTGTGTCACCAAACTTGTACATTTGTTCTTTCTTTCTCCGGTTTCGAATTCCTTTTGTATGTATTTTCCAGTTAAGACACAGTAGGACAGGCGTAAAGACAATGCGAGATTTTACTTGAAAAACACCCACAGTATAAATAGTGCTACGTTGTTAGTAGACAACTTTGAAATAAAGAATAAATATACTATTCGATGTGATTAAAACTGTTCATTTCGAGACAAAAATCCAGTCACTATAAACCAACGAAATATATATAGTAACTTATCGACAAAAGCTAAGGGTTTAAAAGTAGTATGAGCAAATGGTCCACGAGAACTTTACAAACTACATGACATTATTCTCATAGTGGTACAACACAATCTAAAATACTCAAAACAAATCAGACACAATTTTGGAAGGTTAGGTTCAAAGTACAGTACCTGCTTCCATACAAAATACACACTTGAAGTACAATTTAATGAGCATTCAACTGATTGCAACTTAATAGGAGTTATAAAATGTATGATAGCTGCATATGAGATGTTTTGATAGCTGCACAACAATGCAAAACACGTTTCAACAAAATGCATTACGGTTAGAAAAGCGTTGTTTTTGCGGATCTCTCGATAACAACCATTGATGTCACCAAACTTGTCAAACTCGTGTTATTTGTTCTTTCTTTCTCCGGTTTCGAATTCCTTTTGTATGTATTTTCCAGTTAAGACACAGTAGGACAGGCGTAAAGACAATGCGAGATTTTACTTGAAAAAAACACCCACAGTATAAATAGTGCTACGTTGTTAGTAGACAACTTTGAAATAAAGAATAAATATACTATTCGATGTGATTAAACTGTTCTTTTAAAAACCATAACAAAACTGAGATCTGAAAATACTATGCTTGAAAACAGCTTATAAAGATAAGCTTCCAACTAATCTAGAACTAATCATCTTACATCGTGTAAAAACTATCACGAATAAATATTCATGAGTTACCCCGGTAAGAGTATGAGTTCCCCAATTATAAAATTATCAAACTGTTATTGAAAATGTTATTTAGTTAAGGTTCTGCAACAGGACGCTAGACCCTTGTGGTTTCTTTGTACGACGTTTAAGGTCAAGCTTTATAGTTTCCGGTTTGCACGCGTCCTTATGTACGGCTATATTATATTAAAATTTCACATAAAAATTATACACAATCATTTAACAGTACATTTAAGTGTTGTTCTTGCCATGTCCTCCGAATTTGAAAATTCAATTTTCTGAATAAATACTCACACTATTTTATCTTTATGTTCAAGGATACATATTAGGTCAAAGTATTTCTATAGTGCGGCTTCAAAATAAAAGATTGAAGCTGGTATTAAATATGTAAGGGTTTGTTAGAGAGGATGCAGCGACAGAAGGAGATGATGTATGGAGCTGACCAGCTGTCCTTTGCACACTCACACGCGCACACACACACATCACTCAAGTTCGAGCTGATTAAGAAACAAACGTTATGTTAAATTATTTGTATTGCACTTGACACGAAAATTAGTTTACTATTTTGTTCTAAAACCAATGTTTTGACCAATCCTATAACGTGCTATTGTTGCACTTGTTTGTGACAATAAGGTTCACTTTAGTCGAATGAAGCTGATTGTAATCAAAACCTATATCTTTGGACGTTACACCAACTGATAATGTAAAACATCCGTTTTCTACAATAAACTGAACAATAATTTTCTAAGTTAGGACTATTGATAACGTGCTAAAATACTCTGGTGGTAACGACCAACGACGTAAAATCAATACAAAACGGCGATAAGGAAACCTCCAAAACGGCGGAAACATGTATGTGTGCAAATTAAATGTTGACTGGGGCTCGTGGCGTGGTCCTGTAATCCAGCTTCATGGAGGTCAGGCTTTGAGGATGATATAAGTCTAAAGCGGCTCAGATAGTCTCAGTGATCATCTGATGATACCCGCATCAACCACCACCATCGTTTAGACCTATCAGACCATCACCTGCGTGGTTCGGAAGTCACGTTAAGCCGTTGGTCCTTGTATTTCCATTGGTCATTGGGCTAGTAATTAATGACCCATTCTAAGGAAGAGTCGGCCTTAGTTTGTAACAAGACTACACCTCAAAACTCATTACTACCACTCATCACACTCATCCTTCACCACATATTTGCCTTAAAATACCCTCATGCGAGTGGTCGGCATCTAAAATAGTGATTTAATTATTGGAATACATGGAATACAAAACTAAAAACTTCAGAACACAACAAACAAACTACGACATTAATATCTGCGCCTGGTGTTGTTCAAAGCTAAATGATATGCAACAAAGGACAGGCTAACTCGAAGTCCACATATCTAAACTGCTGTTACAAAACCAACTCCCATATGAGTTCCTGGCAGAGAACACGGAACTGGGACAAACAACTGCATGTTTAACTGGACAACAGCACAACTTGCATCCGGATATTGAAACTTGATTTTAAGATCGTTGATAAGTTTAAGTGAACCAGTTTGCTTTGCAAAACAACAATTACGCACATTATAATAGAATAAGTATAATGAAGAAAAATGTGTAAGGTTACATATCCCTCTATGTATGGTAAATAATAATCATGTTTAATGTAAAATAAGAGCAATATCTGAATTCAATAATTCAAAATAAGTGGCACAAGAAAACCATTTCATTAAAATAATCGGTTTGCATTCGATGTTATTAATAACAGTCTGGAACATGATTAAACCACCAGATTATTACTTATGTTTTCAATCACCAGAGTTGCTGGCTTTTCGTCTCCACTTGTTTTGAAAGATAATTGCAGAGTTTGAATGAAATAAGTTTTGCTCGCCATTGAAATATTAGGAATATTAGCAAGGTTTCTGAAAATAAAAAATAAATTATGATACAGGTCAGTTCTTATTTGTAAAACACATGTTGCATGAGCGTGAGGTTGCTCAGCCTGTCTTATATGGAGTAGTTTATATAAATAGTTTTAGTATTTTCTTCACGTTTGTATGTGGTCTACAATATTCTACATTACTTTAAACACTCTGAACAACAGAACTAATCTCCCGAATTTATATTATGTCTGCACCAATTATTAGGCACAAATATTGGAATGCAAAGATTTTCCTGCTAATAAGAAAAAATAAAAGCACCTGCCTGATAAAATTTCAAATTTTCGATGGTGAGACAAACTGTGTTTGTTTAGTTTACACCAATATCAGTTGACCAGACTATGCATGAGCATGGTACGTAGTAGGCATATTGCAAACACAATCTGAACACCGCATATATTGAAAAAGTAATGTGCTGTTAAAAATTATAAGGTGTCTGTTTTTGTTAATTGACTACTTTATTTACTATGAAAGTATAACGTATACTAATGTTACACAACTATAACAGTTCACTCAATGGCACCAAACCCGTAACAAAAATCCGTAGTTGAATCGAGCCGCACGAAAATATATACCAATTGTATAAAATAGTGCTTAAGTTTTATTTTATATATTTAATCACAACATTGAATTGAACAACTGAAATAGCACAACCTTTGCCAGTACCAGATGATAACAGAAGAAGGTATTAAAAGCAAATCAGCCTATATTAAACGTACTCGTATAGGGGATCTGACATAAGACTGTAGATACCAGTGGGACACAGTTTACATTAATCCAAAGGCTTATCACACTGTATAGTTTGATCTACTCACCCAGATAGGCGATTAAGGTACTCTCAATTGATCAGGGTTCCCTTACGTAATGCAACATATCGTTAAGTTTTAAGACAAACAAAATATCCTTTTTGCCATGGGCTACATCTAAATGAATCGTAGAACCACGGAAACTATATAAGTATTCTTTACACTACTTTTCTTTGTTTTATATTTATACGTTTTATGTATACAACGAATCGTTACGTTTTATTGTAGCCAAACTCAAGAACATTAATTTTACGTTTGGGCCAAGCAGAACATGAAACGTCCCAGGCTCAATTCCCGCCGCTGCAGTCACAACGTTTTATACAGAGAAGTTCCTGTGGTTTTGAAGTCACACTTAGTCTACATAGATCGTCAGACTATTAACTAATGACCTAATTTAGGGAGTCGGCCTTAGTTTTTGGCAAAGCTACAATTTTACTGTTCACTACCTCTCACCAGTCATGCAATACAGTTCATAAAACACCCTCTAAAAGCGTCTCAAATCAAGTTGAAGTATGTAACCCAAATAAATTACCAAACTACTAGTAAAAAAAATACTTTACGACGACCTTTTAGGTTTGGCTTATTCATAGAAAATTCTAAAGGGTACGAGTTTTATGAAATGGCTCTACGACTTTGTCTAAACATAAAGACAATTTGTAACCTGTTAATTGTATAAATAGTATAAGTTGACACAGGTTATTCTGGAAACTAGATATTGTACTGAAAATCGCTCAAATAAAAAGCGCATTTGTATTTTTATTTAAATAACTCACAGTTGCAAATATTCTAAATGACTATTATATTACAAAGTAACTGTGAGTTAGTCCATCTTCTTTCATTTAATACTCATCTATGTCATATATCATATATCAAATGACCAACTAATTTTAAAACGCTATTTAAGCTCTGAGTACAATAAAACAGTAAATAAATAAACAAATATAAAGAACCATACCTTACATGATTGTAAGCCAAAACAAAAAACTAATTAAAACGGTTGAAAACGAGTTTAAGTAAGTTGGAACAAACTATCAAAACTGCATTTCTAACCAAAATCGGCTCAAAGGCTTTCACTGTGTTAATTGATAGTAACCATTATTTTGGGATATAATGACCGATTTAAAAGACACAGAGAAATATCTAAAATATCAACTATAACAATTTTTTTACTCTCAAAAGTATTAACATAATATTACAATACTTTTGGTGGTGCAGCGTAATACAATTTCTCAAATGCTAGATGATTGTTTTCTATATTACAACCGGACTCTTCAAGTTCTTTTCATATTGTAGATTCATAAGTTACGTAAATTCAAATTTTAATATACAAATTTTGAAATTGAAAGGCCTTTTACTATGAAATATTTACATCAAGGTATACATCAGTACTTGGTTCCTATATTACGATTTCCTGCCGCAACGGTGATAGTGCCTTTTCATGTTACAGTCCATTAATTTCTACCAATGACAAATAGCTATTGTGTTGGAAAATGTAATATTAAAAGTATTAAGTTGAAAAGGCAACTCAGTGAAGTCCTCATGAGGTCGATAGCTGTTAATACCGTAACTTTAAAGGTATGATAAGAACTTAATTGCCAAACAATAAAATTGCATTAGGCCGTACAAGTATAAAAAACACAGGACAAACATTGAAGTGGATCCATAAAGTTTCCCCTATACATTCAAAAGTCAACTCGTATATTGTAAAATATGTTTTCATTTAAAGTTTTGTCAGGCTTCTCTTAAAACCTTGTAATGTTGTCTGCTGTATCTATTTCTAAAAACGAAAATAAAGTAACTTGAGAAAAGATAGTTAACCTGAGTTCATTTGAAGTTGACTAACAAATTTGTTAAGCCAGTCTAGAATATTTGTTCTGAGACTTAAATACACTTTTAGCAATTATATCTCGCCATTCTACTACTCTTTATTTAAATTATGTTTGATGTATTTTCCTGGATTTCTCGTTTGTTGTTTAGTGAAGATACAATTGTATCTAACTTGTACGGGACAACCAGTTTAACAAAGCCCATTTGGGAGAGCTTGTCGGTTTCACCCTATATATTACTCGTACTATTGGAACTGAAAGTGGGTTATAAAAGGACAATAACTGAAGAAAAAAATTGTAACCAGCAACGAATACAGTGTAAAGAAGGTATGTCTGACTGGGACTCGTGGCGTGGTCCTGTAATCCAGCTTCATGGAGGTCAGGTTTTGAGGATATAGGTCTAAAGTGGCTCAGATAGTATCAGTCATCATCTGATGATACCCGCATCAACTCCCGCCATCGTTTAGACATATCAGACCATCACCTGCGTGGTTCGGAAGTCACGTTAAGCCGTTGATTCTTGTATTTCCATTGGTCATTGGGCTATTAATTAATGACCCATTCTAAGGAAGAGTCGGCCTTAGTTTGTAACAAGACTACACCTCATAACTCATTACTTCCACTCATCACACTCACTTTCACCACATATTTGCCTTAAAATACCCTCATGAGAGTGGTCGGCATCTCAAATAGTGATATGGTAACCGGCAACGAATACAGTGTACAAAAGAGGTCAGGTCAGGCAATATGGTTGCGCATTGTGCAGACCAGTCCGCTAGAAGAGCTGTCCACAACTACTCCATGCGAGGCAGAAGCTGAAACACAACATATGGCAAACACGCCGTTCTACGCGTGACTTGACTCGACAGGGGAACCTAATAACTTAATAATAATCTGGGGTACATTGTTTGACAGAGTAACAATGTTTGGTTAGATTGTGCTTCCGTTAGAATTAAAACGTTTAGGTCAATTGTTATAAAAGCGGAAGGTAAACTTTCATGTACTAGTTGGTTACGTTGGGAAGCAACGCAGTAAACATAAACGAATATCAACAAATAGAAGAGGTGTTTGTTTAAATGAGTAGAATAATAGTTTACTGAAGTAAGCTCTTTAACCTCAAAAATGATTGAAAACACCGATTATGTTCTATCTCTATCATAATGCTATATATTTGATTCAAACTACGCCTACACGTATTACAATATATATTTTGCATTTGAATAAGAGAAAACCAAAGAGATTAATGTATTAAGCTTACATTTTGGCTACAAATTTGTCTTCTACAGAATTGCACAACCAATAATAAATTAACAGAATTTAAAAGAAAAACTCTATTAAACGTCACAACCCTGTAACATAAATCCTAGTGTGATTTTGCAGGAAAATTTGTCAATACAAAGAAATTGTATGTGAAATGTGACTTTAAATGAGTATAACCTAATGAGTTGAGATATAAACCTTTTTTCTTTGTGTTGTTGAATTTGTGTAAACACTACATTTCTTTTGAGGACCACAAGGGAAGAGCGTTGTATCCAAAAAATAGAGGAGGTATAAGAGGAGGTATAGAGAGAGGAGGTCTTTCTCTCGTTTTTCTTTGGGTGGGCGAGGATGAAAACTTGTTCCAAAGTGTTCTCAAAGTTTGTCCTATGCAAAAAGTGGTAGAAGAGGGGGGTTAAACACCTTGTTTATAATTATATAACTAAAAAACTAGTACACACATGTTTTACAGTAAATGGCTTAAAAGTAGAGAACTTGCCTAAATTGTATCGAGGAAGTGTTACAGTAAAGCGGGTTGTATCGGAAACGCTACACACGGCAATGTATTCCGAGTATCAATATCGGTTGGTCCAACAGAAATGTTGAGAGATGTGACCGGAATTCAGTATAGCATTTGTATTTCCTCAACGCCGAACAAGGAAAATTCTTTGCTTTGGGTCATATCACTATCACTATTTTGAGATGCCGACCACTTTCGTGAGGGTATTTTAAGGCAAATATGTGGTGAAGGATGAGGGTAATGAGTGGTAGTAATGAGTTATGAGGTGTAGTCTTGTTACAAACTAACGCCGACTGTTCCTTAGAATGGGTCATTAATTAATAGCCCAATGGCCAGAAATACAAGGACCAACGGCTTAACGTGACTTCCGAACCACGCAGGTGATGGTCTGATATGTCTAAACGATGGTGGGAGTTGATGCGGGTATCATCAGATGATCACTGAGACTATCTGAGCCGCTTTAGATCTATATCATCCTCAAAACCTGACCTCCATGAAGCTGGATTACAGGACCACGCCACGAGTCCCATTCAATCATAGGTTGAGCGCCAAATTTATTTGTGTGAAGAATTTGAATTATATCGCTGGTAGCAAACTTACCCTATTAACTATGCCTCTATAGACGCACTGCATGCATATTTATAGTATGAGGCCTACGATCAGTACAAATAACATTTTTTTTAACATAACATACGATCAGTAACAAAAATTTGTTTTCTTTTTGAACATAGTTATAGTTTGAAGAGAACGCTTTATTCTTATTTATTCATCAATGATAAAACATGTTTAATTGTATTTGCTTCTAACTGATCACGTAGAAGTGATCTTCGGTAACTGATTAAATCACTGAGTTTGTCATTTATAAAGGATTACAAGAATGGGTTTAAAGTATTAACTTATAAGTCAACTCTTTAAAATAGGCTGCGTGTTTCATTTGGGTACTCAGGCGTCTGTGGCATAAATATATAATATAATTGAGTTACTGTGTATTTTGAAGCTATGCTACTTGCTTCAACATAGGATCATAATAAGCAGATTTTAAAAGCTTTACTGCAAGAAATAGAGCTACATGTACGAGGTGTATGTTTTATTTTTCTAAAATATCATTTCACGTCACTTAACTTCACACTTAAAAGTTCACACGATTAACTTATTTTGTTCTAGGATAAAGAGTTGCACTATTAAGTATACCACCATACATGCCCTACGGTACCACTAAACATGCCCTCATAAAGTATCTCACGTTGCAGAAAAATGTACCAAGCGGTGAATATTACCAACAGGCCGAATAAGCTTCCGCCTTGTTAGTTTTTACGTAATGAGGCAAAATGTCGAATTTCTTTTCACCCGACTGAGTTTACAAAATACATTAACTTTTATTTTATTTTATCCCCAGTTTGAAAATACATTCGACAACGACACACAACGCAGATCTAACTATCACGGATGGATTACATATAAGCCGCTTGCATGAACCAACCCGATTCCTGGTTTATACAGTGAACCTACACTATGACATTTTATGCGCTTTGTTGGCAACCAAGCCTTTGCTTGAACTTTATTGTCAACTCAATTATATACGGATCTGGTTTTGATCATCATATTTATATTCAGGATGTCTTATACAAATCATATCTGCATAACAAGTAGAAAATACGGCTCTTAGCAGACACTTTTGGGGATCGACAATGCAAGTATGATGATACTCCAATCTCTAAACCATGGTATGAATGTCCCTAGTACTATCAGTTGCAAAATACGAACGTTCAAAATATGTAGTATCAGCTAACCCAACAGACTTTGTTACGTTCACAAAAGTCATAACACGTTTAAAAAGGTTATGTAGTATAATAAATCAGCTGTATGCTTTCTTTACTAAAATAATGTTAACGAGTAGTTTCAAAATTATATCATCAAAGTGTTTTTACTTTTTATTTTCTGTATGGTTTTTTTATTTTTCCCTTAGAAAAATCTACAAAAACTAGGAAACTTAAAAGAAATTACTTAAACCTGTGAAGCCGCTCTTGAGTTATGCCATTACACACAAAAACTGGATTCATTTTTACATATTATTAAGGAGATAATATTACAGCGGGAATGGAGAAGATATGTTACGTGTAACAATGTAACTACAGTGGTAACAGCTGTTTACAGAGTGCAGTTTAGCAGACAGTTTGTCACCGCATCTAGCGTGACTTACAACACATGCTCTTCGGTTTGTCTCGCAAATACTCGTAACATGATCCTTAGATACTCAGCCGGTGATTCTAGGAGAATCTGGACTTGTGAAAGGGGCAATTTAACCGAGACATTTGATCTACAACATTACGCGTTTGGCAGCAAAAGGTTAATGGATAGAGCCAACATGGTTTAATTATACCGAGTGTCCCACGAAGAGGTTTGAACGTTTAACTTTATATTACGTGCCCATTCATGCACCGAACATTTTAAACTTTACACAGTTTACAAAGTAGGTTCTAAAGATATTCTGGGAAAATTTCAGCTCCCTAACCTTTGTAGAAACAAAATGGTGGCATATTGAAAAATGATACTTTAAAACATTAAAAAGGTGTTCTTGGTTTTATAAAATATTTTTATTGTTACATTCTAGGGCAGTGTGACTTTTAAATAAAAAGCTAGAACGTAGCCTAATGAAAACCCTTTAAGTCCAAAACTATTCAAACTGTAACCCATCCACAGCAACACACTGATAACAGCGCTTAAGAAATGATTCGTAAGCTCTTACAAAGAAACTCCGTGGTATCCGGATAAGTTCCTCTTCTATTGATCGTTTTAGTTCTTCATCATTATTGAAGCTATGGGTATAAACTTGTTCCTTCAAGTAACCCCATAAAAAGAGGTCACATACAGTTAAATCTGGTGATCGGAGTGGCCAATCTAAAAAATCACTTCCACGACCAATCCAACGGCCATTCAGGTTGTCATTTAGTAATTGCTTGACATGTTTTGCGAAATGAGGTGGAGCACCATCTCGTTGGAAGATTGCTTGATCCATTTCTGGTACCGTCAAATGGGGCAAGACATGTTCATTACCTTCAACTTGTGCATACCTATTCCCAGGGCGGTATTCTTGAACGCTCCTCAAAGTTTGAGGAGACCTCACACTCCCCCTCCAACCTCCCTCCAACCTAAATCGCTATTCTTGAACACTCCTCGAACGTTGGAGGTCTCCTCAATTGGAGGTCTCCTCACACTCGCCCTCAAAGCAAAAATCGCTATTCTCTAACATTCCTCCAACGTGTCAGGTCTCCTCGCACTAGTCTTCCTTGGAGGAGACCAAACACCTACCTCAAACCTCCCTCACACAGTACTTTTGCATATGTGCGTGGTTTATTTTGTAAACAATGTTAAGTTTAAAGCGAGCTGTATTAAATAATACATTTTTGTAAAGCTTTTCGAGCGTTAAATTCTATATCAAACTAGTTAGTACCTAATATTTTACTAACAAAACTATTAGTAAAATAATTTTGTACAAGATTTTTTTAATTCTTTTGCATTTTAAAGCCATTTTACTTACAAAACCAAGCAAGTACTAAGTAGGCTAACAGCGCGGTTAGCCTATTCATGTGTAACTTCAAATGCTGCTGTTTTTCATTCTGAATATTTGAAACTGTAATGAGAGGCCTATAATCTTGAAAAGTGTAGTTAGTAACTTCATATTGATATCTCTATTTAATAGATTGTATCGTGCATTTCAAATATGCATCGTTTACGAACAAAACCGCGCAGGTCCCTGCTTACTATGGCTATATGTTGAACAAATGCTTTATGTTTACGGAAAATTTATAAAATTTATAATTCGTTGTATTATTATGAAATATATACCTAATCATCAACAAATGTGTAAGCTCTGCTAGTAACCAATGAATTTTAGTTTTGTCGACATTTTAGTAGGTCGGACTACTTGCCGAGGACACGGATTTCTTATACGTCTTGAAAGGCAAAACGATCGCTATTCATTTATAAAATCGTATAATGTTTATTAAAGAAAAGACAACCTTACTAACCAATAATACTAAAATAGGTCGTAGTTAGCTTATAACTGTAGCAACTCTAATGTAATATTGCGTGCTGATGGCCGAAGACAAAAGTTGAGGCTACATTTAAAATATACAGGCTACATTTTTAAGTATAATTTGACGCTAAAAGAATGTTATTATAAAAATTACTTATATATTCCTTAGTTTTCTTTGAAAATATGAAAGACATGTTTTAAGCGTTAAATTACCAACTTTATTATTACTTACACGGGCTACTATAAAGTGACAGTTCGGATGACAGAAAAACAACCAAACGATAGTATTTCATTCTGACCAACCTTCAACAAATCCTACCAATTTTAAATATTTGTGTAAACCGTTACTTAAAAAACAAATGTGGGCATGTTTATAAGCATTAAAGGCTCTACATATTTTGTTGTAATAAACTAACAGTATTTAAGAAATTGTATCCAAATATTAATACGTTTAAAAAAGAACTGAGTGCTATTTTTCCTGTTAGGTTTCCTATAATGATTGAGAAGACCTAAATCTTTGAGGAACCTCCCTCGATCAAGGAAAGGTGGAGGAGTGTTCAAGAATACTGTTTTGGCTTTAAGGTGTCCTCAAATTTGGAGGGGACCTTGAGGAAGGCACGATTTGGAGGAGCGTTTGAGAATACCGCCCCCAGTCATTGTATTGTCTGAAATGTTACAATCAAACAGCTGTTTACCAAACAATGAGCGTTAGTACCACAACGTAGTAAACGAATCAGATAATAACTCATGATAGTAGTTTTATTAGGAAGCAAATTGGTAAAATTTTCAATATGACGCCATTTTGTTAGTACAAAAATTAGGGAGCTGAAATCTTCCCAGAGTATTTTTAGAACCTATTTTGTAAACTGTGTAAAGTTTAAAAAGTTCGGTGCATGAATGGGCACGTAATATAAAATTAAACGTTTAAACATCTTCGTGGGACACTCGGTATTAACTAACATTATTATAATAAACCCCATTTAAAAGCTCTATAGGTGCGATGGATTAAGGAATGCGATACTTCAGGGGGAGAACCTAATCTTGCTCACCAGAAGAATAACGTAATTTTTGTAGATGATGAATTTACCGAAGTAAATAATTTATAAGCTTGATTCACGAGTATTAACTCAGTGAGATCTGCTTCAAACAGAATACTGCAGACTGTATAGTGAATGGTGTTAGTTTGCAAAGGCTTCTTGTTTATTACAACGCACAAACGCATTCACCACAAATTATGAACATTTTCAGATGTTATATACAAGTAAATTTGCTTCAACAATATAATATGTGTTATAAGCTTTGATTGAAATTTGTTGTAGACGATGGTACAATTTCTGGGGTGGAAATATTATTACGCACGTTTTCCATCGTTTTCGAGCGATCACGAAGTTTCAGGATCTAGAATCTGATCCTGTCTTCAGATAATAGTAACCCAAAACATAACTTAAAACACTAGGAAATGAGCCAGTCTAAATGTAATCAGTGCAAACTGACCAGTCACCCACCACCAAATTACGTTAGACTTTCCCCTGTTAACTTATTGAACGTTATAATAACTAGCATAGAAAACAATAGAACATGCACACAAACTTTGAAACCTTAAAAACAAATATAGAAATCAGACACGTATACGGCCAGTGACAGTTGAACACTGGTCAGCTGATTGCCTGGCCAGCCGCTAGACAGGCATTTGTTGGCTAGGAGCAGCAGACGACCAACCACAGCCGAGAATCTGACTGATTTAGTATAACTGAGAACACAAAAAATACCTACACACGTTAGTGTAGGTCAAATTGTTAATAGTGTTAATAATGGATTTGTTTTAGGTTGCTTTTCACTTGAAGATGGAATCAGATTCCAGAACTTTGTTCACTCAATCGAAAACATCCGTAATAATATTTTAATGTCATTCATATTAGCCCCATGTACTTTGTGTGGATGTTTTAATGCGAAGACGAAGCCAACTGGCGGATGAAGACATGACTATGGCCTGATTAGGTCGAAACGCGTCGTCCATCGACAAAATAGGATAGTGACAATAATTGTTCAACCACAGTAAACCTTGAAACAGATAGGAAACAAAGAAGTCGGTTGATATGTTCTCTACGTAGCTAAAAGCAGTCGAATTTGTTGATTTTATTTATAAACACATGTGATACTTAATTGGAAGTAAAATGAATGAACAAGTAATATAGGAAAATCGTCGGTCGCAATGTTACATCAAAGGAAATGTAATGAGTTTACAATAATGATGGTAAATTTACTGCGAGTTATAATAATCCTTGTTTGGCTACTGCGCTTTTGCTAGTTTGTGTATCCCTGCCCCGAAATAGTTTAAACCATATCTCATTCTTAAAAAACAGTTGATGTTATAAGAGTTTGTTTCCACGTAGTATTTCTTATAATATGATTTTAAAATTAAAAATAATAGGTTTGTTCATATAAATTGTTTCTTACTAGCTCAAATATTGGCATGTTTGTGATTTTGATCAAAGATCTCCCAACTAGGCCTATGTTCGAAAATATCGTCTAAACTGTAAAATCCATCTGCGACCAAAGCAGTTTTTAAACACGATTAAAATGCTTTTGGCATTTGAGCACTTTGATCGAACTCGGTAATATATTAACGAGGCAAGCCCCTGCCTGCGAAGGAAAACGTTAATAGACTGCAATGACATAAGGTTGAACATATGCTTTTGCATTTGGATTTGAAAATGATACACGATTCTAAAACGTAAAAATAGGCATATACGACCCGAACATTTGGATTGAAAAATTAAGTTACACTAGTGACAAGCCAATTTTACTTATATTTGTATTCTATTCCAATAAGTAACTCTTTGAGAAATACTCTTGTATAGATGACGCTAGTAAAATATTTTAAAATTATTTTTTTATGATCTACCGTGATGTATTTATATTCAAATGGTACGTTACTTTTCATTCGTACATAAGATTAAAAGCCGTTTCAAGTTTAATAAATAAATCAGAATACCTATATTTATCGGTATGCACCAACTACCTACGCACGATAAACTACGTATTGTTTAAACCTTATGAAATAAACTACTCGCAACTATCCTAATGAAGTTGATGTCATAAAAAAGCAAGTGTAAAGAACATAAGAACACAAGCAAACAGTAACGTTCACTCTATCAATAATGAAAGTCTCTTACAATGAAATACAAGTTGGATACATGTTCTATCTCTATTGATATCATTGTCATAGTGTGCAAAGCTCCCACTCTATTAATGAAGTATATGTATCAATCACCTAGATACAAGAGGTAGATCTACATTGTACAGAGAGTGTCTCTAAACCCTCGACATTGTACTAATCAATCCTCTACCCTTTGACACATGGTCGCACACCGTAACGTCCTCAGTTATAGATACATTTAATAGCAACGCATATACTGTACCAACCAAATCACTCTTAGCATGAGTATTCGTTGTTATAAATGGTTAATAGATTAAATCATTTAATGTCAGAAAAAAACATAATATTAAACAACAGAAATAAATAAAATGATCGCAGTAAAACCACTGTTAACTAATAAGGCCTAATTTCTTATAGTTAGCCTAAATAATAAAAGGCGCCAGAAGTATTCAGAAAACCAGAAGAAAAGGTCGACAAGTGAACAGTATAACATAGGGCCGTACATAGGCCAAAGTCAAAGTATCTTTATTACAATTTCTTCAAGAAATGTATTCGCGTCAAAAGTGAACAGAGTATTTTAAGTTATAATACAGGGTTATTCAAAAAGAATGTCCTACTTTCATTATTCTGTAACTTTTATAGTGTGAGTGCTTCATGAATAATTTACATGTCGTTAAACAGAAGAAGTTTCATAGTCTTGTTTACGTATACTGATAGGTAATTTCCGCTTTTAATTACCAACAAGATGGCTGCCCATTCAAAAGAAAGATATTTTGCGTTCTTGAGTTTCCAAAAAGGCAGTCAGTTTAGTTCAGCGAGAGTTTCGTCGTAGATTTGTGATTTCATCGTGAATTCTTTTTTGTGGGGATATGTAAGGGTGAAGGTTTACGTAGCCTCTCTGACAAAGATCTAGATAACCTACGGAACCGTATCAGAGCTGCAGTCAATTCCATAAATCAATATCAACTTCAGAACTACGGGAAAAAAGGTCGATTACTGGCTAGGTTTTTGCCGAGCCTGTTAGGGGAGGACATTGTGAGCATTTAAAGAAGTTTACCAAGGAAAAAAGACTTTGAAAAGTGCTTTTTTTCTAGTATTAAATGTATCTATATTTAAGTAATAATTAACGAAAGATAGTTGTTTAAAAGTAGGACATTCTTTTTGAAGGTATTTGTTTCTGCAGTCTCCGTAAAGAAATTCTTCCAGCGTGTAGAACAGTCTAGATTTCCTGTTGGTAGTAGCTAGGTAAGCTCAGGTTGTATTTGTTTACTATCCAATAATTTGTGTGTAAACGTACTAGCTATTTTCTGTGTAGATCAATGGTTTCAACAGGTTTTATGACTATTGCAACATAAGTTCGAAGTTTCGTATGTCTAGAGAATTGATATTATTTAAATTCCAAAAGACCATCTTAAAACTTAATTACACAACTTGTAACGCTAGTATCTAACTGATATTATAGGCCTAGTAATGATAAATTATCATTTGCAGAAAATGTCATCGAACGATTGGAATAAGAAACTTAGTGCCATAAATATCAACCTTGATCTTGTTATGCAATTGGGTCAAAGTATCTTAAACTAAGATTAATGAACTCGACTTTGATTTAGACGGTCCATTAAAGATTGATAAAGACAGTTGGGAAATTATAGAGTACGGTTTTACCATTTATGCATTTATGCAAATTGTATTGTATGAAGCATTATTTCATTATAATGCACTGTTTACTGCAGGTTACTACAACATATTACTTGAATGTTATTCAACAGAAAAATCTGTCCAATACATCATGACATAAAAGTAATACAACGCAAGCTGTTAGTGACTGACATGTTGTATACTCAACAAGATGTATTCCTTACAATATACTACCCCCCCCAAAACCCCATTTTGAAAACTTGGGCAAAGTGTCAGTATGCATTAAAAGGTATTTCGGTTTCCTCTTGTAAAATGTACCAATTTCGGTTGCGCTGAAAAAACTGGTTAAAAGTTATAAAGGCGTTTCCTCACTTTTGCCTGACCCTGTATTGTGAGTTTATGTATCCAAATACGTGTGTGCCTGTGTGACTACTGTATGGGTCCCCTTTTTGTCCGATTATCTTGAAGTTCACTCATCAGGTTCCTTTTTTTACCCTTGATAAAATTGGTAAACAACCGTAGAAATGGTACTGACAACAAACTGACAACAAAAGATACACATTTTATGAGCGCTATACAAATTGTAATTAGTTCCTAATAAACAAAATTGCTGTACTTACTTGCACCTGCAATTTTCACAAACTCGGAGGCATTAAATCAGAATACAAAAGCTCCCCAGAGACACCAAGTAGCAACACGAAAACAATGTTTGACAAACCCAAGCTCTAAACATGTTTGACAAGTTGTAACTCAAACAAAACCTTCTACTCTCACCAAACTAACTTAGTTTACATGTGGTTAGGTATATCATTGTTAGCACCAATATTAGCATTTTTCCAACCAGACTAGACTGTTTCACTACGTATCTTTTCATCGTGCAAATGATTGGTCTTTGACTATCATTTTTAACTTGCTATAAACAAAATGTTAATATCGACTTTCCTATTAGTTAATTGAATTCCATTGCTGATATTCGTTACTAAGCCTGGTTTGACGTGGCATTTCGTGTTCCCGTACTAAACAATGTGAACGGAACTATTGCGGATGTCAAACACACAATGTTGTGGTTTCCTTTCGACATGACAACAATAATGTGGTTGCATTGTTCAAGCAAATCAACCGACATCGCCAATGAAGGGTTTCAGCAAAACTGTTCAATTTACTTAACCACAAAACAGTAAGCGCACTGGACATTTTCTACAAATTATAATTATGTTTATTACAGCTGAATGTGGTATAGGGAATATATAAATAAACCCTTATAAAACATAAGCTACGATACTGAAGAAAGGGATGGAAACTGTGTTGATGTGTTTACTGTTAGGCCCGTAGGATCTCCATGAAGACCTATCATAGAAGACCTTTCCAACGGGCTAAGTTAGGTTACGTCTCCCTTATCATGTCATCTTATTTAATAAGAGCTATTTCGAATAAAAGCTTCTACACAGTTAAATCAACAAGCCTCGTTTGTTTGGACCGTTATCTGTAACACCTACCAATGATTACCAATTGAGTAGAATAGTAATCATTGCAGTTAGTTAGAATCATTACTTTCTCGTTATAAAATTCCACTGCATAATAATGGGACACTATTGAATTCTGTTTTGGGAGTGCAATCCACTACAGGACACCGTAATTCCTCAAGAAAGGGTACAATTGTATAGTTAATTAAACCTTCTATTAAGAGTACACAATGTCGACTTAAAATGTTTACTACGACTGTTATACCTTTTTACAAAAGTGTTTTTTTGTCAACAATCTGATTATTTCGGATCAAACTATTGTTTAAGCAACAATAATATATATATAAGAATAAGGTAAATTCACCATAAAAGCTCATTGTTTTGACCACCAAGTTTAATAGATAGATAATAATTTGAGATATATTATAAAAATACCAGCCAAGACGTATGCGGTACCTTACACTAGTATACGTTTGCAAACCCCAAACTTGTTGATAAGGATCATTGTACAATGCGATTATAAAAATATATAAAACTCACAGAAGAAATTCCAATTTACCGATAGTGAGTGTACAGTTATAACACCGATGTATTTGATGGACAATGACAAGTCAATACCACGAGAGTGAATGTTTGGGTGAAACAAGTGACGTTCAGCATTAGAGCTTCATCCATCACAGGGTTCAATATGTGTTACATTTACATAGTCGGCAGTATTGGCAGTAACTGCATATGGAAATATTGACTTTGGAAACAATAACCATCAACCTGTACGCCTATACCTTATAATATTAAATAGGCATAGTGTGAGAGTATATTTGGTGATTAAATGTCGGTTGTCGATTCTATAGTTGTGTGTTTAAATCGTATCAACTTCATTTTTAACAAAGTTTGGATAATAAATCAGTAAATCACTATTGAGATGCCGACCACTCTCGGGAGGGTATTTTAAGGCAAATATGTGGTGAAGGATGAGTGTGATGAGTGGTAGTAATGAGTTATGAGGTGTAGTCTTGTTACAAACTAAGGCCGACTCTTCCTTAGAATGGGTCATTAATTAAAAGCAGGTGATGGTCTGATATACCTAAACGATGGTGGGAGTTGATGCGGGTATCATCAGATGATCAATGAGGCCATCTGAGCCGCTTTAGACCTATATCATCCTCAAAACCTGACCTCCATGAAGCTGAATTACAGGACCACGCCACGAGTCCCAGTCAATGTGTATGGAAATGTTGACTTTGCTAACAATAACCAACAACCTGTACGCCTGGACTTTGTAATCTATAAGTATAATTTGATAATGTGTTTGCTAATTTAAATGTCAGTTGGCAAATACTTGTTTCAATTACAATATCCTACTTTAGAATATAATGTTATGAAAAGTAATTGGTTTTAAGTTGTAAAAGAGAATGGTAAAAATTAATGTAGGTAACAAACCTAGTTATTTAGTTTATTGGATTTTACTCATTTCATAGTTCCAAATACTACAACCATAAAAAACTATTACGCAGAAAAGGGGTTTTATTTTGTTAAATACTTAATTGCATTCTTGATTGCTTAATAAAGAGAAAATTATCCTTCTTGCTGTTGTTTGTAATTTAAAGAGCACAAACATGTTTGCCAACACAATGATAAAGCATACTTTAATATACTTTCAAGAAAATAATAAAAGTCAAAATAAGTGTGGTAAATTTAAAGTTAGAAAACCGTTTATAACAATAAGTTCTTTACGTATAGCTTGTTATACTAATTTGAAATTTTTAAACATTTTAATTTTTTTAATGGCCAAGCTACTTGGAACAGTTGTCAATTTTTAATGTTTGTTTGCATATTTTAACAATGAGCTCTCCATGAACTGTTAACATCCTTTGCTTAGTCTTTGTTGTTGAAAATTGAGTTTAAAATATTTATTCAGACGTTATCGTTATTGAACGATATCCACAATGTTATCCTTATAAGCTCCAATATAAGTATGGGAACATCTAAACGCTTAAATTTTGAGGTGTTCGAAATTGGTCCCTTTTGGTCCACTGATTGAGCAAAATGTGTTTTGAGATCGTGTGTGCAATTTATAGCCATAGATTAAAAGTTATGGTGACTACAGCAAAATATGTAAGATTACAAATTAGTATTTAAAAACAAGTAATCTAATGTAAATATTGAGAAGAAAGTTGTAGAAACCCATTTCAGTACTCTTGATTTAACAATATTTTGTTTTCATAATATTGTTTGTATGCAGTTTCTTTTAATATTTTTGAGGCATTAGATACGAGTTAGGCGATTCCAAGCATATTCCTATTACTACATAATCTTCTCATTTGCGTATGAGGTTAGGACGATTTACTATATCAAAGACTATTTAAGGTCCAAGGCCATAGAGATTAAATCACTATTATTATACGTATAGATAAAACACAGACTTTCTAAATACTGATTCAAATATTGCCACGCTCTTAAATCCAATCTGATAATAGGATATTTTTTATTACAAATATGTTAGTCAGTAGTAAAATTTGCTACAAATATGTTGTATGGTCTATGGTGTTATGGTTTTCAAATGGTGTCGAGAAAGTAAAAGTAATTGCTATAGATATAGTTATTTATAAGTAACATTTAAAAGTGTATTCAAATTCACTAATGATATTCTCATTAAAAAATAAACCTTATTTCAAATTAACTTGTACACACCTTAAGTTGAAACTAATTAAAGATGTTTGCAAGATACAATATGTACGAGAAAGGTACAAAATTATTTATACGACTTTTTCCCAAATTCCAATAGGATAATTTAAAATCAATAAAATCCAATCAGATAACTGCTTTTATGAGTTCTGGGCAAGCAGAAACTTCCAGAAAGAAACTTTAAATTTCATTTCATTGGTGTGTATCCAAAATGTTATTACAACTTTAAGAAATTATAAGAAAAATTATTTATAACAATAATAATCTAAATTGAGAAGTATTCTTTGTTATGCAACTTACATTGTGCAAGAAGATGCTAATCAAATCTTATTTATGTATGATTGGCGCAACGTTTGTGTGTGTTCTAAAAACTCAAATATAGCTCAAGAGAAGAACCGTCAATATATTAGAATGCAAAAGAAGTATACAAGGTTTACAGATTTCTATTGTGAAAGTAACTATGCAATATTCTGTTTCAAAGTTTTTTCTACCACGAATACCAGAATCAGAGTTTTAAAAGTCATTTTATTGATTCGTCAGAAATATGTTGACTGGTTCACTTTTATAAAGCCTTGCTTTAAGTTAATCCCCTTCATAGGCCTTGGTGAATGAAATACACCAACTCATTGTTCTGTGTATTGAATCTTTAACTACTCGTCGTCACTTTACCAAAATAATATGGAAGGAACTCTCTTGGTAAATATCATTTAAACACTTGTCAAACTTTGCTATAAGATATAGATATTTAAGTAGCCCTTCTTGTGAACTAAAATCTTACAAATATTAGTTTGTATAAACTCTAAACAAGCTAATGTATTACTAGAATAGTTTGAAGACAAAATGTGTGGACCGAACCGGGACTCGAACCCGAGTCTATCACGTGCCGGGTGATTATGCTGACCACTACACATATGGGCCGGATAATAACGTATATGTTGTAATATACGTAGCATGGTATTACAACGTGTATTATAGCATGCATTCGAAATTGGCTTTGTACACAAATCGTTACTTGTCATTCAAGTATTAGGTTTCATCCAGTGTTCATAGTTCCGGTTTACGGTGGAGTGATGGATATGGCTGATATGGCTCAAGTTGTAATGTTTACGAGTGGGTCCATGTGGGTGGACTCACCATGGGGTGTTAACTACAGTCATCAATGTATTGACAAGAAATGGACGTTGCCTACATGAAACCTATCCTTTCATACTGCGGCTAAAACAACGCTACAGTGCAATCTATCAGAGAATTATTCATATACGTTATGGAAAACATTTCAAGTTGCAGTTAATTTTTATAAATAAAGTACTTGTATCGTACTTAAGAGGAATTCTAAGGCAGGGCAGAGGCAGAATCGACCAGGAAGTTCGTCCGTTCTAGGAAGGCTGGCTTCTGTGCTTAGAGTTATCAATCACACACTTGTCTCTGTTCAGACGGTGAATAATGCGCTTGTTGACCTTTCCACTCATGAAAATCTGGTCGTAATACCAAAAATGAACTATTTAAATCTATAATAGATTAGTTTATATTGTACTTCCGAAAGAGCTAAATAACATACTGTAACAAGATGTTGATTGTTTATGAATGTACTAGCTGACAGTACCCGTGCTACGCTACGGGATTTAAATATTGAATTTGTGTGATTATATTGATTTAAATGTTTCTAAAAAAATCAACGTTTGTGTTGTTCAGTAAATTGTACTGTTTCACTATCAGTTTGCCACTTTATAGTTTTAGTACATAACCAGGCCAACACGCAGCTTAGCGCTAAAGCGCCGCTGGTATGAATAACACGTATTTTCTCTGCAAAGCGTTACACTAAATCACGCCCACGTTGAGTAATATAGCCCAGCTTAAACAAAGTAATAATTTTACCACATAGGCTACAAAAAGTCGTTATAGCAACCTGTAAGAAATCTCTAAATATTCACAAAAATCTTGGCATGTATTACGAATTAGCTTTTGACATAATTCGTAAAACATTCTTTTGCAATATAAAACTCCTCGGAAATTTGTTTCGGCACAAAACCTCCACATACTAGTTTTGTAAGACAATAAAGGGTACACAAGTCCGTATAGTACGCCACTATCAGAATGTGTCGTTTTCATGGCTAGAGTAGTTCTTAATAAATACACTGCTGAGGAAAGCTTATAACATATGTACTCAACATGACTATTCCAATCCAAGTGTCCAAATATACGCCTAGAAACATTAGCGTTTAAAATAATTCGCACAAAACTATTAACAATTGTATTTTAAACCAGGACGATACACAGGTAAGTCCTAAAGCACCGCTGAAACGAGTAAACCGAATTTCGTTTGCAATCGTTTCTGGCTTTCAAGTACTGACATTAAAAATACACTATCTTATCACGTAAGTTGTAGTATTAAGTTTTACCTGAATATAGAAATCCATTAAGGCTCGTCTTGAAACCTCTATTCAGTACACATCACTTATATCACACAATATTATCACTGTAAACCTCACAGACACAACATCTTCTACTACCGATATCACTCCCGATCAATAACTACACGTACGCAAACGAAAGAGAAACCGATCAATAACTTTCATGTGAGGACTTGATGCAGGCAGTGTTGAGGCGCAGTCAGCTGTTTCACGGATAAACAAACCTAAACCACAGATAACAGCTGACATAACATCTCGTAAAAATAGTTGGCTTGTAAAATAATAATTTACTATAGTGTATTTCAATTTGAACCGGTTCTCTTATACTATGTGGTATTTTATTTTTAAGGGAATTTAATTTAAATAATGAGTACATTTTAAATGTTGTATTATGTGATAGGTGATTTATTATAAAAAAAGGTATCTAATTTAGCTGATTTCTTTTACTGTAGTGTATTATATTTAGACGTAAATTTGATTTAAATTATGAATGATTTTTAAATTTGGCCAGGAGGCAGGGACGCCTTCGCCTTGGTTCATAGGAGCCAAAACAAGATTCCCGCACTTTCCCGCAGCATTTCAATCGATACTCTGGGTGTAAATTATGTTGACTGCGTCTGATGTACTTGTACGCTGGTAAGTATAAAAACTCATGTAAAAGATGTATGGACAGTAGGTGTTAGTTGAATCTAACTATTAGGATTTAACAAAAGTTAGGCGCGAGGTTGTGTTAAAAAAATGTACTGGACAAAAAGTGTAGAAAATATCATTCCACACTATCGATTTTGTCTCACAGTCAACATCGGATCGCTCGTTTAGCCATTAGAAACGAAATTCTGAAGTGAGAACAGGTATTTTTTATCAATGTTCAAGCCCTCAAAACCCACCTAAATTTTTGATTTTTGAAAACCCCTCTCTTAGTGGGTGCTTACACTATAAAAGGACTGTGCATGCAAAATTTCTAGTTTCTAGGCCTTGAGGTGTTGGCTCAGCGATTCTGAGTGAGTGAGTCAGTCAGTTAGGATAAAGCCTTTTATAAATATTGATAGTACAGTGTATGCTACAATTTCTCCCCCAGGCATGTTTCGTCATACCAATGTTTTCATACGCTTATAAATAATTCTCTGATAGATTTCACCGTAGCGTTGTTTCAGCCGCAGTACTAAAGTACTCGTATAGGTTTCATGTAGGCAACGTCCATTTCCCAATGCCGCTGTCGCAGTGGATTCACAAACTCTGCATGTCACACATATTGAATAGCTTTGTTACCTTCTGTCATCAGTCATTGTAAATAACGGCTTTGCAGTATTCAAATAACGTCCAATATTTTCTAACGTATAATTTTCCAGATATAATAGGAACTATTTAAGAAAAAGCATTTAAAATGGTACCAAAAGTCCTTCTGAAATACCAATATTGAATACTCAAAAAATAGTTGATAGCTATAATGGATTGATTTATTTCAAATTTAGTATGACAAGTTCAAAAATAAAGATTAACTTTTGATCTTACAGATGACGTTATCTTAACTCTTAGGCTTTCGCGGCCGGTGTCATCACTAAGATCTAAGGCTTCCGGTTTACACCGCGTCACAGTTGAAATATAATTACTGCTAAACGTTTCGACCTCGCTGGGAGAGAGTCATCCTCAGTAGCTTGTTGACTGGCTGAGACCAGTCAACAGCCTCCTCAGTCTCAGCCAGTCAACAAGCTACTGAGGATGACTCTCCACAGCGAGGTTTGAAACGTTTAGCAGTAATTATATTTCAACTGTGACGCGGTGTAAACCGAAGTCTTAGATCTTAGAGATGACGTTTTATCAATACTATAACTCATAAATTGTTGGGTCAACTCTCTCAGAGGACAAAGTTTAACGTAAATAGTTGTTAAAGCTTCATAAAGGTGTCTTCACATCAGATCACATAAAACAACGATACTTATACACCCGGTCTTACACATTCGTCCTCTAATGATCCCTAGTGATATATTTTATTAACACTCTACGTTTTCAGGCAATATATACTTGCACAGGTTGAGAACATCACACAGCGGATACTGCTGCTGGGGGGTTTAAATTATTGGAATAGTGTCAGCTCTACCCCCATAATTTTAAATTGTATCTTAACAAAAATACATTTGGCTTCGTCAATCGCTTGAATTGTTTAAAACTTCTACGATCTTACGAAGTGCTAGTATACTATCACCCAAATTGTATTTAACCTCAATTCGAAATGTAAACAGGTGATTACTAAAGCTTGGAAATCGAAGAATCATCCATTAAAATCATACTTAAGATTGAAAATAGTATGTATATATAGTAATATATAATATACGCATATGTAATATATGATTAAAATTTGTATCTTAATAGTAAGGTTTATTCTTTGGATTTGTTGAAATTGATTTAGTCAAAAATATCAGCACTGAAATGAAATATTTGTAAAACAATAGGTTTTAGCAACAACTGTGACAAGGGTTGTAGTTTTCAACATCACTGAGATGATATGATATGAGTTTGATAAAGAGGATAAGTCAACCACGCAAGCCAAATCCTCCAGAACTATTGAACATGACATGGAAGATATTGAGCTTTGATTCCGCCTATCTCCTCGAAGACTCGCCAAGGATTTACTGTCTTGTAGCTATTCGGGTAAGAGGATATAGTAACATATCAAAGTAAGCCAACCGTTGTTGGATTGTATTGTACGCTAACTGACAGTACTTCGGTAGTTTTATAAAATACGAAATGTTGTCACTGAAGAAAGTGTTAAGTTGGTATACACCTTAACGCATCCTTATTACTTTTACAATTGTATAACACATGAATGGTGTTTTCCTTTGTTTGTATTATGCGAGAATAGTGCATGTATTAGTCGACCCAAGAAGACTTATCACTTGCCACTATATTTTTTCTTCGTTGCGTTTTCGATAAATGTCTTTGTGATCCAAGGGAAGAGAGACTCTTGTACAAAGAAAACAGAGCCATGGACTTACACCAGTGATACTGACTTAGCAGTGTAGAAGAAGCCCATGACCGAGGTGAAAGTGACAAGCGGTGGAGACTTGAAAGTCCTGTAACAGTCCAGAGTTCGTGTGGACCAGACCAGAAAGAGATGGACAATCCGACTGCAGGGGCCAAGCCCAAGAGGTCGCTGAGATGAAGGACGTCAAGAGAATGCGAGTCCAAGCCTGTCTTCGAGGAGGAGTCCAAGAGATTACAAATCCAAGGGTAATCTTCATGCCACCACTTAAAGGAGGGGGTGTGTGACGTCGGGGACCATTTTCCCGCACACCAGGGACAAACTAAAGCTGCTGAGGAAATCACGACGTCTGGTTGGCCGTGCTGAGTGCACCAGGCGCAGCACAGGGTGAGTCAACAACTGCTGAGGCGCAAGGACCGCGAATCCACGACGCGAGTCGAGTAGTTCTTCTTCCCATCATGTTTTCCTATACCACGGTAGAGGATAGTGGTTACTTTAGGAGCGTCTTTTAAGAAGTGTTGCGTGAGTGGTACACGGTTCAGGGTCATTGTTGAAGGTTCGGGTCGAATGGTGTTATTTTGGTAGGCAGGTATATAAAAAATATTGGCTCAGTGAAGTTTATACTCAGTGATCACGATTAGTGGGCCCGTGGCGGACTGGTATCGCGCGTGACTCCGGAGCTCATCACTCCGGTGGCGCGGGTTCGATCCCCGCAGTCACCACTAACAATTTGTTATGCGACTTTACGGTAACGCTAGGTAAGTTCGAGGTTGGGTGGTAGAGAGGACTTTGTAGTCCTAACTTCGCCTCGTTAAACAAGACAAACTTTACCTTTCTTTACCTTTTTCTTATTTTCTGCACCTTCTGGTTCATCATCCCCCCACGATAGACATCAATAAGGTAAGAATACCTCTCACATGCCAATAATAGCTTGTTACAGATGTTGACCATGGCTTGAAGAGGGGAGTAGAAATAAGTTGGACGTGACAATACTTCAAAAGTATACTTATAAACGAACGCAAAATTCTAACAAGTTTTTGTAAATAATATTTCATTTCTTAAATTAAAAGTAATACAAACTTCATGCATGGAAATGCATTTGTATCTGTAATGGCGGAAAGAACACTGTTTAAATGCAGCAGAGACGAGCAAACCACGAGAAACTACACAACTGATATGAAATGCCATTTCCCGAGACGTGACTGTTAGGTTAAGCGTTACTTTCCGTGCACGAGTTGAATATACACTTATACTCTATGCAATCTTCATTTCGACTTTGAGCCTAGCTGGAAACGTTACACTCTTAATTTAAAACATGAAAAGTGCCATCGAGTTTACCTAGTTCTTCGTTTACTTGTTTAGTTGGAAATATCAACGTTCATTGAATACGTTGTCAAAATTCAATCACCGCCTAGATTACTGTGATCCCTACTTTCAGCGATGTGATCTTACTTGGCGCGCACCTGTTTCCCGCCAATCCTGATCTCACTGAACTTCAACCTTAGCCTAAGAGTGAAAAGAAAAAACTTCAACCTTAAGTAACAATTGAGACTAAACAAAGAGTTTGAATTGAATCTTAAATACATGTTTTCTTTCGAAAGTCATAATGTTTTTAACTAGAAATAGTAGTTTAGCTTCACTTTCACGACCGCTATTTACATATCAAATGCCAACTTTAAACTTGAAACAAATTCCACGTTCCTCGTTTTCTTAACTCGGATATAACGAAGAGCCTATCGCTTGCAATTCAAGGTACCCTTGGTTTATTCTATTTCCATTTAAAACTGCTTTTAACATAAAAGTAATACTTGTTGTAAGTTTTACGAACATTTGAAAATAACACACCAGTTTTACAATCAGCGTTAAGAAAAATCAATTGATGAATACAGTGCTTGATGATGTTAAACTTAGATTAAAAACTAAGAGTTTAAAATTGACGGTAAATCATTTCGGTTTATGAAAGTAATCTAACTGTACTTCATGGTCTAAAATATAACAAAATTAAAGTTTTGTCAGCCGAAATCAAACAAATGGAACGTAGCTCTGTGCACTTCAAGGACATGAATAACCTTTTGTTACCTACGAATTCTAACTCCTCTTGAATCTATGATTTATAGTTTGAGAACATTTCAGAATCTAAAGAATGAGAGTCAACAAATATGAAGAAGGATTTATTGCTTAAATGTTCGCTTCTCAGGGTCAAATCTGCTTTCACGCCAGATATGATTTATCTCCGGTCATTGTCCCCTACTAACACTTACCGTTCATCCTTTAATAAGTTGGTGGCTTTTAGGTCCATATGTATAAATAAGGTAATTTATTAACTTGTAAATTTATACCGGTAGTTTAATTAACTAAAGGTTGTTCTAACCCCATACTATGTTATTTAAAGACGTGCAGATATACTCTTGAGATATTCGTGTTTGCGAATGCATGAACTCAGTATGCTGTTTGATTTGTATTGGAATAATCAATAGTGCATTTCCTTGCCAGATACAGCAGCGGGTGGCCCAGATACATGGCAAACGTGGATTTGTTTTGTAACAGCTCGCAGTCCGAACATTGTTAAGTTTCTAGTTCATAATCAGAAACAGGGCGAGCAGTTGCACAGCATGGTGAAGGACGGGGAGGTAAAGTTGTCCTTACCAAAACCGGATAAAACCAAAACTATGATTTAAACGTAGTTTTGATTTATAAGAGATGGTCTACGATACATGCTATATGATTAAAAGTCAAACCTTTCATACTTTTTAAATTATAACGTAATATATGCACACGCATAAAGTTTATTTAGAACAGTATAGCGAGTATGTACGCCTATTTTGTATAAGGTATATATGTCAGAGAAAGTTTAATCTTAATTGAAACAGGTTCCTGTTTTGTGTGTCGAGCAATAGATACAAGACGTGCCGTGATTCTCAAGGTTTCCAGGGTCGGCCCTTTTCACTTTGTTGACACGACATAAGCCCGACACCGATATAGCGTGCACTACATCATCTTATCAAAACTCTTCGACATTTCCAAACCATTAAGACCTTGTATTCATGGCGTGTGTGCAAATACAAATACCCCACGGATATAGGTCAGTATCGTGAAACCCGCACTAAGGGGTTGTGAACCAGAAGACATTTGATAACACCCCATTTCAACTCAATCAGTATATGTTTGTAATCAGTAGATCTATTTGGTAACCTATCCCAAGGAAGTGTAACTGAATAACTTAGAATTAATGTAAATTTTACGTTAAGTTTTATGCAGAGCAACAGGAGTGTGATGGAACCTTGAATGATGCGACAGTAAATTAAGAACTAGTATGAATTCCATATCAACTAATGTATCAATTTCATAAGCAAACAAATGACAAAAATAAATACTACATTATAATTCATGTAAAGTACGAATATATTTATAGTGAATATAGCAAGTAAACAAATCAAGTAACGTAACAACCAGAGGTGGGAGACTTGTTATACAGTTGACTAAGCAGCTTTAGGGACGGAATGGACAAGTTTTAAACCTCTTGGGGAGACCTAAAGTGCTGGAAACTTGGTTCACTTTGGTGGTGTACTTGTTTCAAATCATCCGAGGGCTAATATGGTATAACATTTTAAAAGTGCAAAGAGCATTTTTTGTCACAGTGAAGTAGCCTTAACTAAATACATCTTCACATTTTCTTCTTTGGCCGATCAAAATCATTAAATCTCCAAAATTAATTATATTAAAGACACAACTACAAGAAAGGGTTACGTTTTTAATCTGCACCGTTGTTAAGAATGTTGCTATTTTTCTGTGTTGGCGAGACTGTGCGACAGCCGATCCCTCGAGGCCATCAGTCAATGTTGCCAACATACTGGCGAGAAAATCATCTATCTTCTCTAATCGTATGTTGTGAATCTGTAAGAAAATTACTGAAAAAATATTCTACATCGTCACGAAATAAAACAATAATTAGTTAAACTAGTAGGCCCTAGGTCTGCAAAAATATGTATTGTACATTATTGAATGAAATGTAAAGCTGACTATAACATAAGTGTTAAGATAATGGTTTGTGACAATAAGACACAGTAAGTAATGATAAGCATTCAAAATTAAGGCTGTTAAATAGTAGTAAACAGAAAAATTAACGTAACCTTTTCAACAGTTTATTTTGTTCGCTACTACTTGAAACTCTTTAGTTTGTGTGTATAGCTTAGGGATGTCATATATAGTATATGTATCCTTTACAGAGTGTCCCAAAACAGTTTTAGCTAACTGAGGTTATTTCAAAATAAAAATAAACTGAAAATACACTTTGATATAAAAATTACTAAACGTAAATCAAATGTCAGGCTTGTATGACACCAATCACTGGTTTCCCATATCAGCGGGGCAAAATACGTAAACTCTTTGTACTCAGTGGTCCGCTCCTAGCAAACATATACATTTCAAACTACTCTAGTTACAACTAGTTTTAAATCTCATACAGTCTGCACTATACTGTTGTTAAAAAAATAATTTGGCCTACCTGATACACTTAATTTTCATACTTCATGTAAACTCTAATTTAAATGAAAACCGTGAGCACAACAGTTTGTGTAGACAATTAAGTTAAAATGTTAATAGGGTTTAACTCTAGTCTAACATTGCTTGTAATTACTCAAAAAATTTAAAAAAAGTTCTTAGAATTAGCTAAGAGCCATACCCGCATTAGGAAATGGATGTATTATTAGATGCGGCTTCTAAGCGGCTCGTGGAGGCTTTTCGAAAATTACTCGTTTCCTTACTAGAATTCTAATCAGGGAATCACTTGCATATTAATAAAGATAATGTAATACATTTTTGGACAAAATGAACGCATCGCTTAGTTGTTTTCTTACAATTTTAATCGTCCGTATTTTATTCCAAAATTGAGTATTTTGGGCCAACTGCAAATAAGTATTTAATTTAACTGGGCAGCAACAAACAAATATGCAATATAGCTGTTTTTTTAATTAACAAACGAGGGTATAAGTACTGTACTACGTTTAAAACTATAAGAACTAAAACGTGAGATAAGACTGCAACTTATTTATAACAGTACAAAAATTAAAGTATAAATTAAGTAAAGTTCAAAGTTGAATTAAATACAGAATTTGAATACACCTATAGCCATGGTTAGAGGGAGACTATATCTACAAATGCCATTAAAATTAACAAAGGTATATTTTTAAAAATAGAACAAAAATTATGACCTGTTAAAATGGTCATTATTTACAGTCATAGATCATTTCAAAGCAAGCATGATTAAGTGAAATCGTGTAATCAAAGCAATGAATAACTTGATTTAGATTCCTCAGTAGTAAAGGACTACAAATTAACCAGTGTGTATTTATGTTCTTAAATCTAGGAACTGTCTATCTTTTCTCGGTACTGGAAAACGAGAGAGGAGTTTTGTTTTTCGGATTTGTCAATAACAACTGTCGCCGTCGTCTCAAAACTTGTCAAACTCTCGTTATTTGTTACGCTATTCAGCCCTTTAAAGTTTTCAAGTCTTTGTTTTGTGCATTTCCTTTTGTCATTGATAAACTGTCTTTACAATTGTACAGAGCTGCAATTTATCCTCCCATTTATTTATTATGAGTTTACGCATTAGTAATTTGTATCGTTAACTATAAGCCAGAAACACTTGTTTTACAAAACTTGGACCAATAATAATTGTGATTGATGTGTTTCGAACTATTGTGTGGTTATATAAAGCTAAGTATAATTTGTACCGACTTTCCTATGAAAAATGAAATATTCAAGCCGTCAGCAGAGTAAAGCACAGGCCTGGGATTATGAAATGAGCACCGATCCTGAATTCTAGAACACTTTTTTTGCATTTTTAAAAACTTCATTTAAATATGTGTCCAATAATTATGGAATCAAACTTCATAGGTGATTTGTTAGTCATAACAAACAAAAATGTCCTATAACTTCCTATAAATTTCCTATAACGGCTTGTCTCACTTAGTTTTCCGTCTGTCTGTCTGTGTTTTTCACTGAACAACAATTTTTCTCTCCGAGGTCAATTACGTTGCACACTTGTTAGTATAGTCAAAACCCATATTTAAAAAAAATTTGACTAATTTCACTTCTGGTTTAAAATGGCGGCCATATTAAATTTTTTAAGTCTAATAAATTAAAACCCTTAAACTTTATGGTAAATACACAAGAATGACAATACGTAGGAAAGGTTTGTATGAACATTTTAAGAACAAATTTGTTGTGCTGCAATAAGTAACAACAGAGTAATTTAAGTTTTCCTGAGCACAAACATGTATTTACATATATTTCTCAAATGTAAATAGAGAAGTGTTCAGAAGTGCACTCTTCCAGGAAAGAATGGACTGTGCAAAGTTTGAAGTACCATTTTAAAGCATTGTTTTCAAACCACCACATAATTATTGTTTAATAACTTTAATGTTTGTAAAGTAATCAGATTATTTAAACAATGGTGTATCGAAGCTGGTTTAAGCCACAACTACGACCTACGCACCAGTTGTAACTTTCCAATTCACATTAATTCATCCTACTCTGAAAGTTGTAATGTTTAAAGGCATTTGACTAGAGAGCATAACAGCTTAGCTGTTTGGTGTAGAGCTCAAATCCCACATGCACAATACACTGCAGCTATATAACAACAGTAACTACACACCAGTCGTGCTCCCAGGGAATATGCTTTATAACTCACATTCTATACTACTCTGAGAATTTACAAGAATATGAAATACACGACTGAAAAAATCCCTGTATACAAAATAATGGTGTAATCAAACTCAGTCGAAACGTATTGTCTCCAGAATACAACGTCCTGTACACATCGATTTATAAAATAACACACTTGCAGTGTTTGGGCTTATGTGTCTCAAAAATTATCATTTTCGGTAGAGACATATTGAGTTTTCCTTATTTTCACTATATCACTATTTGAGATGCCGACCACTCTCATGAGGGTATTTTAAGGCAAATATGTGGTGAAGGATGAGTGTGATGAGTGGTAGTAATGAGTTATGAGGTGTAGTCTTGTTACAAACTAAGGCCGACTCTTCCTTGGAATGGGTCATAATTAATAGCTCAATGACCAATGGAAATACAAGGACCACCGGCTTAACGTGACTTCCGAACCACGCAGGTGATGGTCTGATATGTCTAAACGATGGTGAGAGTTAATTCGGGTATCATCACTGAGACTATCTGAGCCGCTTTAGACCTATATCATCCTCAAACCCTGACCTCCATGAAGCTGGATTACAGGACCACGCCACGAGTCCCAGTCACCTAATCATAGTTTCGAGACATAGTTACCTAATCACCTACATTTTGTATAATGATTTTAATAAACCTCACTTTATAGCACTTTTATTTACAATTCTAATCGATATGTTAATTACTACTCAATAATTAACTAATGTTTTGCTATAAACGTTTCGAATAACGGAGTAGACTAATAATATAAACAATGTGATCTTTGGGACTGTTATTATGTTTCGGGTCTTTAGCACACTTTATTTATTATTTATTTTACATTCTAACAGCAAGAACCATTACAATTTGTTTTCATTGGGTGTTTTTTGGGATACATTGTTGCTTATAAGTATGCAATATGGTGAAAACATAATTCGCCATGCCAAATACATTATAATTGGTATAAATACTGTAGACTATACAAAAATATACTTACTAACGTTTTCTTTAATTCATTATTATGGAGTAGTTTAAGTTACTTTTACCATGTGCACTTCGTTATATTGGGCCTAAGGTGACAAATATTTCAGAAGAAATCGTTGAAGGCCCAGGAGAGACTTTAAAGCTTTTCAATTTGTTTGGAAAGGGGCTAAAAGCTCTGAAGCCGCTTACGCCTCGGCACTTCCTTCCAAAAAACGCACAGTTTGAAGCCTCGTTAATAAAAGCATGTTCAATTAATAGTAATAAAGTTTTATGTGAACACTATCAACACAATTACAATCAAAGAAAAGAGGTTTCATGTTAACTAAGGGTTGACTAGTTACACAAAGTTAATGTACATCATGTATTAACTATTGCTGATCTGCTGGAACACTCCTACTTTGTTACTTTAAATGGTGATATGTTGTATCGGTTTATAATAGTTTTGAATAAAACTTACATAAGTATAGCAATAGCTGTGTTTACTCTAACATAAAATACAATACAGATTAAATATTGCAAAGATGTTGGTTGACGTGGTTAGCTTTGTGGTTGCTTGAGGATGAATTTATATTATTTAATAATTGGTTATGTAAGGTTACTTCAACGTCTGGTGTGTACAGAAAATCGTTCATGTAGTTCAAATATGTTACAAATATAATTATGTAAACAGTTTAATACCTGTTATGAGGTCAATATTAGTACATAATTACCAGTCCCAGGTTTGAGGTTTACTATGCTGATCTTACCCTTATATCTACAATGCTATTACCAAGGAATATAAAAAACGAAACTTCAAAAATGGATCACTAACCCTCGGTAAAATATACAAAAACGTTCCTATTTAATAATAGTTTGATTTCTAGAACAAACGTTAAACTAGTAACTGCACTGAAGGAATATCGAGTACACATAAAAACTATTCGTATAAAATTTGTAGACGGAAGCTAGAGTTATTGAACATCTGGTGATTTATGGCACGTTCATTCTCCGGACGGTATGCACCATTGAGCACATTTCAAACTCTTATCATATATTGGGTTCTTTCCTCTTTGACCCAATGCTGCTGTGAATAAATATAGCTTTCAAATCTGACTCATGTGTTAAATCACACGAGTTTCTCTGATAGTAACTTTTTAAATAGCTAAACACAAATTTGATCTGAATTGCAAACAAATTTTCTTTTCGTCTCTTAGTATCATAGTAATCAACTAGTATCAGTAGCTACTGAGTTTATATACTGAATGAAATTGGGTATACACATGGCCAGAGAAGACCCGTTGATGTATTGTTTATAGTAAATTAAGCGTCATACTCGCTTAAGCGTAACAGTTATCAAAAAAGTCTAAACGGCTTAAGAGTGCCTAGTACTTGTCGGCCATTTTGTTTTTGTCATATAAAAACAATGTAAAAACAAGCAATTTCTTGAGACACATTCACGCTTTTCAATTTTCATCGGATCTTTTTGAAATAAATTTTATTTGAAAGTTGACAATGTACTGCAGTGGCTCCGCTGACCACTTTTTGAAAATTGTATTGGTATACAAGTAAAAAAGGTAAATTTAAATACAAAGTTTGTTCAAATTTTGGATTTATTTCACGGTTTTATAAATAGACGAATGGAAATTTGGCTCAACGGAGGCACTAGAACATTTAATACACTTTGAAACAAAGTTTGTTTCATAAAAGTCCGATGAAACTGTAGGTGTGAAGTGTTCCAATAAAATGAAAAATATACTAATCCGCTAAGGAATTTAGATCGACTTCGTATCTAAAAATGGGATTCGCCTTGAATAACAAACCTACTACGTATTATAAAAAGCTAAACAGCACGTTGCAAATAATGTAATCTTATAGATAGAGTACGACGCTTTAGAGGTTAGCTTTATAGATGTCATCTGGCCTTTTTAATTTAGAGTCCAACGGGTATCATCAACCTGTCTCCTTTCCACAACTTTTTGGAATTGGAGGAACAGTTTCAGAAGTTAGTAGCCATACAGGTTTTCTCAAAACTTTAGACCTTTGGTATCGAATAAAAAATGCAACGCAGCCTCATTAGATAACTAGAGTCAAAGCCATAGTGCCTAAAAGTATGTTAAACCGGTGTGCAGGCCAACTTTCCTAAATTTGAAATTGTTGACTTTACCCTGCCTCTACATTCTTCAAACTTGTCTTCTTTTCAAATCAAAATGTGACCCCATAAGAGGAAGTGACATTCACTCTTATGAAATAAGAGGCAGGGAGAACTATTGAACTGGGAGACACAGAACGATAGTTCATTAACGTTTGCCTTCTCAGGCAGGAGTTCAACTAGTCAACCGGTTACCAAATTCGTTCCAAAGTGCGCAAATTCCGAAGGCGTTCAAAGCTCGTCTGAAACAAATCTTTGTCACAAAGGCGTTTTACAGTACAGACGAGTTCATGGCACATAACTGGGAGACTGCAGAACCTAACGACGTACAATAGGAGGGCTAGAGTGGAACAATCCGAATGAATGAGAGAGAGCGAATGAACAAAATGTATGTTTGAATGGGACCTCGATGTCAGAATGGAAGTAAAATTTTAGTTCAACCTATAAATGACGATTGCATAGCATGTATATGTTTCCGCAATAAACTATTTATTTATCCGTGTATACTGATTCGAATCCACTTTACCCGTAGGTAACTTTTAGATACTGAAATAATTTAAAACTGTATACATAAACACGCAATAACGGTTAAAAAGGCAATAGGTGCAATGAAAAGTGCGTGTTCATGCCTTGCTTGTCTTATTTACCACATCAGCAAGTGCACATTGCCTAAACCTCTGACGTCCGTACTTTTCTTGTACACTATATTTAAGTTAAAAGTAGTCCTCAACAGTTAATAACAGGGATTTATATTAAAAATAGCGCCTGAACTAAAAAATATGTAGAGTTCACAAAAAGTCAAATTACGAACAAATCAAAAGTTCAACTTTAAGAACAAAATGTCAATGACAATTAACTAAAATTGTGTAAATAGCCAAAAGGTATTAAGGGCAGCGCGAGGCAACGAACGAGTTGAAAACCTTGGATTTGGTAGGTTTTGATTAGTGATTCCCAATGTCTAGATAGAAACTAAAGTTTAACCGTTGCAAACTGTGACTTTGGGCCACGAAATTTAATTAAAAAGGTTCGAACAAAAGTGTTTTGGCCTAATTCCAAATGTTTTCCTTCAGTATCTGATATTTCATACTACTCGGACTCGGCAATTTATAAACCAAAGTAAGCCAGCTTTAACTGTTACGAGCAAACCAATATTAGTCTCAAATACAACTACTACATAAATAGCTTTAACCAAAACCATATCTGAATATTTATAACGTAATACTCATAAGGAATTTTGGAACATCGTAAATAAGCTAATTACTTGCAATAAAAGCTGCGATCCTATAATGTTGTTTATATTAGTGCGGAATTAAAAAACGTCCCTCGACTGGGACTCGTAGCGTGGTCCTGTAATCCAGCTTCATGGAGGTCAGGTTTTGAGAGTGGTATAGGTCTAAAGCGGCTCACATAGTCTCAGTGATCATCTGATGATACCCGCATCAACTCCAACCATCGTTCAGACATATCAGACCATCACCCGCGTGGTTCGGAAGTCACGTTAAGCCGTTGGTCCTTGTATTTCCATTGGTCATTGGGCTTCTTATTAATGACCCATTCTAAGGAAAAGTCGGCCTTAGTTTGTGTAACAAGACTACACCTCATAGCTCATTACTACCACTCATCACACTCATCCTTCACCACATATTTGCCTTAAAATACCCTCATGAGAGTGGTCGGCATCTCAAATAGTGATAATCATGTTTATACAAAAAAAGTAAAGAATACTTGTCCCTAGTATTCAGTCTCGGTATCCATTCTGCTTAAATAGGCGCATATTCAACGCTTTACTTAACATAAAACCTGTAGAGCTTCAAAGAATGAAAACATTTTCTTGTCTAGCATGAATTGAAAAAGTACGATCAGCGTTTGCTTTTAATGAAGAATTGTCTTCTATGAAAGCTCCTTAGTTATGAAAACACTTGTCTGAAAACACTTGTGAAGATGCATCGTGAAACTGTAAGCATTGTACTTCACCTGCCTTAGTGTTCAATACAAGTTTTCACGTGGGAATTTCAAGAGGTAATTTTTACATAAATCATAAATAGGTTTCAAATTTAAAAGTAAAGACGTCAGAGCGTATATTAAAACGCATATAAAAATATCAAACAATTTCAAATGAAGTAGGATCTACGTCAATGCGGCTGACTGAGTTAAAGTGAATAAAATTATGTTGAGAGGTTGAGGAGGGAGGTCTGAGGTAAAATAGTGGTTTGAGCCCAAGCCAAGGAAAGTTTTATCTACATCGTGTTTAATCATTTTTGTGCTTTCCCCTTCATGTACGACGGTCAATGGCTAACACTGAAGTTTGATTTAGAAACAATATTATCAGTCATATCGTTCATAGCCATTTCATTTTTCCTTTCATTTTAATTTCATAACCTTTCATTTCATTTCATTTTTCATTTCATTTTCATTTCATAACCTTTTATTTCATATCAGTGAATGTACTAATATAGTTCTCTGATATTACCTAAAAATATTATAACTATTTTAACAAAAGAAAAAAAGGAAACTTTGAAGTACCCTGAATATTTTAATTTGGACACTACTAGTTTCAGGGCTTAGCCCATTTTCAAGTGTATAATTCTTGTAGAGTAACGTCTAAAACATCTAGGTTAATAAAATAAAATAAAAACAAAGTATAAGCTAAACACATATGAGTTAAAAATATAAAATCTTTTAGGCAGGTGATGAATTATTATATCTAAACATCTCTTTAGATGTTGATTGATTTTCAATGCGTTGTTTTCATACTGTGCCTATTTTCGAAAATGGGGTTTTTGCTGGTTGAGTGGATAAAAAGGTATGGATTTTAAAATTCATTGCAATGACTGTCCAAGTTATTATATAGGACAAACGGGTCGCACGTTCAAATCACGTTTCAAAGAACACCTTCAAGCTCTCTAATCTAATAACAGCACATCAATGAAGTCGTCATTCGCTGAGCACCTACTCCAGACCAACCATTCATATACAGGTATGGACGAAAATATGGAGATTTTAGATTTTGGAGAGAAAGATGAACTGATGAACTGCAAAGAAGATCTATACATAAACTTAAATAAAATGGCAGATCTAAACATTCTTAAGGTGACTCACGCAACCAGCAAAAATACCATTTTCAAACCTATACACAGTATGAAAACAACGCATGAGGACTTATAGCCTGGTCAGTAATGAAAGACGTTTGCCTTCTAGAACCCTATAACATTGCATTGTTACTGTTGAGTATAATGTTTACAGTTTATCATGACACTAAACACTTTTAACTAAACATCACACTGAACCTAAAATGTATTTGTTGCCTTGTCTCGTTCTTTTAACATGTACCAGCGAGCCAACTGTTACCTAAGATTTTGTTTTCTTCACCCTATCACTCATTTATTGTACGAAATGACATATAGTAAATATAAGTCCTACTTTACTGAAAAATAACATGTAGGTTGAGTGGTAGAGAGGACTTTGTAGTCCTAACTTCGCCTCATTAAACAAGACAAACTTTACCTTTAACATTGATTCGCAATTTCCAAGCTATGAATGGATGCTTAAAGTTTCTAAAACCAATCACTAACACTATTTTTATCTAATTCCCTTTGGACAAATGATATATTCATGCCGTCAGCCTGGACCCAGACCCGAGACCGTGAAATGAGCAACAATCCTGACCCCAGATCACATTTTGAGCATTTTTACAAGACTTTATATACATATGTATATATGTGTGTACTCTCTACAGGTAACATTTGTTGTCCGGTTTCCATGAAATTTGGTACAAATGTTCAATTTGTAAATATTTCGGTCAAGTTTGTTAACCAACAAAATCGGGCTACCAGAACCCGTTTTAATGACTTAAAAACAGTAAGTTTCATCGGATTTTTACGAAATTTGAAATTAATATTGTTTTTAATGAATGTATACACCAATATACTGAGAGTTATACAAATTCATTGAGCGCTTAGCTGCGTGTTAGCGTGATTTTTATTTTTCTGTTGTGTTTTAAAGGCTGACTTGCTGGGTTAGCCTTTCAGCGTCCGGCTTGCCAAAAAAGACGTTACTATCATGAAAATAAAAGATTTGACTGTCAGCTGCTCCATGCCTGGCAATCTCTCTGCATAGATTATAAAAGACCAGTTCCTCACATTTTTGACATTCAATGTTTCAACTGTTTCTACGCGCTCACAAACCAGCTTCACACTCGCTGAAATGGTGGTTGGTGAAAACAATGACCGATTGCCGACAAGGGAACGCTCTTGTACCAAGCGTGTGACGTATTTCCTGTTTCGCCAATTAGCTTAAACCGCTCAATAACATTTATTCAGTTTAGTATTTATATTCAAACAGTACTTTATTAATGATACAGTTAGGTTTCCTTTGAATACAACATAGATTTGTTTCGGTCCTATAATCTGCATATAAAAATATTGAACTCAAATTTTAAACTAGTCCTAATTCGATAATATCCCCACGATTGTATAGCCCACGGAGTATATGAGAGTTACAACTGTAACTTTTCAACCCCATTCGTAGCTGTGTATACATTGCCTGAGCTGTTTATTTATAACCTTTTCGTTTCTCTGTGGTTAAAAATAATTTAACAGTAACTTTGTTTATACCTCAACTCTGAAACTTAATGCTCATGCAAGGGAATTAGCCAGAGCAAACTTTGGAATGATTGACTTAGTAGGTTAGATCTAGCTCTGACTTTGATAACTAACTTGCTAGATCTCGGTTATGAATATCTCCTCGTTACATTAAGATCTTCGCATTATATTGAAATATTTTATTCTTTACATAAACCTGGTTTAAATTTAAAATATGGCCAAAAGGATTTAAATATAGTTATACTAACTTGTAGAAAAAGTGTAGTTTCTTATCATTATGCAAAAGGTTTCATATGCTGGGTTATAGACCCAAACTAGTAGCCAGATCTTAAATCTAATGAAAGCTCGCTGGTTTAGAATCAGAACAGGACTACATTCATCCTCTTTCACATTCCAGGTATTCACTTTTATTACCTTTGACAGTCTCTAAGTTAAAGGCAACTAAAGTTATAAACAAGGTTAGTTATCTTTTGCATGTTTTAAAGGTCAATTAACTGCTAAATCAATATATTCACTAATTATAACCTTAAGTTTTTAAATGTTAGGGTTTTAAATATTCTTTTGTTTTTATCTTCTTGTTATTTAATTCTACCCTTTTACCAAAATTCATGTTTCTACATGAAATTCTTTGAGTTCTACCATAGAGTAATCTAAAAAGTACATTTGCACCCAAGTCAATTTTATTAGTTTTCAAACATGTACAGTTTTTTGGTACACGATGTATTATTAAACATATGTTATAACTTTACACAACACGATTAAGTCCTAACCTTTAACATTCCTTACCGCGTAATAATTCATCATTACAGTTTTCCCCCTCCCAGTATAAGTTATTAGATCTTATACTTTCAGGCGATATCGTTTCCTGCCATTCAACTACGCTTTTAAAAAAGGGTTATCCAACTAACTGTTCTACTAAAGACCCTGTAACAAGACTAACGCACAGCTTTCACATGTAAACTTAGTTCGATGAGAGTGGGAGGTTTTGTGTGAGTTTCAAGTTGACAACTGAGTTGAGAGCTTGAGTTTGACACTCATGGTTTTCATGTTGTTTGTTTTATGGCACAAATGAGCAGATACAGCTTGTATACGCTTTGTTCAATAATGTGCAGTAAATAGGTGTACCGCAAGGACCCTATATGTGCGTAGGCCTTTTAATTGTTCTGAAGGAAAGTATAAAACAAACTTACAAGCGGTTCTTTATTATTTGAACAAAACTTTCAAAGAGTCTAAAAACACGGCTAAATAAATTTATTCATCATTACTAAGAGCTTATGAATACACTTATAAATAACCTGATCAAATCTGTCGAGCTTAGTGATTTTTAATAACGCTGATGAAGTTCCAATAGCTGATTAAAACTTCCGATTTAGTTAACACTACGACGGGGAAAATGTGTATTGACTTGGTTATTGTTTTAATGTGTATTTTTATCACGAAATTGATTTAATGATTCAAAACGATTGATTCCTTAAAGGAGTTGAAAGTTAACCTTTGTCCCATAATGATCTGATCTACCAGGTTAGCGAAATTAACCTTGAAAACTCTGAAAGAAAATAATGTGCACAGTCAAACTCGGATGATTATTCATACGCCCACAAGTGTGCTAAAAAAACTTAAAAACATAACTAAGAACGAATATATTTTTTGGGGTCTAGGGACTGTTTTATATTTTATAAGACTTGGACTCGTTACATGGTCTTGTAATCCAGCTTCATGGAGGTCAGGTTTTGAGGATCATATAGGTCTAAAGCGGCTCAGATAGTCTCAGTGATCATCTGATGATAC
Source organism: Matsumurasca onukii (assembly GCA_018831715.1). NCBI lineage: Eukaryota > Metazoa > Arthropoda > Insecta > Hemiptera > Cicadellidae > Matsumurasca > Matsumurasca onukii. The sequence continues at coordinate 28,199,421 of CM032062.1, read as the reverse complement.
CCGCATCAACTATCACCATCGTTTATACATATCAGACCATCACCTGCGTGTTTCGGAAGTCACGTTAGGCCGTTGGTCTTTGTATTTCCATTGGTCATTGGGCTATTAATTAATGACCCATACTAAGAAAGAGTCGGCCTTAGTTTGTAACAAGACTACACCTCATAACTCATTACTAACGCTCATCACACTCTTCCTTCACCACATATTTGCCTTAAAATACCCTCATGAGAGTGGTCGGCATCTCAAATAGTGATTTAGTAATTTAACGCACTTTTGAAGAACTCTGTGTTATCTTTCTCAGGAAATTTTTAGTTTTATTTAGTCGTGTAGTATTAATTTTTAATTAAATAGTAGACGACTGAATGGTATTCAACGAGTAAAGCTTGTGTAGATATTCCACACGATATACGTGAAGGTTTCAGATTAAGCTTGGTTTAATCTTGCTTGCCCCTGCCAAAACTAATCACGTAAATTCTTGCGTTCATCGCTTGCAGCTTTCATACAAAGATTGCTTTCTGCATTGTAAGTGAATGTTGTTAGGAAAAATTAAGTATTAAGACCTAGACTCGGGACCTTGAAATGAACATACAATACAGACCTCCAGAGGTTTAGAGCATGTTTTCACGCGATGTTTGTGTACATACACATAATTATGTTTGAAAGCATTTAAGTTTAATAACAACTGAAATTTGATAAAAATATAAGTACGTCAGATAGAGTAAGTTTACAAACATGCCCGGCGTAAGGAATTCGGGTTCCTGGTTTAGTTCACAAGTATCAATTATTGGGAGCTGAAAAAATAAAATCGTCACTTCTGCCAGATTCAACCTCTCGAGGTCGGGTTCGTGGCTATGTCTTCTAGTAGCTGTTTTAAAGCAGTGATGGTCTTCACAAAACGTACACTAGTATAACTTAATCGCTAATTTAAGGATAAGTAATATCAGTTCTGTCTCTTATGTCTAACTGTGCGATTACAAGATTTAATAGTAAGGTAAACTCATTATAAAAAAGCCTTGTGCTAAACAACATATGGTATACAAGAAGTGTAAGCGATTTGCCATATTACAATTGAATTATATAGAAATTAGATTTAAAGCTCATAACTTAGGCTAGCCCAGAGTATTGATGATATTATGTGCTTTATTGACAACACTAAATCCCACATTGCGGTTTACTTATAACGATCCACTGATGCAATGCATTCAGTATAGAATCGAAACCTCAAAATCAGATCAGTATTATTAAGTTGTCAATAAAGTTCAAGCAAAGGCTTGGCTGCCAACAAAGCGCATAAATGTCATAGTGAAGAGTTCACTTTATAAACCAGGAATCGGGTTGGTTCATGCAAGCAGCTTACATATAATCCATCCGTGATAGTTAGATCTGCGTTGTGTGTCATTGTCGGATGCATTATTCGTCATCCCGATCTAAATCAGCTGTTGTTGACACGTACCATGACGTAAACAAGCTACACTCTTTAGGTGGCCTAGGTAAGGAAATTTGTATCCATTAAGATGTTATTGGTGGGTCTTTCAGAATCGTAGTTACGGCAATAACTTAACTCTTATGTTTTCGCGGCCGCTGTCACAACTATAATCTAGTTCTTCTAGTTCACACTCATCCTTCACCACATACTTGCCTTAAAATACCCTCATGAGAGTGGTCGGCATCTCAAATAGTGATTTAGTGATTGGCTGAAACTCAGCCAAATTGACTGAAAGTTTCAGCTAATCAGTGACTGAAGATGGTACTCCACAGCGAGACCGAAATATTTCGGCCTAATTACGAAGTTTTGACGCGGTGTGAACCGGAAGAACTAGATTATAATTACAGCAAGAAATTACGACTTTAAATCTTTACTGATCTTCATAAATTGAAGCAAATTTATAACCTTCCTAAGCAAAACCTATAAAGTAATGTTTGATTCAAAAAAGCTTAGAATAGAAGAAGGATGTACAAATTTTACATTTATGGTTTTACCATAAACAATGGACACTAGCACCTGATAGGTAGGCAATTTGCGTAATTCATAGTTGGAGTGTACATTTGATGTTGCATAGTACTATGTAGTTTACAGTTTAAGTAGAAAACAGTGCATTTGTTCAAATACAAGTTTAATAGCTTTGCCTAAAAGGTTGAATGCTAGTAAAGGTTCACAATTAATATATTGCAATCCAACAATTACAAACCAAGCAAGATTATTCAAAATACATCATTAACTCGATATAAACTTAAGGGAAGTAACGAAAGCGTGCTTACATCGGTTAGTATAGAGGGAGTACAAGTCCCATTTACTCGGATCAGGAAGCAAGCGTTAGCGCTTCCAATAGATTTCCGGGTAGCTTTACACCTGGAGCTTAATTCTGTTGTCGTCAATCAACGTCTAACCGTGCCAAATGTTGGTATGGAAAAGTTAGAGTAAGAAAAGATCAGAACCATTTGGCAAGAAGAACCTTTGTGACGGTGAACAGAGTGAGAACCAACCATGGTCGATGTGGGGAACAGCTACACAGGTGGGGCTGGTCGGAGTCGAGCGACTGTGATTGTGGTGCAGCCCAGGAGTCTATAAAGCACTGCCCTTTAAGACGCTATCGAGGACCAAAAGAGGATTTTATACAACTAACTCGCGAATCGATAGACTGGATGGAAAACCTAAATTTATCAACTTAGATATTATTGTTACTGACTTTTATTTATTTATTTTTATTTTTGTTTATTTTATTTATTTTCTATTACTTATTAATATTATTGTCTTTTATGTTATATTTTATATTATGTAAGTTATTTGTATTTTATACTTTAATTCAAGCATAGTATGAAAAATTTATACAATAAATAAATAAGAGTGCAGTTACAATAGCTTTTGTAATAACATATTTCAAAGCAAAAATCAGTTTATTTTATTTCAATATGCTTAAAAGATGGATGGAGATTTGATTCGTGTAATGTGAAAATAGTCAAAAATAGGTATTATCTTTGTAAATAGAAACAAAAATAGAAAAAAATTAATTCTACTACTGTAGTTTATTAATATTTAGTAAACAACTTCTAGTACTTTCTCAGCTTATTTCTGGTCAACCAAACTTCAAAGTTTTAGCGTCTAAGTATGTAGCTTTAGTGTAGTTCTAACTTCTAATCATTATTCTATATTGTGTTAAATGTTATAAAAGAAAAGTTGTGTAAACTGCAGCATTCCAGCACGTTCGGTCCAACTTCTTTCTAAAATTAAATAAATAAAGCATTTGAACTTATGTAGGACTGTTTCATTTACAACTAGGACTTTTCTTTACCACCTTCTGTACAAAATGAATTTACCTACCTAGAGGTGGTTAACTAGATCCAAGGGAAGGCTTTGGTAATAGAATGCTGGGTAAGCAACAATTAATCCTTAATAATTAAGGCAGTGTTTTGTTATAAGAGTATAAATGGCTTGGGAGAAGCTTTTGATTAATTTCTGCAACGGTTAGTCACTATTATTTACTAGCCTACAATGAGATTTATATAAGAATTAATTTAATGAATATTGTATTGCCTCACCATCAAAACTGTGGATGCGTCACACCTTAACCTTTGAGTATTTGCAAATAAAGGAAATAGGATATAATATACCGAGTGTCCCACAAAGAGGTTTAAATGTTTAATTTTATAAAACGTGCCCATTCATGCACCGAACTTCTTTAAACTTTACACAGTTTACAAAGTAGGTTCTAAAGATATTCTGGGAAAATATCAGCACCCTAACCTTTGTAGAAACAAAATGGCGGCATATTGAAAAACGATACTTTAAAAACATTAAAAGGTGTTTTTGGTTTTTATAAAATATTTTATTGTTACATTCTAGGGCAATGTGACTTTTAAATAAAAGAAAAACTAGAACATAGCCTAATGAAAACCTTGAAGTCAAAAATTGTTCAAACTGTAACCCATCCACATCAACACACTGATAACAGCGCTTAAGAAATGATTCGTAAGCTCTTACAAAGAAGCTCCGCGGTATCCGTAGAAGTTCCTCTTCTATTGATCGTTTTAGTTCCTCATCATTATTGAAGCTATGGATATAAACTTGTTCCTTCAAGTAACCCCATAAAAAGAGGTCACATACAGTTAAATCTGGTGATCGGAGTGGCCAATCTAAAAAATCACTTCCATGACCACTACAACGGCCAGGAAGGTTGTCATTTAGTAATGGCATGACATAATTTGCGAAATGAGGTGGAGCACCATCTTTTTGGAAAATTGCTTGATCCCTTTCTGGTACCGTCAAATGGGGCAAGACATGGTCATTTAAACTCGTGCATACCTATTCCCAGTCATTGTATTGTCTGAAGTTTTACAATCAAACAGCTGTTTTTCAACAATGAGCGTTAGAACCGCAACGTAGTAAACAAATCAGATAATAACTCATGAAAGTAGTTTTATAGGAAGCAAATTGGTAAAAGTTCTAATATGCCGCCATTTTGTTATTACAAAGGTTAGGGAGCTGAAATTTTCCCAGAATATTCTTAGAAGTTTAAAAATGTTCGGTGCATGAATGGGCACGTAATATAAAATTAAACGTTTAAACCTCTTCGTGGGACACTCGATATATACAATATAACTTTGCATATAATTGTTTGTAATAATATTAAAAATAATGTAAAACTTTAAATCAAACCCATACGGAACTATTAATTTACGGTTGGACACACACTTTGGTCACAGATCTCCTTTCTTATTCTTATATCTACTTTAATAGAAAACATATATACTTTTAATCTGATACTCATAGTTGTTACAAAGTATTAAACAAAGGTATTTCTCAAGAAAGTTACTATGGATAGTACGTTGATAGTGTATTGAACAAAGTAAATTAGCAAGCGGATTTTGTGTACGTAGTGCTGCCACTGTTGGCGCTGGAAATGAGCTGCATGTTTGAACACGTATTAAATGTATACAGGGTGACAACTTTATCGTAGACGACAGTAATAAATAGCGTATAAAATAAAGTATACTGTAGTAATCTTACTGTTATATCTTATACAGTCATGAGTTGGAGTTCGAGCGGAGCAGACGTGCGTAGGAGAGGAGCTTATCAGTGTAGTGAATCGTCCTAACCTTAGATTCAGTGTCTGTGCTCGTCGTGCATGTTGTAACGTGCCTATTTGTGCTAACTCTTGTTCTACAATATCTTATGAAATAATGTCTAACTGTAAAGTGTGCTTAAAATTGATTAAGTCAAACCAGTTTAAAGGTAATTGCAAAGATTGTTCTTCGGATTTTCACGGAAAATGTGCGAATGTGAGCCAAGCAGATGTTGATTACTTAAGTGAGCAAGGTGTGAGCTTTAGATGCGAACTATGCAATAAGGAACGTAGGAAAAGCATGCGTCTTGAGTATGCAGAAGGGGAAGTGACTTTTGAAGTAGTTATGCAGGCTCTAAGGATATTCAGGAGAAGCAAAAGGAAGCTGCAATTGACTTTAATGCATCTAATGAAGAACTAAACAGAAAGATTGATGAAAATACATCAATTGGCATCAATGGCATGACCAGAATTGAAGAATATGTCAAGGAAATCGAAGCTCTGAAATCGGAAAATGCAACATTGAAAAATAAAGTATCGGACCTGGAAAGGAGACTGGACGACCTTGAAAACTATTCCAGGCGAAATTGTGTAGAAATAAATGGAATCCCGGAACAACCACGCGAAAAAGTATCTGAATTTGTGAAGGAAGTGGGAAAAGCGTTAAAATTTGAAATTAATGAAGACATGATCGATGCTTGCCACCGCATTGGGAAAAACGTTGACAGAGATAAACCACGAGGGATTATAGTGAAGTTTGTGAGAAGGACTGACAAGGAGACCTTCATGACCAAGAGAAGAGAGAAGAAGATGGACTTTTCCACTCGACATCTCGGCCTGGCAATGGACAACCCAGTGTATGTGAACGAGTCCCTGTCACCAGCGCGGAGGAGGCTGCTCGCCCAGGCTCGGCACATCAAGAAAACCAAGGGCTACAAGTACATCTGGCTGCGGAACGGGAGTATCTTGCTGAGAAAAGAAGAAGGGTCTCAAGTTGTGGAAATCAGAACTCAGGCAGACCTCAGTGAGTTACAGTAAGTGTACTAATTGCCATAAGAAAAATGTGTCAATGTATGCATGTTTCATGGCATCTACTTTTTGTGTACAATAATCCTGCTTTTTCATGTAGACAAGGCTTAACCTACGCAATAAAAATGGGTAAATTACTAATTGTGCACCAAAACATTCGCAGTATGCGTGCAAATTTTGACGAGTTTTTAGCCGAATTGTCAACATGGGAAAAGTGCCCAGATTTAATTGTATTGACAGAAATTTGGATCAACTCTGAAGAAGCAGGATTATATAGTATTCCTAGATTTAAACAAATTGTCTGGGCCAATGATAAACATAGGTCTGGTGGAGTATGCTTGTTTTATAATGACAACCATATCAGTATTTTGGAACAGGAAACACCAACTTTTGTTTCTGCAGATACATTAAGAATTAAATTTTTATATAATGAAAGATAATTTCAGCTGTTAGCTGTTTATAGGCTTCACCAATTCACGGTAAATATTTTTGTAAATGAGTTGCATGATTATTTGAATAAAGTAGAGAATAAACGTAGCTTTTATAACTTGTTGATTTAAGGGATTTGAACGCAAATATTTTATGTGCAGAAAACAATGCCGATATAGATAATTATAAAATATCAATGGCTTGTCTTGGTTTAGAGTCTCTAGATAATGAACCGACCAGAGTAACTAATTTGTCTAAAACTTGCATTGATCACGTATTTATAAGATTTTTAAACAAGAATGAAATTGATTGTGAAACAGAAGTGCTTCAAACGGAAATTACCGACCATTATACAATTCTAGTTAGGCTGGGTGTGGAGGTCGGTGCGGGCGGGGAAGGGGATGGTCAAACAGCTGACAGTCCCTCCTCCCCCCTGCTTTGGCTGAACACTCTGAAGGATCCCACAGGCAGACTTGGAAGATGGGCAGCTACGACTGCAAGCCTATGATTTCAACCTAGTGCACAGGAAAGGACAGGACAATGTCGTCCCTGACTTGTTGTCACGATCCGCATCACCAGCACGTGATTGTCACAGTCAACCATCGGAAGAAAACCAGGAAACTTCAAGTGAAAACCCTCTTCAGTGCAGTCTCATCGATTTTCCTCAAGATATTAAAGACAAGTGGTACAACGGAATGTTGGAGAGAGTTACCAAGGACCCACAGCACTACATTCAATGGCGAGTTGAGGATGGAAAACTTTGGAAAAACATCCCAAACCCGGACACTTTAAGGGAAGAAGATAGTTGGAAGATGGTGGTCCCTAAAGACCTACGGTCTACCACCCTAGCTGAGTATCACGACAAACCAACTGCCGGGCACCAAGGAGTGCTGAAAACTTACAAACGACTCCAGAATACCGTCTATTGGCCAAAAATGAGAAAGGATGTTGCAACCTATGTGTCAAAATGTAGAATTTGCCAAACAACGAAATACGATCAGAAGCTTCGTGCAGGAGTAATGGGATCTCGGCGTGGTGTGAATACACCCTGGAAAATGATTGCGGCAGATCTAATGGGACCATTTCCACGATCATTGAAAGGATTTAAATATCTACTGGTCATAACTGACACATTCACAAAATATTCGATCCTACAACCCTTGAGAGCTGCTACAGCGAAGCTCGTTTCCCAACATTTGGAAAATGATATTTTCCTGGTCTATGGTGTGCCTGATTACATTATTTGCGACAATGGATCTGAGTTCATCGGGGCACCTGTAACTAATCTCTCAATATAGCATCGCCAACGCTATCAAGCAAATCGAGAGGATAAACATTACTTGCGTGCAACTGTTGGGCCCAAAGATCGGATTCGCCCTACGGACATCTCATCATGAAACAACGGCCCACTCACCTGCTTTCTTGAACTTCGGGCGAGAACTCGCCACTGCTGGTGCAGGATTTGGAGTTCTACAAGACGGAGCAGCGGTACCTTCTCAGGAGGAGTGCAGACAACATGTGGAACATCTACAACAACTTCAAGACATCTACACGGACGTGGCAGAACGACTGAAGATAGCGCATAACCAGAATGCCCAGCGGTACAATCTTCGTCGGAGACCAGTGACTTACAAAGTTGGAGACACGGTACTGAAGAAAAACTTCCCTCAGTCGGATGCAACGAACCATTTCTCAGCAATGTTAGCCCCTCGCTACGTAGGACCTTACATCGTAGCCGAGAAGATATCTCCGTCAGTCTACTCACTCAAAGACTTGGATGGCAAAAATATTGGAAACTGGCATGTGCAAGATATCAAACTCTACATCCAGTAAGAAGAAAATTTGAGAAATTTTCTGGAGGAAGGAGGGTGTTTGTGACGTGCACTCTTAATCGTTTGCATTGATAGTCCTGAGCCGGTAAATTGCGTGGGAGGCATACCGACTGATATCGAGCCACATTGGACTTTGACCTGAGCCACAACAACTGATCAGCTGTTGAGTACAATGTTTGGGACAACTGACTAGGCCTACCTGATCTACCGAGATATCTTTGATTGTGGAGGCACTGATTGTGCAGGGAAGGAATTAGGTCAGTTTGAGCTGAGTTATTGTGGACTACGTTACTTCTTGCTGGACGTGCTGAGTGAGGACTACAGGTGGAGGCTGCAATGTATATGCTAAAGATTATTATTTAGCAAGGTGAGCCACTACCATACATTAACTACCTTATTAAGGGGTACACTCAGTACACTTCAATCTTTATTGGTTGAAGTACTAAAATAATTAAACCTATTCCAATTATGAACCTTTAGAGTACCCAGACCTTTCATGAAAGAATCTTACGTGCAAATACAGAATGTAGATTCATGTCATTCAGTGTTGAAATTTTCCCAAGTGTAAATTTAAAGGCTTTAAAGCCAAATAAAAGGCAGCAATAAAGATATATTTCATTATGTAATTTTAAAACAGATTCCGGTAAATTAGAATAAAGTACCCTGGTTATTGTATTTTAGCATGTAATATACAATGTACTTTCATGCGAAGATGACCTAATGGTTGAAACCGGTCCATGCTAAAATAAAATATTAAGGGTACTAGATTCTATATTTCATTATGTCTTTAAGAAACTAAATACACTGTCTATTTTTTATAAAAGGAGCCTAATAAAATTATAAACATTGCTTATATGGCTTTTAAATGTACATGTTATTGTTTCTGTGTAATTAATTAAAAATTGTCTATGGACATTTATGATTCCAAATGTAAAATGTAAATATTATCTTAATAATGGCCTCTGTAATATGTGAGACTTGACAATAATTATTGATTTTACAGGACTTAGTACAAAGTAATCCCTGTATATTTGGTATTGTGTCAGTGTTAAACAAAATAACGTTTAAGTTCTGGTAATTCAGACAACACAGCTGATAAATAGTTTTATGTGTAAATAAATATTCTTATAGTCTACAAAGTTAAGACTAAGCATTTTGACCATACCTCTTAACAGTTTGTGTTGCATAAACTTAATACTCAAACCTCTAAATATAATTTATTGAAGCCAGCTGACACTGTATTGTAGTGTGGAAACACATTTTAAATGTAATAATGTTTTATTGTCAAGTGTATATTATTCTTATGTTTGAGATACTGGTTGCTCGTGCTGACAATTAGAGGTAACTTAAATACCTGATTGTGAAAGTTAAGAAACTTCTCAAATATAACACAAAATTTGATTGGAAAAATTACAAAAAAATTTAATTTATGTATTGTTTGTATTCTTAGTTACTAGTTTTGAGTGGTACTGTTTAAGGGCTTTTCTGGTACGTCGGTGGACAGCCTGTAGAATCGTTGAGACTTTCGGGCTGCGCCTACTTCTTACAACGTGGAGTTATTGGACCACCACCCGCTCTGTACAACTACAACTTCCGTCAGAGGGATCTGCTCGACACCTCGAGGGCCGTGGACTACTGACTCATCGCCTGGTGGCCTTGACTTCTTCCGTTCATCACCCCTCACCCTCTTATACGGGTATTTTCATCACTCCGGTGGTGAGTACAAACTGATTATTTGTGGCTTCGGACTGTCGACTGAAATTGGACTCTGAGTCAGCCGGCTGGTATCTAATGTCCTTATTAGCGGGGTGGCAAAATATACCAATATTGGTTGAACTATGGTCAACTATTGGTCGGTGAACTAGTCAAGCCATGGTTCAACATGATATGGAAGGGTCCACCAACAACATGTTCAAACTACCAACCTATATCTCTAATATCAAGTTTTTCAAAAGTTGTTGAGAAAATTATAAAGTCAAGAATGTTGGACTTTTTGAACAGAATCAATTTGGTTTAGATTAGGATCAGTAAGCTCTTCTAAATTTCAAAAGTGGTATCAATAGTGGTAATTGTACTAGTGGACTTTTATAGACATAAAGAAAGCCTTTGATACGGTAGACCACACTATTCTTTTAGACAAGTTATACAACTATGGCTTTAGGGAGTGGTACACAAATGGTTCAAAAGCTATCTAAGTAAAAGACAACAATGTGTAAGAATAAACAATAGCCTAAGTCAAATGGGAGAGATTTGTTGTGGTGTCCCGCAAGGGTCAGTGTTAGGTGCAATTCTTTTTATAATATTTATAAATGATCTTTGCATTGGTAAATTTAAGGGAAGTGTTACGGCTTTTGCAGACGACACTGCCCTTTCATACGTAGACAAATCATGGAGTTCAATCAGTTTTAATATGAGTGAAGATCTGAATTCACTAAGTTGGTGGTTTTATAAAAATAAATTAGTCTTAAGTACCGAAAAAACCACATATGTAAACTTTTCTTTACGAAAAGCAATGCCACTTTATCTGATATCCTTTACCGTTGTTTTGATTGCTTATTGAAAGGACTATCTTGTAGCAAGTGCTCAAAAATTTTTGCAAGCCAAAGTATAGAGTATCTGGGAGTAACTTTAGATAGTGAACTCAATTGGAAATTTCATATAGAACAATTAAAATAAAAACTATTACCAGCTTTCGACTTTTTTACTTTCTTAAGAGTATTTGTCCTCAGAGGGCGTTAAAAGCTTTGTACTATGCCATAGTAAACAGTAGACGTGAACATGGTATTATTAATTTTTGTTGGGGTGGAACATATCTCACTAACATAAAGCCCTTGATAACAGTACAAAAGTTTTTTGTGAGATCTATTCTAAGGAAAAATCGTTATGAACCCTCAAAGCCATGTTTTTTGCAACTAAAGATTCTTCCACTTAGAGCAGTATTTATTTTCAAAACACAACAAACCTTTTTTCTAAAAGCTCTGAGGGTGGTATAAAAATGATAATATGTACAAATTAAAATTAAGAAATTCTAATAAAGTGTGTGTGCCAAGACCTCATTGAACTTTTTACACCAAAACCTTTTCATGCATAGCACCTACGATTTTCAATAAGCTGCCCGACTATATTAAAATACAAACAAATGTAAACACCTTTCTTAGGCAGGTTAGAAACTGGTTACTCTCCCAAGAAAAAATTATAGAAGACTTATTAGCTAGTAACCCATTTTGTTTCCAATTATATTCATTTTTGTATTAAAAGAAATACTATTGTTTTATCATACAAATTAGTTTCTTTCTGATTTGTTTTTAGTTATGTAATTTAACTTTATAGTCTTTGGGCTCACTTCTCCAGTCCTTGGTTGTTCATGATCAGTTCGGGCTGGCGAAAAGCCGGCTGCCTTTATTTGAAGGCAGCGCCTGTGTTGGCGTCCAGCCCAGGAACGCTTGGGTACCTTGGTCCGGGGCGGTGAGCTAAATTCTGTTCTATATTTAAAATACAGTTTATTATTTTTATTGTACTGGGTATATCGCTTGTGTTTCTTAAAAGATGTTATACTCTTTGCTCAATAAAATGAACACAGCATTTCCATTGTATATATTTAAGTAAATTTTAGGATATCATTAGTTTATTTGAATGCTCCTGAGCTCTTGCTTTACATTTGTTTAATACTATTATGATGGAACCCCTAATCGGACAAAATTGTTTCGGGCCCTATTTTTTCTTTGTACTTGTAACCTCTACTGAGTATTGTATCACTGTAACGGATGAAAATTGTGTTTATTTATGTTATAGCCAATGTTTATTTATGTATAGTGTACACCATTGTAATTCACCATGTACAGAGAAAAATAAAGAATTTATAGAAGACTAGAATTTATTATACTATATTTTATGTCGTACACCATAACTAGTAATCCGTGGTTATACAATGATCAGATTTAGTTGTCCAACTGATGACGCATAATATAAAAATGCTTGTGAAGACGGAAAATTTTGTACAATGTAAACTAATTAAAATAAATTATTTATAGAATTAAGTTGTCTTTTAAACTGAAATAATGTTAACAAACAATGAGTAATAAAAATAGTTCATTAATGTTTTAAGTCCGGGAAAATTTAATTAGGTTTATTATTATTAAGTTAACCATATTAAGCTAATATCTTTGGTGAAAAAACAATTAACAACTAGACATGTATATGATAACCCCATAGTTTTGATTTAATAATTAATGAGTTCTGTGCTTTAACCATTTAAAAGACTTTTGTATTCATTGTAAGGATTTTTGGACGTTATTACCTATAAAAACCGTTCACAACAAAATAAGTATTTATCGGTGGTAATATTATTTGGACTATGACATAAAATAGCACCGTCACCGTAGAGGCAGGAAAACGTGATAGAAACCGGCTGCTATTTCATTTGATCCAATAGTTGTTTAAATAAAAGAGAAAATAAATCATATTGACTTTTCCCCGTGAATTGCAGAGCTGTTACTGAAACAGCCCTGAGGCAGTGTAAGACAATTACTTCATGTTTGTTGTTGGATCTGATGATTGTGGATGGTTTGTTTAACAGCTAAATTTAGAAGTAGCTGTTAATACCTAGCGCTACCAGTAGCTGCTATAAGTGTTCAACTTCCGACCACTACTAATTATGGCGTATTGATATTCAATCAACTAGATTATTTCTCGCTACTTTACTCGTAGTTAAAACATATAACGTATCATAATCAGTCCACGATTGGAAACCAAGAGGTAATACTACTTTGGTATTCTTACAATGTTGAAACTTTTGAAGAAATTTAAGGGACTTGACTGGGCCTTGTGGCGTGGTCATGTAATCCAGCTTCATGGAGGTCAGGTTTTGAGGATGATATAGGTTTTTAGTGGTGCAAAATTATCGAATTGTTGAGTAAATTACCATTAAGTATTTGTACTATCGTAGTTTTTACTTATTTAATAACTGTTGTCTTTAGTAATTTCAACTAATCGCTCGTTCTATACTACTCCTCTGTACTACTCAACCTAGACCTTACCCTACGTTGCCCCATAGTCAATTCAAGAAATTGTTAGTGATGACTGTGGGGACTAATAATGTGTAATTGCAGTGGCGAGCGATACCATCCCGCCACGAGTCCGTCAACATAATTATCTTTAAGGATATGACATATAACATGTCATTGACTGGGACTCGTGGCGTGGTCCTGTAATCCAGCTTCATGGAGGTCAGGTTTTGAGGGTGATATAGGTCTAAAGCGGCTCAGATAGTCTCAGTGATCATCTGATGATACCCGCATCAACTCCCACCATCGTTTAGGCTTATCAGACCATCACCTGCGTGGTTCGGAAGTCACGTTAAGCCGTTGGTCCTTGTATTTCCATTGGTCATTGGGCTAATAATTAATGACCCATTCTAAGGAAAAGTCGGCCTTAGTTTGTAACAAGACTACACCTCATAACTCATTACTACAACTCATCATACTCATCCTTCACCACATATTTGCCTTAAAATGCCCTCATGAGAGTGGTCGGCATCTCAAATAGTGATTTAGTGATTTAGTGATTTAATGATCCATTCTAAGGAAGAGTCGGCTTTTGTAACAAGACTAAATTTGTTACCCTCTACATAATACATAGATCACCAAAGTCTTCATGCTCAGGGCTGACTCATCCTTCAGACGCACATAGTTTGCCTTAAAATACCCTTCATGATAGTGGTCGGCATCTCAAACAGTGCTTTAGTGATATAGACCTCACAGTTCAAATAAAAATAAAGAAACGAAAGCTCCTTTGAACTGTGCCCAATTCATTAGGAATATATTAATTTGGTATCAGTAGTTACAACGGAATAATCGCCTATCATGTCGAGTAGGTCAAACTATACACAGTGTGATAAACTGTTGGATTAACTGCAAACTGTGTTCTACTGTTATCTGCAGTGTTGGGTTAGATCTTATACATCCATTAAACTCTAAGCTAATCAGCTGTTAATGCCAACTTCTGTTATTATCTGGTACTGACGAGGTTACAATGTGTGCTGTTTAAAGCTATGGTTTTCTAGACAATCGTTGACCGCTATATTGTGGCCTTAATTTTAAGGGGAATTTCGTTTTTAATGCAATCATATTGAAGTGGCTACCGCACTATAGGAAAACACTCTCATATGATTACATTGAAAACAAAAGTTCACCGTCATATTGCGGACATAATATAGCCACGTCCTCTTCCTATAAAATCATAGCTGAACTTTAATGGAAACAGGTTTTTAGTGAATACGACATTGTGGAATCGAACCTTTTGTGCGGTAGTTGGAAAGACTCTTGTCAAGCTACAATAATAGATCGCAAATCAAAAGAAAGCTTTTTCAGAAGCTCAAAACTGTTGCTACACGATGTATTACGTTTCTGATGTTAGAATATTACACTTGCTGCACTGTACATTAACAATGCCTATGGAGACGAGTTTGTTTGTGAAAGTGGCTTACCTTTATAAGCTAAACATTGATATGTAAATACAGCGCAGGTGGATTGTACTTCCCGGAGAACCAAGTTTCCATACACACTCAGAACCATCTGGAGTGTAGAGTACTCGGAATTTCCAGTAGTAAGAATTGTACTAAAGTTTAAATATCTTTTCAATAACCATGGTAATACAATATTTATTTCTTTAACAATTAATGAAATTATTTCCCTAGAACCGTTCTATACGTAGCATATCCATTATTTTTAATGATTAATTGGTAATTAAATACCTTTGCCACTATCCTATTTTGTCGATGGACGACGCGTTTCGGCCTAATCAGGCCGTAATCATGTCCTCTTCACCCGCCAATTGGCTTCGTCTTCACATTAAATACAAACATACAAGCAAAGTACATAACACACGCGAATGATGACGAATAAACGAAACAAATTAATGGACAACTTCGTCGTCGTTGTTATATGTCGTCGTTCATTACTAGATACACCTTGATCGAGGGTTGACTTGGAATTGTCATGTAGACAGTGTCTGTCCATAATTAGCCTCAGGCATTTATGTTTTGCGGCAACTATCCGAGTACTGCTCAATTCAGGTACTGATGATGGCGTATTACGGAGTAATCTACCCACACTTGTCTTACAGATAAGAGTTGTGGGGTGGTTGTTCAAAAACGCAATTTTCCAGAGCTTTCATTCTTTAAAAAAATCCGTTCGGACAATTGCAAAACTTCAAAGAAGAGAGTCGTGCAGGCCAGCTTTTCAAAATTTGAAATAGTTTACTTTACCTTGCTTTTACATTCTTCAAATATGTCTTCTTTTCAAATCAAAATTTGACCAGGTAAGAGGAAGTAACATTCACTCTTACGAAACAAGAGGCAGGGAGAACTACCGAATTGGGAGACACAGAACGATAATTCATGAACATTTGCCTTCTCAGGCAGGAGTTCAACTAGTCAACCGGTTGCCAAATTCGATCAAAAATGTCCAAATGCCGAAGGCGTTCAAAGCCTGTCAAAACAAATCTTGGTCACAAAGGCGTTTTACAGTACAGACGAGTTTATGGCACATAACTGGGAGATCGCAGAAACCACCGAATTACAATAGGGCTAGAGTGGAAAAATTCGAATTAATGGGAGAGAGTGAATGAACGAAATGTAGCCTATGTTTGAAAAAAATTCAACGGCAGAATGCATGGAAAATTTGAGTAAAAAAAATACATTGACGATTTACATAACATGTTAATATGTTTCCGCATCAATAAACTAGTTATTTATTATTTTAACAGAAGGTTAGGAGAAGGTTGATTAGAGGGCAGCCTTAATTAATGACTTGCTTTACTAGTTAAAATTCGCACAAACCAACGAAACCCGTGAATAAACCTTTTAAGGACCTAAGAGTTGTAGGATTAAGTGAGGGTGTAAAATGCAGTTCTAAATTTAACTAAAACTTAAGTAAATGGTCTATTTTTGCCTGCTAAAAAGGGTGGTATAAACAAACAGGTGACCTTATTATTTGATTGTTTGATGTGGTAGCTAAGTGTAAAGCAAATGCTAGGAAGGGTAATTAATATAAGTTTTTAATTTTAAGATCACCGGCTTTCCCTCACAAAACACAGTTGACAGTCTTATTGCAAAATTGAGAGTGGAGTGACTACTCGTTGAAAGCTGGGCCCAGTTTCATTATATTGAGCCACATGATGGATGATAGTCTAATGCTGGACGGCTGTTGTTTCTGCGTCATAGGCTAATCTGTACAGAATGTTTGTTCATCGACAGTTCGATCACAAGTCACCAAATCCCGCGTTACATGAAACCCACGACTTCACGAGTGTGCTTTACAGAAATGCGGCTACAGAGTGAAACCAACATAACAGTAGAAATAGCCTACAAGAAGCAGCACCGCTATTATACTGCAGTCCAGTCTATGCGGGTGTATGTGGTTGCTGCTTCTAGGAAAACTATAGATTTCTACCTGTTATGTTGGTTTCACACTGCGCAACGAATGGGACTCGTGGCGTGGTCCTGTAATCCAGCTTCATGGAGGTCAGGTTTTGAGGATGATATAGTTCTAAAGCGGTTCAGATAGTCTTGGTGATCATCTGATGATACCCGCATCAACTTCCACCATCGTTTAGACATATCAGACCATCACCGACGTGGTTCGGAAGTCACGTTAAGCCGTTGGTCCTTGTATTTCCATTGGTCATTGGGCTATTAATTAATGACCCATTCTAAGGAAGAGTCAGCCTTAGTTTGTAACACCTCATAACTCACTACTACCAATCATCACTCTCATCCCTCACCACATATTTGCCTTAAAATACCCTCATGAGAGTGGTCGGCATCTCAAATAGTGATATAGTGATAGTAATATAAAGCTAACTTGTGTTTTCTATGTAATCATAATAATTATGATAGTGTTTTCCTTGACCGTCGTAGCCGCTTCCGTATAATTGCATTAAATGGTACATATTTATATTTCATTGCAAATAAATGTCACCATAATCTGACGTTCGTAAGAAAAACAGTCACTGCTTTTCTGGAGAGTTGTATCTTGATTGTTGGGGTTTGCTATCTCTTTTTTAGCTTTAACTAACCTTGTTATTTTTATCACAGTTTATTTTAACTCTGGGATTTTCTACAACATTTGTCATTTTGTATGAACCAAAATATTTATTTTATCGTTACAAGCATAACTATTTTGATACTATCGATGAAACAGCTGTCCCTGTTGGCCACTTTGTACAAAGCCTAACCGCTTTGAGGATTAATAGTTCAAAGTTGGGATTTCTTGTAATAAATTTAACACCGCAACTAATGTGCTATAAGCTTGAAGGTTTTATTACGTATTACCTTACCTAGAGACAATCATTATAGATTTAATAAACTGATTGTGATAGTATAGATACTGAACTTGTAACTAAATAAAACTTGTGTCAAAATATTATCAACATTATATTATTGCCACACAACCCGTCCATACTTACTTCAACCGTACCTACTTATTTCTAATTCTGTAAAGTAGCTAGTCTACTTGTACATTATAAACTACAAATTTTATTAATAATTAATTTTATTAATAGCCTCGGGCATTTATGTTTTGAGGCAACTATCCGAATATTGCCAAACTCAGGTACTAATGACGGTATTATGGAGTAATCTACCCACACCTTTCCTACGTATTGGCGTTATGGGGAGGTTGCGTAAATAAACTTCTCAAGAATGTTTATTCTCTAAAAACATGCAATTCGAATAATTGCAAAACTTCAATGGAGGGAGTCAAACAAGCCAGCATTCAAAAATCACATCCCTGCCTGTACATCCTAGAATCATCTCTCTTTTTCAATTCAAAATGCGACAGCATAAGAGGTAGCGATATACACTCTTATGTCACTAGAGGCAGGGATGGCTACCGGACTGGGAGACACAGAACGGCAGTCCATGAACGTTTGCCCTCCCAGGCAGGAGTTTATTTCGTCAACAGGCTTCCAAATTCAATAAAAAGTGCTCATATGCCTACGACATATAAAACTCGCTTAAAAAACGTTTTGTTCGCAGAAGCGTTTTACAGCGTTGATGAGTTTTTGGCACACAATTGGGAAATCTGATCAAAGAGCTAAGAACAATTCGTATGAATGAAGATGAATGAGTGCACACAAGGTATGTTTGAAAGAGTTCTCGATGTTTGAGTGAATGGAAAATTTTAGTTATACATCCTAAATGACGATTGCCATGCATTGTAGAAATGTTTATGCAATAATCCATTTATTTTTCTTAAACATTCGCAGTAACATTAAAGAAGTAGCGATCGTGTGCGTGAGCAACATCAACAAGACAACTCTGATTGAACGTAACAGTGGGAAGTAATACTTCTGCATTTGAATAAAAGTTGCCAGTAAGTTAAGTTTACTGAGCATAACTCCAAAAGCGTTCCAGAGTCCTTAGTATTCACAGACAAGTGCTTTTATAACTAAGAAGCTTTCAAAGGAGAATACAATTCTTTATTTCAAACAATTGGCTTAGTGCGTTTCCTCTTATCATGGGTTGAATTGTTCATAATGCACAAACCTTGAGAGTAAAGAGTATTGCTATCATTTGATCAATTTTAATAGTTTTGTATGAATAGAAATGGCAGTAGGTAACAACACAAGATTACTTTTGTCAATATCCAAGGTTGTCTATTTGTCATAGATAATATTTTGTTGTGACTCGTTCTTCTTATGTAAAAAGTTAATTCTACTCACGTTTTTACCCTAAAATCAAAATATGATTTTCGTTCTTGTCGATTCTTTAACTTTTCCGCAGTAGCTTCGAAATATAAGTTTAAGGACAGAGTGTAAGTCTAAAATTAAAAATGGTCACTTAACATTGATGTCAACTAACGCCAAGTATCGGAAAACTTTACATGAGTACATCGTAGTTTTTTTAACTAAACTCTTTCATTATTTCACCCTTTCATTTTTCTTTGCATTATTTTCCTTCATTATTCATTATTGTTTACTCTTTCACTATTTGGGCTAACTATTACATTTTATAGATCTTAATTTGTATAAATGCTAAATAGCTAATTTATTACTAAATAATTACATTTTATTACATTTTATAGATTGACACTAGCGTAACTAGAAATTGTTCTAAATTATTACATGTAGTTTTATTATCTTAGGCCTTTCCACAACGCAGTATAACATATATTGACATCATGATGCTAGAGTCCGTGCGTTTCTTCGTGGCGCTTGACCTTGACGACTAAAACCAGTTATAACTGGGTTTTCGAGGGTGGAGGTAACCAACTGTTCAGTCTTTCCATGGCACTCGTACTGTGAGGAAAGGCTATTACTGTACTTTTTGAAAACATCGATTTGTTCCCCCACTCTGTCCCCTCAATTCCCCTCACCAAGCGCCACGAAGAAACGCACGGACTTTATAATGCAAAATACTACAGTGGTAATGTCTTAAGCTAAATTACATTATACATGTCTGAATTCATTTGTAAATTTATCTGTTTCATTTTTTTTAAACATGGGTTTTATTATAAAGTATTGTATATTTTACAAAACTCATATAATTTAATCATTGGCCAGAGCAAAGGTTCATTGTATAGCAACATTGGGTCAAAGAGGAAAGAACGCAATATATGATAAGAGTTTGAAATGTGCTCAATGGTGCATACCGTCCGGAGAATGAACGTGCCATAAATCACCAGATGTTCAATAACTCTAGCTTGCCTTTATCAACTTTCTATAAATAGATGTTCACTCATATTACGTTAAGGGTTCAGTACTTTATTGAAAAACCTCAAGTTTTGTTCATAGAAAGGCGTGAAAGTATTTACGCCGCTCCAACAGTGGAGATAAAAACTTGTCAAAAAAAGTAAACAATTTCTGAAACCAACAATGTTACATGTTTTATTAAAGACAACGAGTAAACTGTTCAACACTTAAAAACAAACAATACTTATGAAGCCAAGCCGCTAGTGGCATTTGAAACAAATTCGCAATACTGTACTTTGTGATACGTATCATACTTTGTTACTTAACCTGAGCTGTTTTATCAAAGTGCAACATCTTATACTCGTATCTTCACGAGGCACAACTTCTTAAACAAGAATATTTATAATGTTTAACCTTGGTACTTTTTTCCAAACTAATTTTGAAGAAAGGTTATTTGTTAAGTACTGTCATGTGATAAGCACAACAAAACAACTTTAGCATGAATAAACCTATGTTTTAATCTGAAACGTTGCTTTGTAATACTTTGTCCGTGTTGACGTGACTGGGCGACAGCTGATTCTTGAGGCCATCAGTCAATGTTGCCAACATACTGGCGAGAAAATAATCCATCTTCTGTAATCGTCTTTTGTGAAACGGTAATAAAAACCAGTGAAAGCATAGCTAACACCTAGCCATTAGCACTATGAGAATTATAGACCACGAAGAGCTAATTTAGGGAGATAGCTCCCGAGAAAGTGGTTTTTTATTTAACACACGAGTATACTCTAAAAATCTGTATTTCTGTATTGTGTTGAATCGCTAAATCACTATTTGAGATGCCGACTACTCTCATGAGGGTATTTTAAGGCAAATATGTGGTGAAGGATGAGTGTGATGAGTGGTAGTAATGACTTATGAGGTGTAGTCTTGTTACAAACTAAGGCCGACTCTTCCTTAGAATGGGTCATTAATTAATAGCCCAATGATTAGTTAGTTAATTATGATATCGAAAAATGTAAGTGCAAATACTAATGTTTTGTACATATGGCCATCCTTGGAAACCCCGACAAGTGTATCCTAGGGTAAACTGTGTACTGTAGTGCTTCTACGTATGATGGTAGTTGTACAGTTTATATAAGTTCAAAGTTGTTTTACAATTGAAACGGGTTTAGGGTTTGAAAATAATTTAAACCAATTCATAAAAATACGAGAGATGAACACTATTAAGGTTTACAGTTAAACTCTACATTTTGATTATATGTGAGATGTATGCATACAGTATTTCAGGAGCTTAGGAATGTGAAAATAAATTGCATTGTTGCATTAATTTAAACTTCCATGTCAGAAATACGTTTCCATTTCCTAACATTGTGAATATCATGTTCAACTAGACTTTAAGCAGTGTGTAAACTTAAAGCTGTTTAGTTGAAAGCTAAATCAAAGTTAGTTTAAAGCTTGTTGAAAGTACGTACAAAATAAAAACTACAAAAGTAATCCATAATATATACAACCCTCTGTGTAACTCACTGATATATACAAATGTTTACCCACTTCTAGATGAGCTAGAAACTTGAAATTTGGTATGTAGGTACCTTTCACTAACTCACCGACGGAAAAATTGCCAAAACCCAAAATTTTCAATTTAAACCACCCTAAAAAAAAATAAAACCAAAATGGCGGAAAACATGTTTTTAATAAAGACGTCTAGTGGGTGAACGGTAAGTCCTATCTGAAATCTGATTGAATTTTCATGGTCAGGTTTTAGACGCTCTATAGTTTTGGTTCTATGACTTTTTGTCGTATCTGGCCTCCTTCACTCTCAAAAAGGGCAAAAGTTTCAAATTTGCTACTTTTTCACGATTTTGCAACAGTTTTAAATTTTTTCTCCGGTATTATAGGGGTTAGACGCTTTAAACTTCATCTAAAGTATGAGTTAAACTTACCCTTTAATAATATGTTGAAAAAGATCCAAATTGTATACATTTGCTGAAAAAGTGTTACTGACAGTGAATTTTGAATTTATTTGCAAGACAAGCGTGAAGTTTGCCCGACATCTTGATATTATTCCGGTATAGTGACTTGTTTTGTCATGAGCTAAAACTGATTTAGCACGACGTGGAGAATACCCTTTATACATATAAAAAACTGTTTTGAGGCGCGGAACTTAATTAAAAGTGGCTACAAGTGACTTTAAAGTTGGGACTAAGTTCCTTTCTTGTCGTCCGTTTTCTGGAACGGTTATTTGGAGCTGCTACTTGGAACTGTTCAGTTGGATCTAATCTCATACGAAGTGTTATTTGGAACTATTACTTGCTATTACTATTACCTAATTAACTCAGTCTTTGCTTTAAACCATATCAATTTAGAGGTAGCCTGATGGTATTAGTTATTAATGAAAAAGCTGGAAAAATAAATTGAGTAAGATCTTTGACCTGATTTATTAAATTAGGTGATTACTCTTTTAAATACTTCAGATATTGCAGCAGCTTTGTTACTCTGTTTTCGTTATTCTCGTGTGATTTCATCATCGAAACGTAAACAAGCTATCAATATTTTGTAACGTTTTTCAGAGATGGTTTCCCTAAATATTGGGCGACTGAACTCATCTTTTGAAAAAAGAGACGTCATATTTTCATTATTGGATCTCATGACCGAAGACAAGAGCAACATTCTAATAAGCGCATTCACTTCTTCAGCATCTGTATGTTTATAATTTGCTTTGCTGGTTCCTCAGTTGCAATTTTCTCTCTGAACAGACAATATTTAGATGTTGGTGTTTCACACATTGTTCGTTCGAGCTATATAATTTTGAGTATCTTACGTACATTTTACATTAGCTGCCTATAACCTACACGTAACCTTTACGTAGCTAATATATGTTTTAATTTAGGACAGTCCTACTTTTGTTTCCTTTCTTTCTGTTTGGTTTTAAAATATATCTGTAAAATTAAGGTTAGTTCTATGTTCTGTTAGACAAGTAATTTTTATGTAGGCTAATATATATTTTAATTTTAAAACCGTCTTAATTCGTTTCCTTTCTGCTTGGTTTAACGTACATTTTACGTTAGACTACCCGTAACTTTTCAATGTAGGCTATTATTTGTTTTAATTTTAGGACAGACTAATTCGTTTTCTCTCCTTGGTTTCAAAACAGATTTTTACTATTTAAGTTAGGCCTAGGTCCTGTTTTTTTGTAATATAGATACTATTGCACACATTGTCCACGTACTTTGTCTATACTGGGTTCTTTCCATTTGTACAATGTTTTAATAGGTTATAAATTAGTTATTTTCTAATGAGGATTAATTTACTAGGTTAGTTTATTTTTTATGTTGAACATATTTAAAAGTGGCTTTAAAGTTGGGACTTTTTTACGAGCGGAAGCGTCGGCACTCTGTGGCAGACGACAGTCTCTGTCACCCACTTCAAATTAACCTAAAGGCTGAATAAGGTATTATCGTTAAGTTAGGTTACAGCGAAGTTCGAATGTTTGACTAGACCGACGTGAAGTTAGCCCACCTACATCTTTCTTACTGACACCAGCAATACTTATTGAAAAATTAGTTTTTCTATATTTTAGTAGAAATAGTTTTTCATTCTAAATTAATTAAGATCAATACTCATTTTGGCACTAGTTTTTCTCAAGTTACATATATTTTTAACCCTAAACCGTAAGTTTCAAATTCTACAAATTGCAGTTTTCAACATCAAATTAGCTTCTTTCGTCAACCAACGTCAAGTTCCCTTCACTTGCATTATGTTTCTACAGTTTTGACAGTCAAGTTCCCCCGTTTAGTAACCAGCGTCAAGCTCTCCTCATCTGCTCCTTATATATCTGAAAGTTGGCAGCCTGCTCCAGAGTGTTCTTATCTCTATAATTTTAACCCTAAACAGTAAGTTTCAAATTCTACACATTGCAGTTTTCAACATCAAGTTAGCTTAATTCTTTCGTCAACCAACGTCAAGTTTCCTTCACTTGCATTACTTTTCTACAGTTTTGACAGTCAAGTTCCCCCGTTTAGTAACCAGCGTCAAGTTTTCCTCATCTGCTCCTTATATATCTGAAAGTTGGCAGCCTGATCCAGAGTGTTCTTATCTCTATAATTTTAACCCTAAACAGTAAGTTTCAAATTCTACACATTGCAGTTTTCAACATCAAGTTATTAACTCTTTCGTCAACCAACATCAAGTTTTCTTCACTTGCATTACTTTTCTACAGTTTTGACAGTCAAGTTCCCCGTTTTAAATAACCAGCGTCAAGTTTTCCTCATCTGTTCATATATATCTGAAAGTTGGCAGCCTGATCCAGGGTGTTCTTATCTCCATATTTTAACCTAAACCAAGTTTCAAATTCTACACACTGCAGTTTTCAACAAAAGTTAACTTCATTCCTCAACCAACGTCAAGTTCCCTTCACTTGTTATTTAAAAAATATATTTTTTAAGCAGTGGTTTTATTTGTTATTGTATCATATATTTGTATGTTATTTTGTATTATCCTAGTTGTAGTCTATATAAGTTTACAATTATAATTTTATACATTTTATCGTCTTGTCACTTTTATTTGAAAATGCCTATAACGAGATCTTCAGAGCTTCTTGACATTATAAATGGCCTTTTTTATATTAATAAAGATGTGGTAGGTTAAGCATGGCCGGTGAAATGGGCTATAGGGCCAAGCGGCCAGCAGGAAATCTCAAGGCCATGCTATACCTAACGAAGTGTACTGACGCCAGCAGCACTTCTAGATGAGCTGGAAACTTGAAATTTGGTATGTTGGTACCTTTCACTAACTCACCGACGGAAAAATGTCCAAACCCCCAAATTTTTAAGCTTTAACAGCCTACAAAATAAAAATGGCGGAAAACATGTTTTTCTCAAAAAACATCTAGTGGACGAACGGTAAGTCCTATGTAAGAATGGATTGAATTTTCATAGTCAGGCTTCAGATGATCTAACGTTTTGGTCCTATGCATTTTAATCCTCTCTGGCTTCCTTCATCCTTAAAATAAGCAATAGTTTCAAATATGCTACTTTGCTCACCATTTTGCAACAGTTTTTAATTTTTTCTCGCGTCTTATAGTTCACCTAAAGTATGAGTTAAACACTTGCTCTTTAGTAATATGTTGCAAATTAAAGCGACTAAGTTAGCTCGATCCCCCCTTCACGGCCGCCGAGCAAGCGCAGGCCACGGTGTGTTAGATACCCATCGCCGCCGAGCGAAGCGAGCCACGGTGTGTTAGATACCCCCATTCACGCACGCCGAGCGAAGCGAGGCCACGGTGTTAGATACCCCCATTCACGCACGCCGAGCGAAGCGAGGCCACGGTGTGTTAGATACCCCCCATTCACGCACGCCGAGCGAAGCGAGGCCACGGTGTGTTAGATACCCCATTCACGCGCCGAGCGAAGCGGCCACGGTGGTAAAGTTAGATACCCCCATTCACGCACGCCGAGCGAAGCGAGGCCAGTCTCGCGTGTGTTAGATACCCTCCATTCACGCACGCCGAGCGAAGCGAGGCCACGGTGTGTTAGATACCCCATTTACGCACGCCGAGAGAAGCGAGGCCACGGTGTGTTAGATACCCCCATTCACGCACGCCGAGCGAAGCGAGGCCACGGTGTGTTAGATACCCCCATTCACGCACGCCGAGGAAGCGAGGCCACGGTGTGTTAGATACCCCCATTCACGCACGCCGAGCGAAGCGAGGCCACGGTGTGTTAGATAACCCCCATTCACGCAAGCCGAGCGCAGCGAGGCCTCCAGCTTGTCTGGAAACACCCTTCACCACAAACGCCGAGCGAAGCGAGGCCACTCATATTCGAGCGACCACGAAGGGGTCTGGGGCCGTAGAATTTATCAAGTTCAGCGAGCGCGCCAGCAGGCGCGAGTCCATAATATACACAACCCTCTGTGTAACTCACTGATATATACAAATGTTTACCCACTTCTAGATGAGTTAGAAACTTAAAATGTGTTATGTGGGTACCTTTCACTAACTCACCGACGGAAAAATTGCCAAACCCCAAAATTTTAACCACCCTAAAAAAATAAAAACCAAAATGGCGGAAAACATGTGTTTCTAAAAACATCTTGTGGGTGAAAGGTAGTCTTATCTAATAGCGGATTTAATTGTCATAATTAGGTTTTAAACGCTTTAACGTTTTGGTCCTATGACTTGTCGTATCTGGACTCCTTCACCCTCAAAAAGAGCAAAAGTTTCAAATTTGCTACTTTTTTCACGATTTTGCACAGTTTTAATTTTTTTTCTCGCGTATTATAGTGGTTAGACGCTTTAAACTTCACCTAAAGTAAGAGTTAAACTTGCCCTTTAATAATATTTTGCGAAAAAATTCCAAATTTATACATTTGCTGAAAGAACGCTCGTGCCGAGCGCAGCGGGGCCACGGTTTGTTAAATAGCCCGTTCACGCACGCCGAGCAAAGCAAAACTACAGTTTGGTAGAAACGCCCTTCACCTCAAGAGCCCATTCGAACCCTGAGGGTCTAGCGGCCGTAGGCCCCCAGCGAGAGCCGCAGGCGCGAGTGTAATGATACTTCCGGATTCACATTTAGTCAGGCTATCCAACGAAGTATAATTTGCACTTATGGTTTCACTCGCTTACGAGCAATACAACAACGGAAGTTAATCTCGTACATAATACAAAATTAATATAATATTGGAAAATTTGCAGATTTTCTTTATTTATAACAAGAGTGAGCTTCTTAAATTATAGTTGTTTAAGAAGCTATCTATTGTTTTGTTTCAATTTAGACAGGAAAATAAAGTCCGAAGTGTCAATGTTTGGTTTTCTTAGTCCTTCCCACCAAGGATGATGAATGGTGCACCGGTCATTGTCCGCTCCAAATGTTGAAAATGTCTTCATTTAAAGAAACATTTATCACTGATGAAAACGCCAACAGTTTGCTATACCTAATGGTCTGAGAATAGAACACTATCTGTGTTTTGAATATGTTATTAATAATCAATTAATAGCTTTTGTTTTGTTTATGTTATGAAATCACCTAATACAAAGTTTTCCCATTTCAGTATTTATTAATTATTTTATGATAAACCATGCATTCAAGTAATGTTTTATGTTAATGAGAGATTGAAATTAAAATAACATTGGGTTTTAAGACATTAAAACTTTTTGACAGTTGCTGAAGTTGTACCTTTTTACCTATTTTCCAAAGCAATATTTAAACTAACTAACCTACTGCGTTCAAAACTATGTTTAACTGTAGACTTTAATACATTACAAAACTATTAAAATACCATTTTGTTAATCAACTCTAAAAACAGTGGTTTTGACATGTAACATGTAGTTGAGGGAGAATAGTCCCAGACTTTAATGCTTTCCCTCAAAGCACTGTCCCGGTTAGAAGAGCGTGAAATAGGTTTCAATCAGACCGAAAATGAAACACAACCTCTTACAAAATTCTCTTTATAATATACTAGTTTTAAGAACAAAAACCTGACTCCGAACAATCTTAATATACGCATGCTCTTAAAATAAGGTTACAATAAAAGCTCTAAACAGGCAAAAATTAGTTTTAATTGCAAAATACTACGTTTTTAGTCCATCACATACGAACACGTACATATACGCCAAACTTCAAATACAAATGGACCTTCAAATTCCTTCTGGCTTCTATAAGTATCGCATTAGGATGCCATCAAATAAATTGGTATAAAACAAGCTGTTAAAATCTTTCTAGACAGCTGACTTTGCCTGGAATGTTTCATTAGGGTACGCAAAATATTGAAGGTTTGAAGGTCAATAATGATTAGTAACTTAATTTGAAAATTAATTAAAATGTATGAACGGTGTCGTTGATCAAATCATTTCAGGGAAAATGTTCCATCTATTCAGAATCGGTGCTGTTATTTTCCCAGGAAAACTCTTATTGTTTAAGTTAGCGTTGACTTCAAATTTTCAGGAAATTTAGTATAAGTTTAGATTAAAACTCTAAAAAAGGAAAATATTTTCAATTGCAAAAGGTTTTGTGTTTGTTACTGTGTAAGTCTACCACACACTCTTATGGTTTAGTTAGTAGCTCTTATGGTTTTTACCGACACACGCTAAGTCATTTTAAACTGGTTTTCTGAAATGGAATCAATGATGCCTAGAATTGTGGAAGCTATTGGGTTCAAAACTTGTAACCTGTATAGTGCAGGGTGTTTTTTAACGCAACCCAACTTTCAAACTATAGCAAGTCATTTTTACGAGCGCTATCTGGCCATACTTTGTATCATTGGTTTTTTCACTTCAATATCTAACATATGGTATGTATTGTTGCAGTAATGTAGTGGTTTTTATTTCCTAATTTGATATTATTGTGAAATAAACGCAAAGATGTGAAATCATGGTTTTTAGCAAAGATTAAAGCGTGTTGAAGAAAACTTAGGAGCAAGATAATTTGTTTTGTCAAGAGGCGTTTGGGGTCAAGTTTACAGGTGTAAGTATTCCAAACAAATCTGGAGTTCACAGATTTGTTAAAAGGTTTAACGAAACAGTTTCCGTAGGGAACAGAAAACATAACAGAAGGTGGACTGTACTGAATGAAGAAGTGATGGAGGATATTAGGGTTAGCTTGGAAAATTCTCCTAAGAACTCTTAAAGAATTTTGAAATAGCAAAAGCAAATAACCTGATTGTGCCTGCAAACTTGATCTTAATCACCTTTTGACACAAAAAATATCTTTCCCTTAAGTATTCTGATTTCGTTTATTTCACAATAACATCAAATTAGGAAATAAAAACCACTATATTACTGCAACAATACATACCATCTGATAGATATTAAAGTGAAAAAGCCAATGATACAATGTATGACCATATAGCGCTCGTAAGAAATGACTTGCTATAGTTTGAAAGTTGGGTTCCGTTTTAAAAAAACACCCTGTATATAAACAGGAAAACCCTGCTGCTAGGGAAGAAGTCTGGTTTTTAAAGCGAAGAAGCTATATTAGACACCAGAATCCCAAAACATTGGCAACTGTAGGCTGGAAACGATTGGCCGGTAGTTTCTCGCATCTGAGATATCACTAGACTTGAAATCAGGAACAAGATACAAAGGCTTTAGTGACTTGAAAATGTTGTTTTAGTGTAGATGTCACCTTGGAGCATTAATGAAACGCAAATTACAAAACTAAATTGTTGAACCGCTTTTGAAAAGTCCCCCATAGGAAACATATATTACCATGAAACTATTTCCAAACTTCAGTATAACTAATTTACATGGTTCTGTATAAAGAAATTGACTCTAAGTACAGGATTTGAAAACCTGAGCTTTTTTCAATCAGTAATGTTTTTAAATAATAAAAATTTAATTAAGAACATTTTAGTAATGATAGTTTTAACGTTTACGTGAATAAATAGTGCAAACATGCAACGCACATGTATCTAGCAATCATACTATAAATTCAAAACTAGATCTGCGATTCACTTGATTTGAAACAACTTGTGGAAAAGCTGGTATAATTCCTTTTTCACAAGAGAGGCGCAAACGCATACACTCTGCGCTAAGTTGCTTTGAAGTGGTGTAATGCTCTAGAACATTCTGTCAGTGTAACGCTCTTATATACTCTACGAGAACAGAATATTCATCTACTGGAGCATCGTGTTAATATACCCAGCACCTTTCAAGTGTGTAGTGTAAAACCCTGTCTTTTGTTACATGCACGAGGGGGACTCATGGCGTGGTCCTGTAATCCAGCTTCACGGAGTTCAGGTTTTGAGAATGATATAGGTCTAAAGCGGCTCAGATAGTCTCAGTGATCATCTGATGATACCCGCATCAACTCCCACCATCGTTTAAACATATCAGACCATCACCTGCGTGGTTCGGAAGTAACTTTAAGCCGTTGGTCCTTGTATTTCCATTGGGCTATTAATTAATGACCCATTCTAAGGAAGAGTCGGCCTTAGTTTGTAACAAGACTACACCTCATAACTCATTACTACCACTCATCACACTCATACTTCACCTCATATTTGTCTTAAAATATCCTCATGAGAGTGTTTGGCATTTTAAATAGTGATTTAGTGATTTAGGGAGAATTAATCTTGAAGGACACGTTATTGAAAATATCACTGTGATGCCAAACTGTGAAACCTCTTGAGAAATTGGGTTTAACTACAGGATAAGAACTAACCTAAACCTAACATTATACATATAAAACATATTAGATGTATTGTCATAGTACAAAGTTTTTTTTGTGTTGACAAACAATGACAATTGACAAAACAAAATAAATAACACTCAAAAAAAACTAATATACTAGGTAAAGCCACTGTTGAAAAATTAGGGCCTAATTTTTATTATTGTAGTAGGTGGGAAATTAGTCGAAGGAGCCAAAAAAATTAAAGAACTCGTCTATGGTATAATATGCTTGATTAACTAAAAAATTTACCGCGTTTTAAGTAATTGTTTTCAGTTTTTTTTGTTATGGTCCGGCTGTAATCTAAAGAAAATATGTGAATGGTTTAGTACAAGCATGAAATTACATATACGTTAAGAGGGTACAGTTTAAATTGAGTCGTCTAAATTTGACTATTGATTTTGCGGTTTCTGGATGGTAGTGACCAGAAATGAAGGGGTGTAGATTTGTTATTGATTTATCAATTTATAGTTGCTGCCAACTTAATTCAATCATCTATAAGGAAAATATTCTTAGTGACTCAACATCAGCTGACAACATTTATTACTTTTCAAAATTGTTTTTACAATATCTTTATTGTTTTCACGCCACATTATCCATCTGTTCTTCTCTTAAAGATACTTGAAAACTTATTAAATACGAAACATTGTAACCATTAATTTTCCCTTTCTTTCCGTAATTTCAAAATAGTATTTAAAACCCCTAAAACATCTCTAATGGGTACCTTTTAGGGGTAGGAGTAATTATTGAGAACAGTCCTCTCCCCCCCAATTAATCATTGTATCAGTAATGATTCGCGGTAGAGCTTGTGTTTCAAGTTAAAATCTGTCGAATTCGGACTTTGATTTAAAGCGTTTTTATAGTCTTTTTAGTTCAACATTTCGAACTGAATCACGTCCTTTGATCGTAGACCATTAAAATAATGTAGCTTTTTTACCTCAGTTCCAATAAAAAGTCTTAAAGTTGTTGTCCTCTAAAGTGTGTTATAGCTGGTTCTGTGGGGGTTAGCTAGATAACAGAGCTAAATGATGATAGAATTGCTAAGAGGTTACTAATCCTACATTGGGAAATGGCTTCACTTGTGGTCGAGGCCTCTAAGCGGCTTGTGTAGGGTTCTCGGAAATTGCTCGTTTCCTTACTGGATATCTAATCTGTTGGATAATTCCCAGATGTTTCAAGTGATTATAAATGGAGAGTATACAAATGGAAACACTGACATCTGGCGTAACCAAATGCCTTGAGATGAGTATAAAATAAATTTACAATCAATAATAAAGCCCAAAGAAACAATTAGCTTTGTTAGTCCGAAAAATTCACTAAATCACTATTTGAGATGCCGACCACTCTCGTGAGAGTATATCGTATTAAGGCAAATATGTGGTGAAGGATGAGTGTGATGAGTGGTAGTAATGAGTTATGAGGTGTAGTCTTGTTACAAACTAAGGCCGACTCTTCCTTAGAATGTGTCATTAATTAATAGCCCTAAGACCATTGGAAATACAAGGCTTAACGTGACTTCCGAACCACGCAGGTGATGGTCTGATATGTCTAAACGATGATGGGAGTTGATGCGGGTATCATCAGATGATCACTGAGACTATCTGAGCCGCTTTGTATCTATATCATCCTCAAAACCTGACCTCCATGAAGCTGGATTGCAGGACCTCGCCACGAGTCCCATTCGTTGCGCAGTTAGTAAGAGGTTCACACGGTGTTATATTCATATGTTATACATTCATTAGTAAAATTGTAAATACTATTCGTAGTAAACTTTTATATTTACCATCGCGAACTTTTTTATAGTCGTGTTATACTGAGCTAAAAAGTTAACACTTTCAAAGGCAGAGTTTTGGCCAAATTAAACTGAGTTTATTTCGTTAATTAAAGACAGTTTTATTAGTTGATTTGGGACAAAAGTTCCATGGAACGCCAGATATTCGTCCATTTGGAGTATGGCCAGAATGAATCGTATAGTTTGCTATGCTTTCTGGTAAAATTACTTACTCAAATGTTGTACTGAATATTGTTACCATGTTCAAATTTGTTACTTGTAAACCTGGTTTTGATACAATATTTCATAATTTGAAAGAAGAGAAATGTCTAGAAAGCTATTTAGTTTTTAATAAACTAAAGTGTTAACTCTAATAACCTACCTATCAGTATGTTTCAAGTATTTGACTTATTTCTTTATTGGATTTGGAACTGATGAGCACAATTGTAACTAAGTAATTTGCAGCAAAAATTATCTTTGGTTGCAGAATATTGTTCAGTTTTAGTGGGAACTCGCTTTGTTAGTTTTCCAAATTAGCGTTTGGGTAAACAAACGTCAAACTAATCAGTGCTCGATATAATAACAACCCAGTTTACCTTACCATACAGATACAAAGTTTGATGTTTATACCTTGTATCTAGAAAGGGAGATCTAATCTATAAAATGCGTATAATCTGTGCAATTAGTACGTAGTTGCTTACCGCCAGCACACCTTATATTGTTTAGCCAATACAACTCGAATAATATGTTTGTAATTTCGCTCTAAAAAAACAGCTGCAGTAGACAGATGTATTGACGTGTGTCAAAATAATATCTTGAAGCGTTAGTTAAAATACAGTAACAGTGAAACTCTTTTATAAAGTGCGCTGTAGTACAAACATGTCGTGTGAAGTTACACCCATAATCTGTGGGGGTTTAATCTCTTAAACATTGGGTCAAAATGATGCTCGTTGAAGGTTAGGCTTGTTAGATATAACAAGAATCTATTAGACGTTAAGAACCTAACCCCGAAACTTTTACCGAAGTGTTTGTTGAGGATGGCTTGATGAATTAAAAACGTGCCTTTTAATTGCCTTAACACAGAGGGAGGTTGAAACGTTTGAACTACAGAAATATGGCATAACTCTTATATCAACTTAGGTTATGATGATGTAAACAAAATTATCTTTATAAATATTATTTTCGTTTGATATTTTTGGAAGTGTAAAATAAGGTGTCTGACAGTTTGAATGAAAACTACATGACTACGTTTATGAGTTGAACGTTCAGGATTGTACTCGTATGTAGCTAAGGAATGAAGGTAGATGATCTGGATGTGAGTGTTTGTAGAGTGAGTAAGCCAGCTGTTGCTGTTTGTACTTAGTGACTCACATCTGTAATCTTGTAATCCTCACTTTGACAGCAGGTACCTTACACTGCCTCTCGCCTCTCCTCTTCTTCATCCACCATTTTGCTTTGATCTAACTATTTGACTAATAAACGGAATAATCTCAAATTAATGCAATGATCCAAAAACGTATTATTCGTAAAAGGTTTTTGAAATACGCGTTATGGTGAAATATGCATAATTGCAAAAGTTCGGTACAGATGAATCCTTGTTTTTGGAGCTGTTAAATACATACTGTTTCAAATCATGTATTCACACTTGATTTAATTGTAGCTAGTTACAAATAAAACCTAATTTTTTGGAAGTTACACCACCTGATAATTCAAAGAATCTTTTTTCAACAGTATAACTGAATTTTACTATATGGTGATTCAGTAAGGGAAATTTTCCAGTTGGCACCCCTGATTTATGTATGGGGATTAACAGTTAATATCTTTAAAAGTGTTTTGTTTACCTTTGACATTTGTTGTAATGGAGCAGTTTTCAACTTAACAGCGAACTTTTATACAGTAGTAAAATTAAAGCATTTTGTAGAAGTGGTATCAATTTGACTAACACAGTGCCTAACAGAATAGCATTGGTATTCATAATCGCTCATCACATGCTGCAATTGCAAAATTAGTAAAAAATGCAATAATACCGTCAAAATCAGCCTCGTAACGGCCGATCGGCTGAAAATATCGCTACAGTGTTGCGGAAATACCCGAAAAATATAGCGGAATATTTCATCAAAAGAGTCGAGGTCTACCGAGCTGCTCAGGGAGGCAATTTCAATACTGTAATATAATGTTTTACGTGTAAACTATAACAAATTAGTTTTTATACAAATTCATATTTTAAAATTTAAAATGTAGCCTTTTAGTGAATCTTACTTAATTAATTGTAAAAAACTGGAAGTTTCGTTGTTCTTTGATTACCAGTTATTTCAATTACATCACTTTAGGTACTAGACAGTCAATTTGCCAATCTGAACCAGATTGATTTCAAAAATTAGTGAATCTTGATGGTATTTACTTTGAACATTCATAAATTTAAGCAACAAAATACCATGTGTATTGTTATAGCAAATATAATGTTCAATAAAATTCGTAAGTAGTTAATGTACACATTTTTGAGACACTCTCTATAATCCAGACATTGCCTAGCCCAGTATAGTATAGCTCGTACAATCCTTTGATGGTTTATGCTTATTTTCTTTCTAGCTAATCAAGATTAAGTATCCTTTTCAAGAATAATTATTATTTACAAAAACAAGTTCACTTTATTATAATTGTATCACATTTTGAAAATGTATTGTCCCTTTGGTAAGACCGGTTTTGAGCTTTCTAAGAAGTTTCTACTAGAGCTTGGACGACACGTGGGTTTATATAACACGTAGCCTCGAAGACAATTTAAAAACCTTCAACATGTTAGGAAGAGGCTAAAGGTCTGAAGCCGCTTACGTCTTAGCACTCCTGCTTTCCTGTAAAAAGAGCTGGAAGTCAGGATGAAGACTCTTTTAAAGTAACGTAAATGAAAATCATTTCAATAATTAACAACGTAGATGAGTTTATTGATATTAAACTAGACATTAATGTTTTAAATGCAATGCAAAGTTTTTACTCGCGTTTTGTTGTTTTTCATTAGCTGCGTTCACCTAATAGGAAGTCATTGTTTACGTTATTTCATCAAGAGATGCAAGCATTTAATTTAGGTCTCGTTAGATGCCTTTAAAAATTTATTTTAAAAATATCTCGAACAGGTTTCAACAGTATACAATAAAATATATTAAAATAAGCCCAGCTTGAAATAACACAGTCGAAACATAACGATTTCCAACTTCGGACTGCGAGCTGTTACAAAACAAATCCACGTTTGCCATGTATCTGGGCCACCCGCTGCTGTATCTGGCAAGGAAATGCACTATTGAGTATTCCAATACAAATCAAACAGCATACTGAGCTCATGCATTCGCAAACACGAATATCTCAAGAGTATATCTGCATGTCTTTAAATAACGTAATAATATTTTCAAACAAATAGCTGAATTCATTGTCTTGAGGCTGAACTTATTGGATTAGTTCAATTGAAATTTAATCAAACTGCCTAATAAATAAATTTAAAAAGCCTGAAGCTTTTCATGCACTATGTACACATCATCAGTTTTTGTAATGTATTCCTTAAGTCTAGTCCTTAAGTTTGATTAATTCTAAATTTAATTGCTGAATGCTAAAATTAAATCGACACTTTAAACGGGTCGATATAACATGCTTAACCTGAAAGAAGCCATTTTAGGACAAACGGTAAGTGTAAGCAGGGGACAATGACCGGAGATATATCATATCTGGCGTGAAAAGAGATTCGACCCTGAGAAACGAACATTTATGCAATAAATCCTTCTTCACATTTTTGACACTCATTGTTTAGTGACTGAAACTCATAGTATAAATCATAGATGCAAGAGGAGTTCATAGGTTTCCAAGTGTTTTAAAGTATTGTGTTATGAACTTGGTATCATTTCACTTATTTAGGCTATTACGTTTTATTTACTACATTAGCCAAATACCATCGATACAAATAACAAAACGAGTTTATATAGTTTCAATCATACAGTCATGTACTCTTATTTATTGTAAAAGTTACTTTCCACATCACAACACAGTGAACATACATGTCGCAACCCTACATTATGACATGGTGGTTTATAGCTAGCTAATTGGT
Source organism: Matsumurasca onukii (assembly GCA_018831715.1). Lineage (NCBI taxonomy): Eukaryota > Metazoa > Arthropoda > Insecta > Hemiptera > Cicadellidae > Matsumurasca > Matsumurasca onukii. The sequence continues at coordinate 28,163,353 of CM032062.1, read as the reverse complement.
CCAGCGAGCTGGTTAGCGAGCATCCAGCGAGAATGCATATAAATATTGGAAGTTAAATTCATAATTTCATAATTAGTTCAATTCTCGGCGCACGCCACGCCCACTTACTTACCTATTATGAAGAAGTCAAGCTAATATTTTCTGCCTTTCAGAAGAACCAGAACAATTAGGCCGACACGCAGCTAAGCGCTAAACCACCGCTTGCATGAATGAATGGAATTTCCTTTGCAATTTATTACTCTTATTCGCTCTATTCAAAGATTTGCTTTGACATTAGGCCGTTTTATAACCACGGGCGTTACGAGACTGTTCGCTTCGCTCACAGCCTCGCTTCGGCCTACGGCCTCAGGCTTACGTGTTCAGTACTGCCAGTTTTATTACGTATCGTAAAGGAAAAACGTAATTCAAAGTTTATTAAAATCAGACTAATCACTCTGTAAGAGCGAAAATATCTTTTGCCGCCATTTTGAAACGACTCATTGGTATTTTAAATTTCATCAAAATCTGATGAATATGTATTACGATCATTGGTATTGAAACCACTTGTTTGACCAAAACTTAGCCCCCCCCCAAAGGGTTCCTCCGGTAGCCCGATTTTGCTGTCTAACAAACGTGTCCAAGATATTTACTAAAGGAACATTTGTACCAAATTTTATCAAAATTGGACAAGAAATGCGACTTTTTGAGAGTACACGCACATATACATGTTGACAAAATGCTCAAGACGTGTTCTGGGGGTCAGGATCGGTGCTCATTTCATGGTCCCGGGACCGGATCTTACCATGCTGGCGGCGTGAATATCTCATTTTTTCCTAAAAAATTCGATAAAAACGGCTTACTCGTCTGTCGTGCCAGATTGACTTTCAATTCAGTGGCCAAACAATATTCAAGGCAGCGCATCGTAAATGCCTTCCCATCCCTCCACAAAACATTAGTAAAACTAGGGATTTCAAATTATACTTTTCCAGCTAGGCTCAAAGTCGAAATGAAGATTGCATAGAGTATAAGTGTATATTCAACTCGTGCACGGAAAGTAACGCTTAACCTAACAGTCACGTCTCGGGAAATGGCATTTCATATCAGTTGTGTAGTTTCTCGTGGTTTGCTCGTCTCTGCTGCATTTAAACAGTGTTCTTTCCGCCATTACAGATACGATTCAATTCATAGAATATATACGCACACGACTTTCAATTTTAGAAATATTTAATGATAAATTTAATATAATACTGTAAGCTATAAAAGTATTGATATTTTTTTATTTCAACATCTTTATTTCCGAACAATATAAAATTGTGTTGGAACATTAACAATAACAAGAAAATATAATTGTATGGGCTTTATAATACCAATAGTTTTAAAACTTAATTTTATCATAGAATAACTATGAAAATTGTCCAGACCTTTCAGTAGTAAGCGAGTGCTCTAAGAACTCTTCTATACTATAAAATGATTTGGATACAAGGTAATTTTTAAATTTTGTTTTAAATAATTTAGAATGTTGTAAAATTTTTATATGTATGGGTAGTTTTTGAAACAATAATATCCCTGCTTATGATGGTAACTGTTTAAATAATTCCAGTCTATGGTATTCAACTCTGTAGTTGTCTACCGACCGCGTACCATGATTATGAATGTCTTTGCCTTTTACAAGGCGGCATTTATCGAGGCAGAACATGATAGTTTCGTAAATGTAAATTGATGGAAAAGTAAGAGTTCTTTTGAACGAATTTCGGCACGAATCCTTTAGATTTAGATTGTCTAAGATTCGGACGGCATATTTCTGTAAAACAAATATCCGACTTATTTTGTTTTAGCACAGTTTCCCCATAAACATGTTCCAAAGTTTCTCTGGAACAATAAATAACCTGCTAGGTTTCTGAGCATAAAGATTCCTGTTGAATCTGTATTGCATACATGCTCGATATGAGAGTCCCAATTTAATTTTCTATCTAGATTAATACCTAAAAAATTAAAATATTCAACTGCTTTGATTTGGTTATTATTAAAAAGTACCATTGGGCCTTCATTGTTGATGTGGCGACCAATATTTAAGTTCAAAAGTCTATTGAAATTGTTAAACAGCCCGTAATGTCAAAAGTGCTTGTAATCATTTAAGTATAACGCGACTGTACTGATTGTTGTTGGACGAGCCTAGATGTGAATATCTCGTAGATCTTGGTATTGATAAGTCAAAGAGCTTAACAAATAGTTACGTCTGTACTTGTTTAAGTATTAACCCAATGTTGTTAAATGAACCAGATACAATTTAATAACAACCGGACAATTCACAACCCAAAGCACGCACCGCGGCTTAACTGTGTTTGGTAGAAGTAAATTAACACAGGTAAAATCACGGTCAATCAACTCACATTAAACATGGACCAGCTGATTGTTTACCAACATTAAACACACGAGTGGCTCAACATTTACCCTGGCGTTAGTGCAATCTACAGGTACCATTTTAACAACTGGGACTCGTGGCGTGGTCCTGTAATCCAGCTTCATGGAGGTCAGGTTTTGAGGATGATATAGGTCTAAAGCGGCTCAGATAGTCTCAGTGATCATCTGATGATACCCGCATCAACTCCCACCATCGTTTAGACATATCAGACCATCACCTGCGTGGTTCGGGAGTCACGTTAAGCCGTTGGTCCTTGAATTTCCATTGGTCATTGGGCTATTAATTAATGACCCATTCTAAGGAAGAGTCGGCCTTAGTTTGTAACAAGACTACACGTCATAACTCATTACTACCACTCATCACACTCATCCTTCAACACATATTTGTCTTAAAATACCATCATGAGAGTGGTCGGCATCTCAAATAGTGATTTAGTGATATAATGAACATTAAAACACACGAGTCACTCAACATTTACCCTGGCGTTAGTGCAATCTACAGGTACCATTTTAACAACTTACCAGATCCGTCCAGTTTGTTGTGATTTGTACGTTTTGATTTGGATAGTGTATGGAAGTGCGACAAGCTCACCATGCCTGCATGAGGTAAAGAACAAAAGTTTTGGGGCCACCCCCCAAAAACTCTTGTGTTTAATACATTTAGTCAAAATCGTAAACAAATTATGTCTTGTGTGGTATCGTTGGAATCGGAAGGTTATTTTCTACACGATTACGAGATAAAAGATAGTGCTCCCTATAAGAAAATCTCAACTTTACTCCAAAAATTGACACTTGGGGATTCAATGTTAATTAATTATTTTCTAAAGTTATAGACTCCAGCAAGAAAAATACCGGTTGTTTCATTAAAATCTCATTTGTTTTACAGGAGTAGGACTGAAATGAAGTGTTTGACGAAAACACATTTTAAAAAATGTGATCATGACAATATTACAACCAATTAAGGGTGCGCGAAAAATATTTTAAACGGCTTTTTGAAATTGGCTTAAATTATCGCACCTTTTCATTTTTGACCTTATATGAAAGTTGTCTGGTTTGGAAGATCCCCATTGCGAGCATCAAATTTGGAACAAGCTGTATGTATATACAAATTTGTAAAAATTGTTAAAACGTGTTCTGGGGGTTGGGATCGGTGATCATTTTATGGTCCAGGGTATGGGTGACTGCACAAATAGCTCGTTCTTTTTATAGGAATACGTTAATAATGTTTGTTTTTCCAGTGTTTTCCAAAAAAATATTGAAACTAAAGTTCAGCTCCACGAATAAACAAAAGGTGTTGATCATTATAGTGTTTGAGCTAAACAACAAACCAGGGCATTCAAGCTAACTAGTAACAAAATACTACACCAACACAAATACACGTGTTGGCTGTTATGTTGTGTCAACCGCGCAAGTTTGCTATTGGTTTTGATTAGCAATCGTTTGTGCGGGTAAACATTGTGCCGTACATTACAGGAACATAGTTGTTTTCCTACATATTTGTAAGTTTAGGAAATCCAGATTATTCAGTCAAGAAATAAGCCATTTTACTTAAGTACTTGCTGGCCTATTCACTGGGGTAATATCAAGCTGTGAGCGAAGTAGATAATTAATATAACCAAAGTTGCGAACACTGTATTCAATCACGTGGTCAACAGCTATATTCTAATTTCTTTTTTACAGGTTTTAAATCATTCAAACCACTATATTTAAACTAAAATACTCGTACCTCTCATTAAACGTATTACATTTCTTCTTAACAAAACCGGCTAAACAAAGATCGAAATATTTAATGTAGTATTACCAAATTCTATATCCGTGTATTAGTTACAAAATATTGGAGTTATTTGAATACTGCAAAGCCGTTATTTACAATGACTGATGACAGAAGGTAACAAAGCTATTCAATATGTGTGACATGCAGAGTTTGTGAATCCACTGCGACAGCGGCATTGGGAAATGGACGTTGCCTACATGAAACCTATACGAGTACTTTAGTACTGCGGCTGAAACAACGCTACGGTGAAATCTATCAGAGAATTATTTATAAGGTTTTTGAAATCGTAGCTTTGAAAATACTCAGCAAGAATATGCTATGTGTACAATATATGTACCGAGTGTCCCACGAAGAGGTTCAAAAGTTTAAATTTATGTTACGTGCCCATTTATGCACCGAACTTTTTTAAACTTTACTCATTTTACAAAGTAGGTTCTAAAGATTTTCTGGGGAAATTTCAGCTCCCTAACCTTTGTAGTAACAAAGTGGCGGCATATTGAAAATTTTACCAATTTGCTTCCTATAAAAACTACTTTCATGAGTTATTATCTGATTTGTTAACTACGTTGCGGTTCTAACGCTCATTGTTGAAAAACAGCTGTTTGATCGTAAAATTTCAGACAGTACAATGACTGGGAATAGGTATGCAAGAGTTTTAAATTAACATGGCTTGCCTCATTTGACAGTACCAGAAATGGATCAAGCAATCTTCCAACGAGATGCTGCTCCACTTCATTTCACAAATTATGGCATGCCATTACTAAACGACAACCTTCATGGCCGTTGGATTGGTCGTGGAAGTGATTTTTTATATTGACCACCCCGATCACCAGATTTAAATGTATGTGACTTCTTTTTATGGGGTTACTTGAAGGAACAAGTTTTTACCCATAGCTTCAATAATGATGAGGAACTAAAACGATCAATAGAAGAGGAACTTCTCCGGATACTGTGAAGTTTCTTTGTAAGAGCTTACGAATCATTTCTTAAGCACTGGTATCAGTGTGTTGATGTGGATGGGTTACAATTTGAATAATTTTGGACTTTAATGTTTTTCATTAGGCTATGTTCTAGTTTCTTTTTATTTAAAAGTCACATTGCCCTAGAATGTAACAATAAAATGATTTTATAAAACCAACAACACCTTTTTTAATGTTTTAAAGTATCGTATTTCAATATGCCGCCATTTTTTTCCTACAAAGGTTAGGAAGCTGACATTTTCCCAGAATATGTTTAGAACCTACTTTGTAAACTATGTAAAGTTTAAACAAGTTTGGTGCATGAATGGACACGTAATATAACATTAAATGTTTAAACCTCTTCCTGAGACACTAGGTATATACATGAATGTATTAGCTGTGCAAAATATTAATATAGCAGTTAAAAATTGAAACTGCTGGTACTGCGGTATTTTTCGTCGAGAAGGTGGCTACAGTGCGCGCAGCTTGCAAGAGCATGCTACAGCGACCACAGTTGCGGCCTGAAACGGCGTTTTCTAAACGGACCCATCAGTAAGTAGCCTTTTTTATTCTCCCGAGCATTTTTTGTCTCCGATTATGTCTCCAAACGTCAAAGGATTTACACAATAGTTATGAGCTCTGTATTTTACAGACCTGTCTCTACAAAATAACTCCATGCCCAATAAGCAAAATATTACAATTAATTAAATTTTGTTTAATATGTTTTATTTTTGAAAAGAGTGTAAATTGTATAATTCTAGTTAAAAAGAGGGGTTTTCGATGAGTTTCATATATGTTCTGGTTGGTCAACGCCGTTTTCAAGTCGGGTAGCAACCAGTTTTCAAAAAAACAGCACTTCAACGTGCCTTCAATAGGGTTTTAAACATTTCAAATATAGCGTTTTCTCCTTCCAATAAGTTAAGGCTACGGTATTTTATAAAGGTCTGATAAAGTGAGGCAGTCGTTATGAAGAACGGACTTCGTGTAGGTTGATGTAACTCGTTTTCTAAGTTTATGAGAGGTGGTGGTAGCTATATTCAATAATCATAATGAATTCTATTTAATGAATTTAATTAAATTTGATAGATTTCTAGTAATCATAGTTAAGTGGCTTCCATGGCATAAATTAGAAGTGTTTTGTCTCATCTTTGGTTTAAGATTGCATAGTATGGATTTTCCAATATTGCATTTTAGCCATTTTTCTTGTTACATCTGTATTTGGCTTTGGGATACACTGAATATATTTATAAAGCTACAAATTAAGTAAAATCTCAGTTTGAGAGGTAAAGAACTCTTAATGAAACCTGTCACAGTTAAAAGTGTTGTGAAACAAACACATTTTAATGGAAAACAATTCCCAACTCTATTTCCTGGTCGCGCTTCCCGTCCGTTAAGAGACAGGTACTTTGAACCCACCTTAACACAACAGGAAACCAAATCCTTCCTTCACTACTTACAGTATGTGAGATTTACTGATTTAAGTTCCTTTTAGACTCTTAATAATTGTGTTCTTAATTATGGAATTCTCTTTGAATTAAATATATGAACTTCAATCAAATTTCTTTAGTCGTAATGTTAAATACTTTACAGGTCCCAACGGTACATTACTATATGGAGGAATCTTCAACAAAGTAATAGTATAGTTCGAGGATAATCCCATGCGCTTCCAAAAATCGAGTACAGGCTACCTATTTTAATGAAACCCTTGAACCAAAGCTAGTCCATTGTAAACGCATACAATTGTGAGATACTAAGAGATATGAGATGGGGTATCTGTTACTAGTTAACCACCCCTCACGTGCTGAGATACCCTTCAGTATGTTGACACTAATTGAGGCCCTAGGCACCGGCCAATGTATTGACCGACTTAGCAGTGCTATGAAATACTGCAACTTGTATCTAACGTTCTACACAACATATGCTATGAGGCTTTCTCATTGGCTGGGTTTGTTTTGTACACTTTCACTTAAGACTAGTTTCATCTTAATGTTATTATTACCTATTTATTATTTTTTAAATTTGATTTTTTAATATTTGTTCATTTGAAATTTGTATAACTTTCCATCTGAAGATGAGATTCCAAATGATAGTATACTGTAGTTACTGGGAGTAATTAGAATATTCATATTGTATAGCTTGAACTAGCTTGAATACCTAGTTTCGAAACGTATGAGCATTTCAATACAAAAAACTGGGACTGTTTTAAGCCATTTAAAAAGAAAACTTGCCATTTGCTCGTACCTCTCTTCAAACAATTGAAATATGTTAAAAGTACTTAATATCCAATCGTTTCCTATAAACATAATTGTCAATCATAATGAATATAGAAATATGAAATATTATGAGTATAAAATATATACTACCTACTATAAGTATTTCAGTCAAACATTTTAGTATAGGTATAATTTTAGGTCAAACATTTTAGGCTGGGACTCGTGGCGTGGCCCTGTAATCCAGCTTCATGGAGGTCAGGTTTTGAGGATGCTATAGGTCTAAAGCTGCTCAGATAGTCTCAGTGATCATCTGATGATACCCGCATCAACTCCCACCATCGTTTAGACATATCAGACCATCACCTGCGTGATTCGGAAGTCACGTTAAGCCGTTGGTCCTTGTATTTCCAGTGGTCATTGGGCTATTAATTAATGACCCATTCTAAGGAAGAGTCGGCCTTAGTTTGTAATAAGACTACACCTCATAGCTCATTACTACCACTCATCACACTCATCCTTCACCACATATTTGCCTTAGTGATTTAGTGATATAGTGAATAACACCAAATGTCCCAGAGTAGGTACAGAAGTTGAAACATGTGCTTCGTATTTAGGTGAGAGAGTAAGAGATAAGGAAAACATTGCGTGTATGAGATCTATTTACGTCAAAACCACAAATGGAATTGGCATATCAATAAAACTTGAGTAAATCTCCTACCTCCATGCCTCCATCGCCTAACCCTTATAAATCCTCCAACTCTCTCTTAACAACCATAACATTTTTTAAAAAGTGAAATATATTTGTTTTACGAAAAATTGACAACTTTTCCGAAAGAAGTGTTTTTTGTAGTTATTAAATCTTTACGTTTGATGGAAGCTTAGCTAGAAAATCCAATGGTGACAAATTAAAACAAAACTGTTCCCTGTTTTTTACTGTACACTGTGTACAAAACCTGTTTTTACGTTGACCATATAAACCAAAAACTCTTGCAAAAATATTGCAACCCAGTAAGTGGTGGGATTAAATGAAAAGTGCCTATATACTCGTACTTTACAATAGGATATAAAATAACGTTCTAATTCAGTTACCTTAAAGAAAACTTAAGCTCAATAAAATATTACACATAATTATTTCCCCAAAGTCTCATTTTTCTAGTTTTTTTTTTTTAAATACTATACCTTTAAATTTACACTTTTACTTTGAGACTTTCGTCTTCCACAGAAAGTGACTGTCAATACTGCCGACTATGTAAATGTAGCACATATTGAACCTTGTGATGGATGAAGCTCTAATGCTGAACGTCATGCGTTTCACCCACACATTCACTCTCACGGTATTGACCTATATTGTGACATCACTTTCAGCAAATTCATCGGGGTCAGAGCTGTAATGGTACTTAGGTCAATCAAGCTAACTTTGGCCTCGGGTATAACGTTAACCATTTCACAAATTTTAAGTTTCCATCGTTATCGGTTAGATTCAGCTTGAGACAGTACTCAATTTAGCTTGAAAACTAAAAATTACCTTGGGTAACTTGGGAAACCTGCTTGATTGTATCAGCTTCTAGAAACAATACAAAAACAGCCTCTTGTTGTTGACAGCTGAGTAAAATAAACTGGCACAACTGAGAACTAAACAAATCCAAGCCGACACGCAGCTAAGCGCCAAAGCGTCGCTTGCATGAGTGAATCGAATTTCCTGTGCAATATGTTACTCACATGCGCTTCGTTCACATCCTCGGTTCGGCCTTCGGCCTTAGACTTACGTGGTCCATTGTTGTGGGTGCTTCGAGACTGGCTTTGACCTACATAGAGTACACACATATATAGTTACATAAAAAATAGATAAAGTTCACTTAGGGCTACTAATGTGATTAGCAAAAAGAAGTGAACAGAAAAGTTAAAACTAGGTTAGGCAATTTAATGTACATCACCGAGAAGATGGGCTCAGTCCCGAAACCGGTCGTAACGAATTAAAATGTTAAGGGTACTATTCTGTTCACTTCTTTTTGCTAAATACTTACATAAATACGTATGTGTATTAAGTCTTGTAAAAATTCTCAAAACGTGTTCTGGGAGTCAGGATTGGTACTAATTTCACGGTCCCGGGTCTGGGTCTTACCATTCTGACGGCATACATATCTCATTACTCCAAAGGAAATTCGATAAAAGGCCACAAATATGAGTAAATAAGTATAAACCTACTATCGGTACGAGGTCAAACCGTGTTTCCACACTACCACACCGAAGACCGGCTAAAGTTACATACGTATTTGTCATTTCGTCTGATCACCCATGACTGCATGGTAACGGTGAAGGTTGTCATCTAGAAATCAAATTGATATCCAAGGGGCAAACAATGAATTTTCATTGTCATCTAGATAGCAAATGAGCTGCCCTTTCCATTTGTGGAACAATGTCTTGTTAGTTATTGCTGTATCAGGTTATCTAGCTAGGTCAATAACAGTTAGATTCCCCCGGAGACAAGCAAGTAACCAGTAACCAAGTGTGACCGAAAAATGTAGTCATTCAACTAACATCAGTATAGCTAACTGGTTTGTAAACTCGTCAACAGTGTAATCAACTCACTGCGTGCTTATTAAGTGCATTGAGGTGTTTCACCGTTTATTGTTTATATTTAGAACGGTTTATCAGATATCATTTGCAGGGTTGACGGCGCCGCCTAAAAGAACTAAGCAAGTTTGAAGAAATAAGCAAGCAACTAGTTGTATCCTTTATAACGTTACGTTTTCCCTGTCTACTATTGGGTTTTCATTACTTTTGATCAGCTTGATGGGTTGGAAAGAGTTAGTTTGTTAAGAACTATGTGGTCTAGCTAAGGCCTATTTGATAAAACTGACATGATTTATGAATGATTGTGATATCGTAATAAACAACATACGTAAGTTACACAGAAACAATGTATTTCTTTCAGTAAATTCTAGAAGAAGCTTTAATAAAATAACCATTATTGATTTCTGTTCTTAAATTACTCATTTATTTTAGCAGCAAACTACTATCTCAGTTATCTAATTGCGTCGAAACACGTGGCTGGTGTCGGTTGACTTGTTTGAACAGCCTGCAATGACCACCATGTGGAATAGAGACCACATCATTGTGTGTTAGACACCCACAGTTGTTCTGTTCTCTCTGTGTAGTTCACGAACATGAAATTCCTTATCAAACGCACAACCCTGTGTTTGACAGACAGATGGATATTCATCTGGAATTTTGTTACTGTTGACATTACTTGTAAACATGAATTTGATTGGTCAAATTGATAAATTCACCTCGTAGATAGCTTCTTGTCTTTTGTCCAGGGTACTAAGTGTTTTAATTTTACACTTTTGTTTCATCGTTTTAAAAGGTGTTTTAAATTTTCATTTGGAGTAAGTTTCAAAGATATGGGATTTGTTTGGGATCAGCTACATTCAATTAAAGATACATTTTTACAAAATACATTTTTGTTAAGCACTCTGTATATGGTTACTGTCTTTTGTTCGAAAATAGTTCAAGTTGACAGATCAAATGCACCTACTAATAATAAACAAAGTTAATTTTCTGTACAGAATATTTCCTGCAACCTCTCGTAACCCGCAACTAACCAGCACTTCTTTTAAAACCTAACGACACTCTCATATTAAATTTTTGTAAGATGACAATTTTAGCAAAACTGTTATAAAAATTGTCTTTTAAATATTGCTTGATAGTCGTGTTTAGTTAATTTATGCGTATCTATAAAGTGGGAAGTGTAGTGGTTGGTTCAAAGTTTAACATAACTAGAAGCCACCCTGATAAGTCAATTATCCCCAAGTTAGTTTCAGCTTCCACCAAGTTTCAGTGTTAGTCGAGTTAAACGCTATATAAAATATTGTTGTTTCTTTATATCTTTAAATCACTATTTGAGATGCCGACCACCCTCGTGAGGGTATTTTAAGGCAAAAATGTGGTGAAGGATGAGTGTGATGAGTGGTAGTAATGAGCTATGAGGTGTAGTCTTGTTACAATCTAAGGCCGACTCTTCCTTAGAATGGGTCATTAATTAATAGCCCAATGACCAATGGAAATACAAATACCGACGGCTTAACGTGACTTCCGAACCACGCAGGTGATGGTCTGATATGTCTAAACGATGTTGGGAGTTGATGCGGGTATCATCAGATGATCACTGAGACTATCTGAGCCGCTTTAGACCTATATCATCCTCAAAACCTGACCTCCATGAAGCTGGATTACAGGACCATGCCACGAGTCCCAGTCAAACTCATCGTCTAAAATTACTTTTGTTGAATATATACCGTCAGTTCGGGCTTGACTGAGAGAATTTCCAGTCCGCCGAGTTTGTGATTTTAAAGGTTGTTTAAACAAACGAAAAACCTTTTTGTGTAACATTTGTTCTGCACAATGTTAGAACTTCCATGAAATTTATTGTATGATCACTTTGGGTGCATATCTACGTGTAGATTACTCAATACGAAGCTGTATCCCGAGGAAAGCAAAATATGAACTTGGCGCACAGGCCTCTACAAAAACCTGTGGAATAACAGAGTGAATATACATGGTTTTAAAAGTCCCTTCCCCAAACTTAACTTTTAAACAGACGAACATTTTCAAACATTTGGCTAAAAAGGTTAACTTTTTGGAAGATGTTGCCACCCTACCTAAAATTAGGGATTGGGGTAAGCCTGAAATTTCTAACAATAACCCCTATTGTATGACCGTTCATTTCAAAAGGTTATACACGAAAAAGGTAAAATATTTTTGTTTAAAGAGAATACAAAACCAACCATATTCTAAAAACACGTTTCACGCTTATATATAAACTGGCGGCCTAAATCGTGTACAATCTTCGAAAGTAGTTAAAAATATCGTTGATATTTTTTTATTCGTATTCTCTCTAACCTAGAGGTAGAATGGTAGGGGTTCTCGTGATAAATTTCGGACTTATTCCCCAAAATTCAAATTTTAGGGTTGGAGGTGAAACCTCATGTAACAAAGTGCGTTTGAAGTTTCCATCCGTTCAAATGTTGAGGTGGGGAGGGAGGACTTTTGAGATCTGATGGCACAGGTAAAAGTGAAACCGTGAGCAAAGTGGACCTGTAGTAATAGAGTACTTAATAATTACGAGGGTCGTTCGGAAAGTAGTACTCGTTTTAATCTCTGTGTTGTCTATGTGTTGACAGATTATTGAATCAAAGTCAGCTGGTTTTAGCATCTCATTGGACAGCTGTTTACTGAATTTCGTTTCAATAAAACCCTTATTACCGTGTTTTTGAACATACAAAATGGAGAAGAAAATCAATAACGCCGCCATTTGTGAATTGAGATCAGTTATTCGATTTCTGAATGCAAAAAAACATGCAAAACGTCGCTTGTCAACTGTGCGACGTTGGTGACGAAATTTCAATGAAGGGAGAGAAAATGTTCACGATGAGGAGCGAAGCGGCCGCCCGAGTGTCATCACGGTCACGCTTGTTGAAACTGTTGATGCGTTTGTGCAAATTTTGTTTGCCAAAGACGTTTAAAAACAACAATCTCGACTCGTAAGCTCATGGCTTCAGTTTTTTGGGATCGCCGCCGTGGTGTATTTATTGCTTGTTGAGTTCATGCCAAGAAGAACCACCATAAATTCGGATGCTAAATGTGAGACCGTTAAGAAACTAAGATGTGCAATCCAGAATCGAAGAAGTGGAATGTTATCCACTGGTGTTGTCTTTTTGCATGACAATGAACGACCTCGTGCAGCTGAAAAGACGAAGCAGTTACTCAACCACTTCCGATGGGATGTTCTCGACCATCCTCCGTACAGCCCAGACCTAGCCCTAGTGACTATCATTTGTTCACAAAACTTAAAGAGTTTTTGGGTGGGAAACGTTTTGAGGATGACGACGAAGTCAAACAAACGGTACTGGCTTATTTCAATAGTTTGGTGGCAGAAGACTACGACATCGGTATTCAAAAGCTTGCAACAAGGTACAATAAATGCTTGGATGTGCAAGGATTATGTAGAAAACTAGGTTAAGATACAGAAATGTTAAACACAAAGTTTCGTTAAAAGATTTTGGGTTTTCTTCGTTTTATTGGGAAACGGGTATTACTTTCCGAACGACCCTCGTATGAGGCCCACGTTAAAATAAGACTCTAAGCAAACAGTTTCGATCTTATTACTTGTGACAATGGAATGCATGAATCTCACGTAAAACAGTGCCACCACATGACCTTCTAGCATGTAAACATTACTCATCAAAATGTGTTTAATCAATATAAGATAGCAGTCAAAATACTGGAAGCTCGCAGAAAAGTAGCGTCTGTGATTTGGGTTAGCTGTGTTTGTATAGTAATTATTCATTAGTTTAAGAAATCATGCAATGACTCTAGTTATATGTTTGACAAAGCCTTCTAGTTAAGATGCATGTCATACAACCAGCAGAACATCATTCAGAGACCTAAATGTTTTTCGATGTTTATGTTTTAATTACTATTGCTAACTTCCGTTAACTTTTTAAAATAAGAAATATTTTAAATATTTCTTTGAAGATGATTTAAAGAGGATCTATAATTAAAACCAAATCAACTAAATAAAAGCTTTACATTTTGCATTTTTATTTGGTAACTTCTTCATAATAATGTTTTGTTCCATTGCATTGTACTTATACATATAATACCTCGTACCATTAGATTTTTACATTGTAGGGCTACATTACATTGCGTGCAGAACCTGTAAGGCGTTAACACTCTGATTTTAATTAGAACTCTCTAACAAATAATTTACTTAAGCCTCTAAGAGGTAAGAAAGGAGATGTCTAGCTAGCTTGTGAAGACAATTTGGAATAAATTACGTACTGTTTTGTTATGAGAATATTAATGGCTTGGAAGGAAGATTGCGGATTAATTAAATCTTCTCAACGCTTAGTAATCGTTTAACTGTTGTTCTAATTTCAATTTTCTTCCGTTTGAGAAAGAGATCAAAATTAAATAGAGTATTGATTTAACCTGAGTTTACCTTTAATAAGTTTCAATTATTATTCGTGCTTTAAATTTATTAAGGTTTAGATGGGTATAGTTTAAACTACCGAATCGTTGCTCAAGCACACTTCGATTCTGAAATGTATAGTGTTTGCATAACTAAACAAATATCAATATTCTAAATATGCATTTGTCTGTAGAAAACCAAATCTAGATGTTTAATGTTACATGTACATTTACCAGTTGTAAAAAACGTAAAAAATGAAAATATTAATGTAAAATTTGGACAAATGAGTTTGTATCTTTATGTAAAATTATAAAATACAACTTTTTTTACTCTTGTAAAATTTTGTATTATGCGCCATTTTCATGGTATTTCAATTTGAAAAATTTAAACAGCCGCAATTTTGTTTCTGTGGGTTTTATGAAATAATCTTTTTTTCTTAAATTCACCTTATGACACATAAACACCCTACTAAGTTTGAATGCAATCGGTCAAAGCGTTCTGGAGATATAAATTTTAAGTAAAAAATACAAAATGGCGGCTACCGGGGTAACGAAGAATTTTAGGACCCATGTTTATAGGAACTTTTTCATTGTTTTTGCATAAGGAACCCACCCCTGAAATTTGGCGCCCTATTTTTGAATCACCCTGTATACATTTTCAGTTAGGGTATTTCCTTGATAGTTGAAACCTATACACTGTCATTGTTCTTATTTGTTGATGTTTACATTTACAGCAGCTGAGCATTTTTAATACGTTGCCCATATGTTTTATCTCAAGCGAATTTAAATTCTTAACAGTGCCGAAAAAGTCGTTTGTCCACGCATAACTCTTCTTAGATGCAACTAAATACGCCGAATGGTATCTCTAATGAAAGAGCATGATTCACTGAGTGTTCTTAGACCAAAACGAACCATTTATCTCAATTAGAACCTGAGATATGACAAGACAAAGCGAAGAAAACATGGGGAAAAAACTTTGTTGAGTATAACTTGAGAAGGGCGAAAGTTAAGCGATTTTCGATGTTTGATGACGAATCTATGCATAAAAAATATAAATATTAAAAATATTAATATAAACACCTTTCATTAAAAAATGGAGATGATCGGCCTCATAGAACGGTTGCACTGACTGTCTTTTCATAAATTCTTTTAATATATAGATAAGATTGTAAACATACGAGAAATTCCCTTATTTTTTTATAATATAAGTAATGCTTACAGTGAAGCATCTATATTTCGCACACATGTTTTAAATGTCCACAATACGTGTACTATTAAAGGTTTGTTAATATGATATATTACTATTACTACATCTCTTCACCTAGCCCTAGTAATCAAATTTCAAACAATCGACACAATGGTACGAGAGTGCAAATTGTATTGCCGCAAGAGAAAAAAATATGGACAAACAAGGCAATTTATTTGTTTAGCCCGCGATCGTTCAACCAGCTTAATTAGAAACAGCTGAACCGGAGGCAAAGTCCAGCTTTGTTTTAATTCATGAAATCTTCATACTTGTTTAACGATGTAGTGCTTATTATACATGTGTAACCCGTCACGTTCTGTTGTCAGTACACTACAGTAGATGTAGTGTATAATCCTAGTCTTAGACCTGCTTGGTATTGATGAATATTCACTTTATACTTAACTAGGCTTTGCTTGTTAAACACAAGATACTGTCTGAAACATTCACAGCCTTGCGTTATCAAAATATTATACGCTAAAGTATTTAAAATATACTAACAATTCTCTTTTCATAAAGTTATCATCGTTTTAAACTACACCATTAAAAATGTGTATATAAAATATTAAACTTTGGAAATGAATATTTATACGAGGTGAGTTTTAAATGTCCCTCACCTTAACTTTTGAAAAGAAAAATATTTTTAAAACCCCGTTAAAGAATGATTTTATACAATTCCAAAGTTTGCTTTGTCGTGGTTTGCGTCACCCACCCCCACCCAAAACTGTAAGGGGGCCAAATGTTTTTAAATACAAACTCCCCTTTTAGCACTTTAAAAAAGGAATTTTAATACACATTCAACGACGCAAAGAAAATTTTTATCTCAAGTCGTTTTTTTGTAACACTCCCTCGTTTTTTGTGGTGATTCCCTCAAAAGATTTTCAAGAAAAATTGTCATATAAAAATTGTACATGAAATGAGACATTTTAACCTGATTTCTTGTAATATTTATATTTTATGTTATCATACAATACAAATGATCCGGTCCAAATATTTTTGTCTTCAAATGTATTTAGTAATACAATACAAATTGTTTAGGTATAAAAAAAGATCAAACAAAATACATTGAACATAATAATTGTATATCTATGAAATTGAAACTTTACATTAATTTGTTTTGACAGCATTAAGTAGCAGTTCAGCCATCATTAACAACAAATAATTGAAAACCTAATGATTAGTCCAATAAACTCTTTGACTATGTAAAATGTTTTGAAATTAAAAAGTGTTTTAAATAAATTTTAAATGCTTTGAAATTTTTGTGATTTTTCAAACTATTAGGAAGTTTGTTGAATAATGTTACGCCCGCTTGGGAAGGTAGCTGCAAATAAATGCCTAATCTATGCTGGTTTGTACGAAACGAATCAGCTAATCCAGCATTGTAAAAATGAATTTGTCTACCTTGAACTAAATTACATTTTGATAGGCAATATATTATAGTCTCATAGATGTAAATGGAAGGCAAAGTCAAAATTTGTAGTGTTTCAAATGCTTATCTACAAAAATCTCTGAAACCAAGACGGCAAATTATCCTTATAGCAGACTTTTGTGAAGTAAAGATTCTTATTACCTTGTTTTTGGAACAATTTCCCCAAAAGCATACACCACAAGACATGTAAGGTTGAACTAAACCATAATAAGCAGTTTTCAAAACTGCAGGTGTGCAAAATTGCTATGGACTTCGTAGGAGAAATATTGATTAACACAGTTTTTTACTCACAAAAAAATTTAAAAGGTATTACAAAAAAACTAGTCAAGATAAAATGTGTTTCTTTTGCATCGTTGAATTTGGATTAAAATTCCTTTTCTTTTGAGGTGCCACAACGGGGAATTGCTTTTTTTAAATTGAGTCCCCCTTTTTGGCCAAGGAGTGGGTGTCGTAAAATATGCCAAAACAAATTTTAGTTGTGTACAAAAATTCTCTAATGGGGTTTTAAAAATATTTCCTTACTCAAAAGTTAAGGTGGGGGGCATTTATAACTCACCCCGTAAATGTGTTTTAAAAGTCCTGAAACGGATTTCTTACGGCGACATTGATCACAAGACTAATGACTGTAGACATTTCAAATTTGATATAGTATTGGTTTAAAGATTGTGAACTTAAAGCGTAGAAGCGCTGTCATTCCCTTTGATGTCGGGTTTGTAGAACTGTTCCCGTCTAGTTGATAGCACATTTAGATTGATACCAAACTCAACATAATCCTTTCCAACACCTTTTCTACTTTCACCTGGAGTTTAGAAGAAAATTTGTTGAAAATGGTCGATTAAGTTATTTTTATGTCAAATAAAACACCACATTTAGTAGAAAACTATACCGCACGACTAATTTCAAAAGATCAACTCCAGCGGATATGGCAGCGTTTCTAAGTTCTAAGCAACAATATTTAAATCACCGTAATTTTGGATAGAGTCGATCTATTGCGGTTCAATTCACGGCATTGAATTTTACTGATAGCAACATTTCTGTTATTCTCAAACTTTATATTAACCTTACTGTTAACATGGCTTATTCTTTTATAAAGGCTCTTAACCTTTTATAAAGGTTCTTTCATCTAATTGGTTGGAGACCGTACCCTTTGGGTGACTACTGATAACGAATTATCTTAAAAATTAGTTCATTTTTTGATACATAAGAACTTTGAAGTGTCTATAATTTGCCACAAAAAGTACCGGTCAAAGTTTCATGGAAATATAGCTAAATTAAACTAAAAAGGTTATTGAATTATATTTTTATTTATCTATTTTATACAATCGTCTTTTGTTTATTTAACTCTAACATTAGCTACATAAAACATGCCTTTAACATTAAATTATTATATTCTTTTTAATACTACTAAGAAAGCTAATATTCAAATGGAAAACGGGTTTCGCAACTTGAATTAAACTTATGATAATAGGGTGGCAGATTGAATCACAAACACTTATAATAACAAAACTCTGTCTCTAAAGAACTAGAATATTTACCGAATGTGTTCTTTATTGTGTTGCTTGGTTATAGAGTTCCCCGCATTGAATTAAGCATTTGTATTTAAAGCTCAAATAGTCAAACCTTAAAGTCAACAGCTTTCAAATAGAATATATTTTGTACGTATCTGTGCAATTAATGTTTATTTGTCGTGCTTATTATAGGTTAATGTTAAAACCATTGTCTTACAGTAAATTAAAGTGCAGTGTCTGAACAAGTTTGGGTGTTCAAAACCTAACAGAAATATCCTGAAAAGTTACATCACGGATTTTTTTATTGGTGCCGAGGTACTAAACCCTCTTTATTTATAACATATAGTACGTTTATAGTCCGGAGAAAGAAGCTTCAAAATTAGTAGCTATGTTTTGGGATAACAATTTTTAGCCAAGTTAATAAGAACCACACCACAGTGAAAAAGGTTATGGTAATCTTTCTTGAGCTAAGAGAATTGAATTAAAACCGAATGTGTGAAAATGACAACTGTATTATTATAAAAGAATACAATGAATGATAATGAATAATTTCAACAAAACAATTCCCTTAGACTAACTAAGATAATGCGCTTACTCAGAATCGTTCAATCGGCTTAAGGGTACGCCTCAACTGCGCGGCGACGCTCGATGCAAGGGTCTGTAATAATCCAAAATACGCCGACACTATTAAAATTAAGGATATCTATTTACAAATGTGTTAAAGCTAAGAAACTTATCCATTCACGTATAAAGAGTTAAAAGAGTACAACTATTTTGAAACGTACGCGCGTAAAGCCTCGAAAGCGCTTGGTTTGACAGGCCGCATCAGTTGAAAGAAAGCCCGTTGTTTTGCTACTCGTTACGTGCGCGGTGTCGTTGTTTTTTATATGGACGAATTCAGGATTTTTCTAACGTTACCACTGAGGCGCACCCTTAACTAACTAATATCCTGATACTCCTATCAAACCATTTAAAATAAAACGCACAAGGAAGTCAGGAAGCCGTTAAAAGTGAAGATAGTTTTAAAGCAAAACTATGGTAGACTTCACAGTACGTAAGAGTGATGGTGACAATAGTTTGACCCTTTAGTTCTAAATCACTAAATCACTGATGTCGACACAGTGCCGACCACTCTCATGAGGGTATTTTAAGGTAAATATGTGGTGAAGGATGAGTGTAATGAGTGGTAGTAATGAGTAATGAGTTATGAGGTAATGAGTCTTGTTACAAACTAAGGCCGACTCTTCCTTAGAATGGGTTATTAATAGCCCAATTACCAATGGAAATAGAAGGCCCAACGGCGTAACGTGACTTCCGAACCACGCAGGTGATGGTCTGATATGTCTAAACGATGGTGGGAGTTGATGCGGGTATCATCAGATGATCACTGAGACTATCTGAACCGCTTTAGACCTATATCATCCTCAAAACCTTACCTCCATGAAGCTGGATTACAGGACCACGCCACGAGTCCTAGTCTAAGGCCATAACCAGCTTTGTTTACGCTGTATACAGTTTTATATTTATTTAGAGTTATTCAATGAACAATATACCGCATGTTATTTTCACATATGAAAAGCTACATACATATAAGGCTTTACAGCGCATTGTATCCGTACTTCCTCATTACCAGGTTTCAAAGGAGCGAGATACAGAACCTAATTCATATAGACTGCACTCCGCCGCTACTGCTGCTTTGAAATGGATTAACGCACCAGATTACCTCAGCTGTGTAACGCTCTTACAAACCTGACAAAGGAATGAGCAATACTTAACTTGTTTCAGTAAACCTACCAACTCGCATTATCATTAACTACATCCATGTGCTTTCTTCTGTAGTATGTTTCACCATATTTAAGTACCTAACTACATGTGCGTAGCTTATAAAACACTAAATCAATGACGTCACGCTCCCTGATAATCAGCTGTTGGGATGAAGCTACCTCTATCTTTCACCAATGACTGGGACTCGTGGCGTGGTCCTGTAATCCAGCTTCATGGAGGTCAGGTTTTGAGGATGATATACTTAGGTCTAAAGCGGCTCAGATAGTCTCAGTGATCATCTGATGATACCCGCATCAACTCTCACCATCAGACATATCAGACCATCACCTGCGTGGTTTGGAAGTTACGTTAATTAATGACCCATTCTAAGGCAGAGTCTGTCTTAGTTTGTAACAAGACTACACCTCATAACTCATTACAACCACTCATCACACTCATCCTTCACCACATATTTGCCTTAAAATACCCTCATGAGAGTGGTCGGCATCTCAAATAGTGATAGTGATAATGATCGACTAAGTCATAGACCTTTACGCCGGTATGGCAGGCCACCCACTTTTCTATGGCGAGCAACAGAAGTTGCTACGTTTCATTCAACTGTTGTCTTGCTGTGCTGCAGTACGAGAAGGTCTACAGTTATCTGCAGAGCCTGGATTTACCAGTCAAATCTCAACTGAGATTCGACAACCAGCTGGTGACTACTTCGATAAGATTACAGAGAAATGTAATAGATCATCATCATTTAATCACCAATATACAAAAGTAGTTTGTGTTGGCTTTTCAAAACAATACAATAAATAATCATATAAAACTACAAGCCACTATAGGAAATATAATTAAACAAATTCAAAATTTAATTTGTATAATAACATTTAATCAACAGACTTCTTAATGGCATGTGAGTGGTCAATAAACTCCTGAACACTGTAAAACCCACTGGTGACTAGATAAGTTCTAAGCTCTTTTTGAAATAATTTTGTGTTTTGGAGATTTTGAATTTGTTCGGAAGACTTTGAAACAATATGATTCCTGCTTGAGATGACAGTTTTTGAATAATTCAAGTCGATGATAGTCAATTCTATAACTAGTTACTGATCGAGTATCATGACTATGAATTTCAATGCCTTGTGCTAAACTGCATTAATTAAGGCAGAAAATAATAGAATCATAGATATAAAGGGATGGAAAGGTTAAAATGTCTAGTTGTTTGAAAGCATCACGACATGAGTCTCTGGTCTTCAAATTGCATAAGATTCTAATGACAAATGTTTTGTAAAATAAATATCCTTTTAACTTTAGTATAGGCACAATTCCCCACAAACAAATGCCATACTTCAAGAGAGGATAGATGATACCGTAATAAACTATTTTTAAAATGTCTTTGGAGCAATACTTAGACAGCTGTCTGAGTAAAAATACTCCAGACGACACTTTACTACACACATGTTCAATATGAAAAGTCCACGTAAATTTGCTATCAAGATAAATACCCAAAACTTAAAGTGCTCCACTTCTTCAATGGGATTAGTATTTAAAAATACCGAAGGGCTTTCAACGTTAGTTTTGTGACCAATATTAAAATGTATAAACTTGGACTTGTCAATATACAGGGTTATTACAAATGATGTTCCTCATTTTGATTATAAATTTGACTGGGTAAAATTGCTCTTAGACCATTTAAATTGGTACCATTGGAAAGAAAAACTCATAAAGTTTTATTTATACTGGTTTGGGTACGTATTTGCTGTTTGTTAAGTCAATGGTTGTAGGTGTTGTTTAATGCTTGAATTTGAAGACAATAAAGCTTGTTAAGTTGGATTATCACATTAACCAATATTTTATTAGTGTCCAACCACTTTTTAGTGCCAGGTTGAATGAAAATCCTCTTAGTAACCACTCTATTCACTAGTAATAATTGAATTTTAAAATAAATGGCCGCATTAGTAAAAACATGTTACTAATGGCTGCCTGCGACTGGATTCGGACCATCATTCAGACCTCCGCGCCCAATCCAGTCCCAGGCAGCCATTAGTAACATCTTTACTAATGCGGCGATTGTTTTAAAATTCAATTACTACTAGTGAATAGAGTGGTTACTAAGGGGATTTTCATTAAACCTGGCACTTGAAAGTGGTTGCACACTAATAAAATATTGGTTAATGTGATAATCCAACTTAACCAGCTTTAAAGTCTTCAAATTCAAGCATTACACAACACCTACAACGGTTGACTTAACAAACAGCAAATACGTACCCAAACCAGTGTAAATAAAACTTTATAAGTTTTCTTTCCAATGGTACCAATTATAATTGTCTAAAAGCAATTTTACCCAGTAAATTTTATAATCAAAATGAGGAACATCATTTGTAATAACCCTGCATGTTTTCAGATTAAGTTGTTCAAAGTACTGAACACAAATATTTAATCAGTGTGGTCTCGAATCAGGATCTTCTCAGGCTCGGGTAGTGTGAACACGTTAACAGTATAAAAAACGTACAATCGATTCCAGTATCTCTAACTTGTTATCCATCTAATTTGTTGCTATGCAGTATCTCTTTTCGGAGCTTCTATTGTTTTCAGAATTTTGATTGGTAGTTGGAACTAGAAGACTAGTCTTCTAGTCTTGCACCACCCAGTGATGAAATACTACGCTTTGAAAATGCATATGCCCATCAGAATTATTTGACTTTTGAAAAAACCTTAAAATTGCCATCGGTTCTGGTGGATTAGCGCTTGTTACCTTTATTTCATTGTGAGTCTTACATTTATAATTTATCAAGACATCTTTAAGTTGAAATTTTCTTAACGCAAAGCATGTAAATCGGACACATCAGGTATGAGCTGTGCTACAGTTATAGTTTTATTTCATCCAAGTTAAAAATCAATCGGTTAGATCAAGAGTCACGAACAGTATTAAGTAAAATATTGATTGTCTGGATGGTAGGTTTTACACCTAACAATGGCCTGGCAATCTAGGTGACTATAACTCAAATAACAAACTCAATCTCAGGCTGAGAACTTTGAGAATTTCCGTTCCCAAATGAAGTAAGTTGACTTTGCTGCAACTAACAGGTGCTATTCTTGGACTGAAGCTGTCAGTTGCGAATCCGTTTCCATTCAATCATAAATTAAATCACTAAATCACTATTTGAGATGCCGAGGGTATTTAAGGCAAATATGTGGTGAGGGATGAGTGTGATGAGTGGTAGTAATGAGTTATGAGGTGCAGTCTTGTTACAAACTAAGGCCGACTTTTCCTTAGAATGGGTCATTAATTTATAGTCCAATGACCAATGGAAATACAACGGCTTTCGATGACTATATATGATGACATACTGAGTTCGAGGAAAAGTCTATAATTTGTAAGCACGGGTGAAATACCGAAGCTAAAGGCCGATTAACTGGTAAAGCTCCGAAAATAATAGGTGTGTGTGTCATATCTACAGGGTAAGGTTTTAAATGTCCCCTTCTCCCCTTAACTTTTAAAAAAGGACCACTTTTAGAAATGTTTTAATTGGATTTTTAAATTTATTTTAGCGTACTTTAAGCGCAAAGACACGTTTTTTCTCGATCCGCTTATGGGTAGGGGTGGGTGACACAAAGTACGTCAAAACAAACTTTAGAATTTTTTAAAACATTCCGAATAAGGTTTTAATATTTCGAATGTTGCATAGAGCCGTGATACTAATTGCTTGGATCGTATGCAAATCTAATATTGATGTTTGGATAATTGTGATAGTTTTAAGTCAAATCTGAGACCAATCTTTTGGAAGCACATAGACGCCGAGCCATAGCCCAAGGCACACAAAATGTTGATACTGTTGTACACCATTTTGAATATGTTATTGAACACAATTCTATCTCTCAGTTATTATTTCAAAAATAGTTTAATACCTTTCACAATATTATTAGTAGTTAATATAAAAAGGAATGTCTTAAAACGCATTCTAAAAGAAAGCTTTATTCTTATAAGTAAAAAAACTAATTTTCTATGACCCATTTCTTAAAGAAACTGTGATCTTTTTCAGGAATTGGGGACGGAAACCGGTCATGAATAATGAAATGTTTTGTTACGAGAATATTAATGAAGGCTAGGATTACTTGAGTTTTCTCCGCACTTAGTCATCGTTTTGACATTTCAATTACAGTTTCCTTTTGTCAACAATATTAAGGTCCGTGAGATTGAAATACTGGAAACCTTTGTGACTTGTACAACAAATGAGCTGTTAAATTTTGAACATTTATAAACGTTCTTATGTACCAAAAGTGTATATTAACCACACACATTTTTAATACGCAATCATTTAATAGTTATTTGATTGAACAAATTTATTGTAACGATTTTTGTTTTTGTCAAAATACTTCATGCATTTGTACGATAGAATCTTTTTGAAGGAATAATTTAGTGAGGTAAAGGAGTAAATATATCACTATATCACTATTTGAGATGCCGACCACTCTCATGAGGGTATTTTAAGGCGAATATGTGGTGAACGATGAGTGTGATGAGTGGTAGTAATGAGTTATGAGGTGTAGTCTTGTTACAAACTAAAGCCGACTCTTCCTTAGAATGGGTCATTAATTTATAGCCCAATGACCAATGGAAATACAAGGATCAACGGCTTAACGTAACTTCCAAACCACGCAGGTGATGGTCTGATATGTCTAAACGATGGTGGGAGTTGATGCGGGTATATGATGACAATAGCTTGTCTAGACAATAGTTAGACGTAGACACGTTTAATAGTTTGTCTAGACACGTAGAAGACAGGCTTTTGTCTTTACGTGTCTTTAGTTGTAATGCATTTACTCACACAAACAACCTGTCCACTTAGTAGTGTACCATTGCCAAAGATAATGTTATGGTAGGTAGTTGCGCATAGATGACAAAGGCCTGAGACAGCAAAATCAACATTGTTGCGGCAGCCCAAGGACAGTTAGCGCTACGAACGCTGTTATATCTTGCCGACTTTCTTCCCACTCTGCTCGACATGCTCCAGTTTGTCCATGTCGATGAATGTGACCAAATCACGCGATTTTCGAGAACGAACAAACTTGCGCGTGCTTAAATGACTACTTGTTATTCTTAAAGCATTCGCTCGCAGCGCTATCTGTGCTTGGGCTGCTGAACTATGTTGATTTTTCTGCCTCAGCCATGTGGTATCCATGCGTAATCTACCCACCATAACATAACCTTTGATTTGGCTCGTCACCATAACATAACCTTCAAGAAATGCCCCTAATGTAATATACTGTATATTGGCCGTTCTACTTGACAAAAATCATGTTTTCCCTATAGTGGAAAGTAACAAGCAGTTTAGTGTCACGTTGTGCTGATTGTTTAACAGTTAAATCAATCTTGTTGCTGTTACTAACGTTAAGAAAGAGCGTTTTAGTTTATTACTAAAATGGACAGATTGCTTAAAACCAATATATTTTGTGCAGGTAAAATCTGAAACTAAAGTGTATATTAAGTTGTTTTCTATTTACATACGAGAACATCACCTTTGCTTGCTAGCTGAAGCTTTAAGAGCCTCCATTTTCGAGGAACCAAGCTAATGTATACCCATTACGTTATCAGCCTACGGCTACCAAAGCGTAATGTCTTGACTCTGTTTCACGCAAGCTTCTCAAACATTTTGAACAACACTAACATGAAAACTATTTCCTACGAATATATGATGGTCGAGTAGTTTGTTTGTCAATATCTCACTAAAAAGATAAATCAGTCATGACTTTGGTAACAGCTTAACTTATAATATTGAGCAAGTAAAAGAAGCAAATGGGTAAGCTGTTCAGTATACAGTGGGAGGTTACATCACTACTTCAACCTAAACCAAATCTTTCAATAATCAAAACAGAAACCAAACAGAACCAATGGAAATACAAGGACCAACGGCTTAACGTGACTTCCGAACCACGCAGGTGATGGTCTGATATGTCTAAACGATGGTGGGAGTTGATGCGGGTATCATCAGATGTTCACTGAGACTATCTGAGCCGCTTTAGACCAATATCATCCTCAAAACCTGACCTCCATGAAGCTGGATTACAGGACCACGCCACGAGTCCCAGTCAACAATAGCCGCAGGTAACAGAATTTGTTAGCTAATTTAAGAACCAATAAGCTTTCTCCACTTGTGTAGCGGCCATATTGCTAAACTGTTTGTTGTGGCAGGACGCAGCCAACAACAATAGCCAGCAACAGTTGTACCAACATAAACTTTAAGAAATTCTCCACAAACCTACACCACTTCCTATGTTGAAATACACCAGTTTAAATTTGTAGAGGCTACAGAAGTGGTCTATTTCATTTGTAATCACCCGGTATATGTATATGTAAAAGTTTCAATTCTCATTCTGTTTGCTCATTATGCATTTCCCCACAACTTCACACACTAAAGTTAGTGTATTTTGCCTTTATATCTAAGCTAATTAACCTCAGTTTCTTATAAGCTGGCAGAATGATAAACTTGCAGATGTAAAATTAGGACCTGATTAATTTGTGTGTCAAAGCTTTATTGAGTTTTTAAATGTCCTTCATTTTCAATTGACGTGTACGTCCAACGTGTAGTATGCTAAGAAGTAAGCAGGTTACAAAGTCAGAGATTATTCTTCTAAGTAAAGTTCACAGGGTAAGTACCAAGTTTATCATTGGGAAAGAGCAAAGTAAACTGTGACGGTGAACACATTACACTTGTAACTGTATACGACTAAGCACAGAGTTACAATACACTCGAGCTCAACAATTTACATTGTTGTTTTATACAGTATGGCAAGGAAGACTTACTTAAGTACTGTCAGTGCAACTAATGATATTATGACATTTATTTTCACTAAACGGCTGTTTAATAATGAAAAATAAAAATTAAACTATTATAAAGTGTGAATAAGATATGGAATCTTGTATGAGGTATAAAGCTTTTAAGTGGAAATTCAAGAATGTTTAGAATTGTATAAGAAAAATACTGAAGAAACTGAACTTACTTACGTGCTAGCTGATATCACCGAGCCAGTGAAATGCGTACCAGCAGTTCTTGGACACACTAGCCGATCCCCCTTTTGAAGCAAAATGCTGGGAGGAATAGTTCACCCCCTAGGAAACTGCGTCGCAGGTGCACTACTATAACCAGCATTGACTAAGGTTTCTTCTATATGGAGACTTTCGCTGCGGGACGACGTTTCAGGCGTCTTTCACTCCATTCCAAAGCCTGACCGCCTGAACTAACGACCAGCTCGTCAAGCGACTAGAGATTCGATTAGGACTTCGTCACAATCGTGGAACAAATGTATAGTACGCAGTTTAGTGGAAGGTACCAGGAGCTAAATAAGATCCTGCAGGAGTTCGAGACAGGTATTGCTCGGCTAGAAAGGAGCACGTATCCCACGATACCAGGTGAGGTATCCAAAAGCTTGACCGGTTCATAGACGGTCTGCAGTCCGATACCCAACAAGCAGTAAAACTCGCCCGTCTTAAAACTTTAAATGAAACTCTCCCACGAGCTATCGAGTTTGAAGATACTCGTAACAAACGGTGTATACGGGTCCAAGCAAGAGTAAGGTACGCCACTGTAGATTACGCGACAGTTAGAAGAGCTGGAGCAGAAGGTTATCGAAGCGCTAAAAACTATAAAAGGAAAGAGTTGCGTTGCTGGGGATGTAGTGAACTGGGCACCGGAAAGCCGGTGTAAATCCAAGGAAGCTACGCCGCAGCCTCAATCTTCGCAGGTAAACTTAGGGTTGGTGGGAGGAGGCAGCTGTCAATCCGTATCAATGAGGTGTGTGACCGTGGCATCGCTGGCTGGAAAGACAAGCAGTTTCTACGTAGACGGCAGGATTAATGGAGAGCTCTGAAGCCTACTGCTAGACATTGGTGCTACGCTGACTATCCTGAGTCTGAGTGCAGCAACGGGTGGGGCAAAGGCACAGCTAAGGTCATGGTAACTGAAGACAGCTCCGGAGAGTTTACGGGGAGATGATTTGTCACTTTCCATATCAAAGGCTTCAGATGTTGTCACCATTTAACCACTGGTGCTCAAGATCTAACTGTAAACATGAATAAATGAAGACATGGTAATAGAGAAATTGACTGACCACGATTTCTAGTAGTGTGGTCAGTTCAACAAAAATCATTTTTTGATCAAATATTGATATTGCCCTTTAAATCGAGCTCTCTGCAGCGCTTATAACTAAACAAGTATGTACATGAGGATACATCTAATGAAACTAAATTGAGCTAATAAATTTATGATTGTATAGTTATTCTACAACAAATAAATGGAACTTAGTTTCTGAACAAAAATATTATTTCCTAGATAGTAAAATACACAGTATAATTAAACAGACATGATCTTACTAACTATTAGATCTTAATAACTAACAACATTTAAATTACAACATAATTTAAAACAAGTATGTTTTCTCTTATAAGTAACCATTTCGAAATCATTATACAAAACTTATTTACACTTCTACAGTTTTTAATCTCTGGGGGGATTTGTTAAAATATTTTGGGCCTAAGTAAAAGTTTGACCTTCTAAATATTGACTTATTAACTTTTGGTAGTCTAAATTCGTTTCTGAACATATAGTTTACTAATGTTTAAGATATACCTACTTATGGATTTTTGAAACACCTGTTTTGCTACTGTTTGCTTTGTATAGAGAAGGAGGACACATTTTTCGTTGTTTTAGGGTTTATTACATTTCCAATAAAGGGTGTGTGAGAAAGTCACGGCATAAGTAAAATAAGCAAAAAGAGGGAAAACTGTCATTTAAAAAAAGGGGGCCAGGCTTCAAAGAGTTAATCCCGGGTCTTGGACTTACCTTGCTAACTGCAGAAATATTTCATATTTTAAAGTAAATTCACTAGTAACGGGTCACCAGACATTTTGTTACTGACCGCACAACGAAAAAATAAACCATTAGAGAGCTTGTCATGGAACGTGACGCTTAAGTGAGAGTAACAAGTTTGAAAGCATCAAGAACACGTCAACCAAGCGCCAAGTGAGTTGGTACATGTGATAGAGTTAAGTAGATAACTTCTGTTTTACGAGACATTAGCTCTCACACAGTAGTACTACAGTTTCCACGTACTTGCAAACTTAGGAAAGACGTTAACATTTATTAACGGTATATGTCTTACTGTGACGACAAACATAATAAAACCAAGCGTTGTATCGAATTGTCACAAATGTCCGTTGGAACTATTATCGAATTTCCTTTAGAAAATGAGATATTAATGCCATCAGCATGGTAAGACTTGGGTCTGGAAATCTTTTATTCTAAATTTCTCTTTATTTTGACCCAAATAATCCTTTCCTAGAGTCTGGCACTTTACTTATGGGACACCCTGTATAAACAGCTAAACTATGTGACTTCACGTTTGACTTACACGGAAATCTGAAAGGATTTAAAGTGCATATGGAGTGGGGTTGCATTAAGAGCCAAACCACTTTTTGGCAGCTATTTCTGACCATTAACTATTTTCAGTGTGTATTTCTTCTGTCGCATTACAACGTAATAATTTACTTCGTGAAGTATTGCAGATATGTTTTTCTGCAATAATATACTTAAAGTATTACATGATGGAAAATGTTGTGTGTATAAATAATATAATTTTTAGCGTTTATACTTAATAATACTAAGATAACAGATTACTGTTATTACGCCTAATGATGATAAACAAGGACTCAGCTCAACAAATGTTCACGTTGCTCTTCAAATATGTGTCTAGGGACATAGAACTGCCAACGAATATCAAGTGAACCCAAGTAAATCATCAAACAAAACATTTAGACATTTTGCCCTTGCAGCTGTATGTTACAAGTGTATTGGCATGCTAAATTCGTACTCTTATCCCCATGAAAATACAAGTTTACTTTGGTGATATTTTACTCCCAAGAGGAAAAGTATAATTTTGATGATCTTTGTATTGCAAAGACAGCGGCCACTTCAATAGTAAACCAGCTTCACCTTAAGGGCTAGTGATGAATTATACCAAAGATTATGTTATAATAGATGGTGCATAAATTCTGAATGACTGAGGCAGGAAAATCAAACTCGAGCATGTGATACCGAGAGGTGAGTAGACGGCAGCGCTATCTGTGCTCGGGCTGCCGCAACTACATGTTGATTTTCTTGCCTCAGCCGTTCGGCACCTAAGCACCATCTACCTATTGTAACATAATCTTTGGTTATACTTTCCTACCGCGTACTAAACATGTCACGTTTTTGTTAGTTCTGAAATTTTAAAATAGGCAACAAATCGACATTTTCAGGTAACACTTAATAAAAATGAAAGCTCAGTGAAACTAAACTGACTTCTGAGAAATGATTTTAACAAGCAGAATCCCCAGAAAGGAAGGTTTCAGGATTCAGATAATAGACCTTTGTGACAGGTTTGCTCTGAGGAGATTTCTTTGTACTGTCTGAAGCTTTTCCATTTCTCGGATGATGGATTTGGTATTATAGTGGATTAACTTATAGCTGTTCCCCTTAGTCGACATACTGTGTAGTGTGTACTGTGCGTCGTGTTCCAAAACATATATTTTTGTAATAGTGTGTACTGACGTCACTGTTGACTAGGGGCTAAGTTCACATTAATAACACTATTGGTTAATATTTAACCAATGGTTTATTTCAAATAATTGGGCTGAGACTAAAAATGTATGTGTATTGCATGTCTCAACTACTTCCATTAACAACTGAAAGGCGGGGAGAGAGGAGGAGGTGTCGAAACTACTTTTATTGCTTTTTTGCGTCAAGTTTTCTTTTGTAAAGTTCCTTATCTCGTACTCTAAAACTGTTTTTAATTACCTGCGAATAATACAAAACTGATTATAAAATCATACTAACACTGTTTTTCTTATTAGTATAAATGTACATCATATAAAAATACCCTTTTTTGGTGGCAGGTAGAAATAAATAGTATGTCGTATATGGAGAGGGTTTTGGGCAAATTTTCCGATAACTTTGTTGGAAGAGTATAAAATATCCTTTAGCTGGTAGAAAAATGAACTTGCAATTTGACGGTCATAGGTTTGTACCATAGAGAAAGACAATTCATAATTTCTTTAAAAAATTGTATTAAGAATTATTAAACTTTTCTTTAAGAATGTATCATTTATTATTTTTATAATCAAAGTCAACACTATATATTTGGTAAAATAACTTATCAGTTGAATTAAATGTTTTCTTTATTAGGTATAATCAAAGTAAATGTCATAACGTGTGGAACCATTATTGGCACCACGAGCTTTAATGGTTTTCTTCATAATGCAATTTAGCTTTATTAAAACCTAATAATAATGCTTGTCGAATATCTCTCGGTTTTACTTCAAATAACCCATTGTCGCCTGTACCTACTGTTTTGTTTGCAACAAATATCATTCATACAGATGTAACATGCAGATGTATGTAGAGAATGTAACGCCATCTGGTTAAATATTAATTACGTACTCTCTTATTACTTAGTATTTTCTTTTTCAAAGTCTGGTTACGTTTAGTATATGTAGGTTACCTATAAATAGTTAAAGGTAATTATATTGAATTTGGATTATTCTCTGCAGAAGATCAAAGCGCTCTGAAAATTGTACGAAAATTTTAGTCTAATAAACTGCACTAAAAAAGTAGGTCTAAATGACAAACCAAAATCTGCACAATGCACAACCAAACAAAGCGGTCAATATTGTGGAATTGCGTTTTCATCTTTTGACTTGCGCACACGGCGACCTCTTAATGGACTGGCTATAGCAAACTTCCGACACAGCTTACATCTGCTAACACTTTAAATCAATACGGCAAAAAGATTACAATCAAAAGTTAAAGCTTTAATGATCTATCGCACAACAGTGATATGTACTTAACATAACTATCTACTAACAGTTTTGACTGGGACTCGTGGCGTGGTCTTGTAAACCAGCTTCATGGAGGTCAGGTTTTGAGGATGATATAGATCTAAAGCGGCTCAGATAGTCTCAGTGATTATCTGATGATACCCGCATCAACTCCCACCATCGTTTAGACATATCAGACCATCACCTGCGTGGTTCGGAAGTCACGTTAAGCCGTTGGTCCTTGTATTTCCATTGGTCTTTGGGCTATTAATTAATGACCCTATCTAAGGAAGAGTCGGCCTTAGTTTGTAACAAGACTACACCTCATAACTCATTACTACCACTCATCACACTCATCCTTCACCGCATATTTGCCTTAAAATACCCTCATGAGAGTGGTCGGCATCTCAAATAGTGATTTAGTGATAACAAAACTTCTCCTTCAATACTCCTTTCCAGTCACAGTTGAGCACCTTAGCTGCAGATATCAAATTGAAGGCGGAGAGTAATCAAGTTGAGTAGCTGCATTGTAGCTGACTCTCTCGTCCGTGTCTCAGCTTCAACGTGATAGTCTCCTTAGAAATTCAATTGTCTGTTATCCACGTTATGACTTAACCCTACCAAATACAAAACAGCTGGCGATATATTAATTAATGACCCATTCTGAGGAAGAGTGGGCCTTAGTTTGTAACAATGCCACACCTCATAACTCATTACTATTACTCATCACACTCATCCTTAACCACATATTTGCCTTAAAATACCCTCACGAGAGTGGTCGGCATCTCAAATAGTGATATAGTGATCTTTGAAATGAGTACATTAATACCTTTTATACCGTTAATACCGTTGGAAACTGTCCAAGAGCTAATAGTTTTAGTTCTAAAGATTCAATTAAACTTAGATCTTCACTATTTCCTTCACAGCCCACTTTATGCATAGTGGCAGAATTCGCTTAAGATTAATTTTCTTTTAACAGTTATTCGAACATTATTATACTTTTGGTGAATGTCGATGCATTCTACGCGGTGGTTGTTTTTAGTGAGCTACTGGATCTCATGAACACCGAGTATGTTTAAGCTCTCTAAACCCACCTACAGTCTATATGTCTACATCTAGCTTCTCCAACCTAAGCCTGGGCTTATAGAGTAACTTAAAAATAAACCTTTTTCAGTGGTGTTCCTAGAAGTACGAGAGTTTGAATGATGAGAGTTGAATGAGAAGTTTTTCAGCTTCTGATAGTTTAGATCATGACATATACTTATTCGTAAGTTAAATAACTTTGGAATTTACGAACACGTTGCAAAATGGTTAAAAGATTACCTTCAAGACAGACAGCAAATTGTAGAAATAAAAAGTGTAACTGCAAGAACAGAATATGTAACGAGATCGAAACCCCAGTCTATAAAAAGAGGAGTTCCACAAGGAAGTATATTGGAACCGTTGTTGTTTGTACTCTATACAGCAGACTTTCCGAAATACATAGAAAACTATGGATACCCAGTTTTATATGCTGATGATGTATTTCTATTAAATTCAAATCGAAACATTGACACATTGGAGGTAGATGCTTTTATCACTTTAAAAATGGCTGAACAATATTGCAATCACAATAAATTATTATTAAATGAATCAAAAAGTAATCAAATATTTTTTGGATCAAAGAAAAATCAAATATTAGGCCTTCCTAACCTTGAAACTTCAACTGACATAAAACATTTAGGAGTCATTATAGATAATAGCCTCTCCTGGGAAATTCATATAGATAATTTAACACTTTCCCTAAATTCTACATTATTTGCCTTAAGAAGAATCAGAACTTTGTGTAATAATGAATCAGTTATGACTGCGTACTACGCACTGTTTGAATCCAAAGTACGATATGGAATATTAACTTGGGGTGCTGCTGCAGACGTCTATCTTAAAAGGGTATTCATCATACAAAAGCGAGTAATAAGAACTATTGCTGATTTAAGAAGTAGAGATACATGTGAATTTGTTTTCAAATCACTAAGAATACTAACAGTTTATGCAATATATATACTCGAAACAATTACCCACTCTGTAAACAAATATCCAAGAAAACCCCAAAATCAAGTTTACTTCACCAGAAATGTGGATTTCCAATTACCAGCCCACCAAAGCTCCCTGTTTGAAAGAACCCCATCGTATACAGGAAAAAATTATACAACCATTTGCCTGACTATTTAAAAACAGATGACCCATACTCTTTCAGGAAAAGGCTCAGAATCTGGTTGGCTGACAGGGCAGTTTATAGCATTGAAGATTTTTACAAAAAGTGCAAAGGCTAAATTTTCCATTTTTACCATGATTTTAAATTTATTATGTAATTTTTACTTTTGTTTATTCAACTTTTATTATTATTTCTGTTAATTTAGATTTATTTATATTTTCTTATATTTCTCTTGTATATTTTTTTTATTGTATAGATTTTTGTTTTATTTCTTACCTTATATTTTATACATTTTTATTTTTGTTTGTTTGTTTATGTATCTTTATTTATTTCTTCTCTAAGATGAAATAAAGCACTTTTCTTCTTCTTCTTCTATGTCTCAAATATCAAAATAGAGGTTCCGAAAACCCCAATTTTGTCATGGAACCAGCGCAAGTTGTGTAGGAAGCCTGTTGTTATGAGGGAGATAGTTGTGAGATTTTCGAAAATTTTAAAGAGATGATAATGATTTTATCACTAATAATATCAAACGTCATGATCATAGAGTTAATATAATCTACAAAGTAAAAAATTAAGAAACAGGTTATTTATTCTACACCGCAATCATGACACACGTCTGAACGCTTTCAGTATTAACTGAAACTTATGAAACAGTATATTTGGGATTGTTTTGTCGTTTGAACCAAACAATTTGTTTGCGCCAAACGTTTCTAACTACGTGACACCAAACTCAAACTGCTCATTTATTTGTTTTCCAACCCCGGAACCGAACGTGCTTTGGATGAAACAACAGCTTATTAATAACTTTTCACGCTTTTGTTCCAATAAGCCAATCAAAGTACCACAATATTTCGATACAAATAAAGGTACAGTATTAAAACATTTAGTTCATGACAGGGTTGGGAAAAGGCGTAGGACTCCGTAGAGTATATTATTTACCTCCAGAAATATTCAGGAAGCTAAAGCAAAATTAGTACATGTCATTATTACGCGTCTTTATACATATTTGTTTCTTTTCCAACAGAATTGTTGAAAAAGGTTATGCAAGTTTTAAATATAGGCTACGCGTATATTTTCATTTACAAACTTAATGAATTCATTTAGGGGCTCGTCTTCTGGAGATATTAAATGAAAGAAAACAGAGCAGTAGTCACATGTACATGATAATACGGTTTTTATAAACCTCTTAATATTTCTAGAGACATAAAATATGTTTCTAAACTTTTGCCTAACTCTGCATCACCACATATTTGAATAGATAATTGTATCAAAACCAAACAGTGATGAAGTTGCAAGCTATATTTTGTTTTAAATAAATAAATAATTTATTGCATAATTACATTATACATGCATCGCAATCGTCAGTTGTTAGTAGCTAAAATTTTCCACTCACTACCATCTAGATCTCTTTCAGACATACAGAATTTCCAATCACACGATTCATACATTCGAATTTTCCCCACTTTAGCCCCGTGGTTGAATTAGTTGTTTTCTAATGTGTTCTCCCAGTCGTGTGCCATAAACTCGTCGGTGCTATAAAATGCTTTTGCGATCAAAACTTTTTTGAGACGAGCTTTAAATGCCTTGGGCATTGGGGCACTTTTAATCGAATTTGGCAACTTGTTGACGAGTTGAACTCCTGCCTGAGAAGGCAAACGTTCATGAACTACCGTTCTGTGTCTCCCAGTTCGGTAGTTCTCCCTGCCTCTAGTTTCGTAAGAGTGTATATCTATACCTCTTACGAGATCGCATTTACTTTTGAAAATAAGACATGTTTCCAAGATGTAGAGGCAGGGTAGTGTCAATATTTTTAAGTTTTTGAATGCTGGTCTGCACGACTCTCTCCACTGTAGCTTTGTAATTGTTCGAGATGCTTGTTTTTGCAGAATGAACAGCCTAGAAAAGTTTACATTTGTGCAACCCCCACAACGCCAGTCCGTAGGACAAGTGTGGGTAGATTAGTCCATAATATGCCGTCATCAGTAACCGAGTCGGGCAATATTTGGCTAGTTGTCTCAAAACATAAATGCCTGAGGCTAATTTTGAACAGACATTGTCTACGTGACAATCCCACGTCAACCCTCTGTCTAGGTGTATTCCGAGGAATTTTGTCGAGTAGACTTCTTTTGGTTGAAAATCACTCTTATTCAGTCAAAGAAGTGGTATTCATACACTCATTTGATCGTGATTGTAAGTACTTTGTATACACTTTCGAGTAAAACCTTGGGGTTAGTATTTTAGATTTTGAACTTGCGTGAGGGCACATTGAAGTAGTAAAAAGCTTCAGGACAACCATTTCAAAACGGTTAAAAACTTGTCCAACTCAACAAAACGTGTCGATAAGGCCTTAATCATACCCTTTATTTTTATTTTAAAAAACTAAGTAGAGGATGTATAAATACACATACAAGAAAATATTTTATTTTGAATATTTGTTCAAGTTATTTTTGGTATTTTTTGAGAACTCTGCAATTGTATCCGGTTTAATAAGTTATTTAAATAAGTTATTTTATGTTAGGATTAAATGGTTTAACATTTTTACTCACATAATACTCCAGTTAACTCTTCGAAAATAGTTAATGTAAAATTAAAGCGGTTAAACCTACTTTGGTATTAACGGTATTTAAGAAAATGAAATAAAAGTTTGAGTAAGTTATTGGCAAACTGTCAAATGTTTTGGAACAATAATTAATTTCGACACTGTCGTCAGTCATTAGATGTTTAAAAGAAGAACCTCTCGAGAAAACTGTCTTTATTGATTTCCGGTACTATTTTGTATCAAGTCAAACCATTGTCAAATTGTTGTAGCTTGACGATGAACCTTGACTGTCGTGAATTATAGAGCTCGTAACTCATATACGAAAACGGGCTTTGCCTTGTACGTGAAATTAACGTGTGAACTTCTCCTGCAAAAATATCACTCTCAGGACTTGTAATAAAGTATACTACAGGTTTATTCAGAAAGAATGTCTCACTTTCAGATAACTCAATTTCATTAATTATAAATTAGATGTATATAAAAAATACCGGTAAAAGAGTACGTTTCAAAGTTTGTACCCCTTGGTAAACTTCTATAAATGTCCTCCCCTGACTGATCGGCGAAAATCTAGCATACTCGTATATCAGTTTAAGGTATTGACTGCATCTCTCATACGGTTTCGCAGGTCTATTCGAATTCTTTATAGGAGGGTACATAAACCTCATAGCCCCAAAAAGAATTCTCGATGAAATTGTGAGTCTATGAAGAATCTATGAAGAAACTTTCGTTGAACTGAACTGACTCGCTTTTTAAACATTCAAGAAAGCAAAATGTCTTGTGTTGAAGGCAGCCATCTTGTTGATAACCCGTCTGAAATTACCTCTCAACGTGTGTAAACAAAACTTTGAAACTTCTTCTTTTCAACCATATGTATCACTATATCACTATTTGAGATGCCGACCACTCTCATGAGGGTATTTTAAGGCAAATATGTGGTGAAGGATGAGTGTGATGAGTGGTAGTAATGAGTTATGAGGTGTAGTCTTGTTACAAACTAAGGCCGACTCTTCCTTAGAATGGGTCATTAATTAATAGCCCAATGGCCAATGGAAATACAAGGACCAACGGCTTAACGTGACTTCCGAACCACGCAGGTGATGGTCTGATATGTCTAAACGATGGTGGGAGTTGATGCGGGTATCATCAGATGATCACTGAGACTATCTGAGTCGCTTTAGATGTATAAACTATTCATAAAGCATTTATACTATAAAAGTACTTTTTAGTAACGCGAAACAAATTATCTTTGCCATGATAAGCATTAAAACTGTTAAATGCAGTAGTACAGAATATGATAACACGAGCAAAGAAGATAACACTCTGTCTTATCACTAGATTGTGGTGTTATGTCTACAGTTCACTGTCTCTACAGCTCTGTCGTGTGTTGAAATTGTTACAATAGAGGGCTTAAAGCTGACTCAGGTGTTCTGTCTCAGGTAAGATGTGTTCTGTTATTCAGATAACCATTTACTGGTTAAGTAAAACCTTTGGACACATTTTTGCGAGTTTTGTATTGACAAGCTAAAGTTACACTTTTTACCCAGGCAAATAAATATTTGTTTTAATGATCTTTTGTTGCTACGCGTTGGCTTTGTTTTTAAGTTTCAGCTCTACAGCTCCATCGGTAAAGTTCACCAAGCTATGTGAAATCTAACATGGAAAAACTAAATTGACCACCACAAAGTCGTAACCGAATATAATTAAAACACTTTTTGGCAAAAGAATCTATAGTGTCTTCTTTGACGGATGGAATGTAGGTCGGACGTACGTAGCAGAGACAACACAGCTTCATTGTCTCAGAACTGGTTTCAGCTGATTAGCTCATCTCAAGTCGCTTGTGGTTTAGTCAGTCACTAGTCACTAGTCAGTCATGTGTTGTATTGCTAGGTGACAACAAGGCCACTGTCTCTCGAGGTTGTGTTCACTCGGTCTGTAAGTACTGTACTGACACTCACGATACTCGTTCATTTAAGTGGTTACTGACAAATAGAAATGTGATTTTTCACTGTTATTACATGTACACTCAACCCCGTCGCTGCTGTGCTATGCTAAACACTGAAACTAAGTCTCGTAAAAAGCTATTATAGGAGACATTTCAAATACAAATAGCCTCATCAGCATCAGTTGAAAGTTCCAAAAATTTAATTAGTTCCTAAAAAAAAGCATTGTAATGTATGACAATTGTATTACAGGGTTATTACAAGATGTTCACGATTTCTAGTGTATAAAAAATGTAGTTTTATATGTGATACAAAGAAACAAAATGGTTACATTTGAATAAAAACTCAAAAACATTCATCACAACTATTCTTAACTGTAAATTTTTGATAAGGGGACCCCTTGTGCTACAACAGATTTTAATCCTATAATCAAGCTCTGACCGTAAGTTTATAAGAATATCTTGATCCATAGTTTCGTTGGCATTGGTAATCCATTGCTGGATCTCAGGTTTGCTAATGGTAATATTGGTGTGTACACCTTATTTTTTATGTATCCCCACAAGAAAAATAACGGGTGTTATCCGAACATATTGGTGGCCAGTTCAACAGTACGTCATCATTCGGACCTCCACGTCCGATTCATGCCCCAACCACAAATGATGAGCTTTAGTAACATTTTTTTACAAATGCGGCCATTCGTTTTAAAATTTCATTACTACTTGCGATTAGATTGGTTACTAGGATGATCTTCATTAAACCTGGTTCTAAAAAATTGGTTGCACACTGATAAAAAATTAGTTAATGTGGTAATCCATCACACAACAAGCATTATTGCTTTAAGTTCAACCGTTACACAACACGTACAACAATTATTGACTTAAGAAACAGCAGACACGCACCCAAACCATTATAAAATAATATAATTTGATGGGTTTTCTTTCCAATGGTACCAACTAAAATGGTCTAAAAGCAAATTTACCCAGTAATATTTATAATCATAATCAGGAACATCATTTTTTGTAATAACCCAATATTACAGTTTTGTTTGATGGAACCAATTAAACATAAAGTTTTACATGTTTTAGATTCAATTGACATTCTCCAACAGTTAGCCCAATTCAAAAAGGTTTAAAAGTAAAAACTGTTATCGAAAGTGTGTTGGTTTCTGATAAAAATAGAGTAGGGTTTTATCACGGTTTATCTTCTAAGGTCAATGACCTGGTCTATTGATTACCGAATTTTTCAAACTGGATACCAGACTGTTTGGTACTCTTAGTTTGGTTATTCTGTATTTACTGTTGATGTTAATATAAACACAGCTGACACGTGACCACACGCGAATCCTAGCAAACGGGGGGATAATATACACCAGAACTGTCAGAAGGGGAGTTCCCCCAAAAATTGGTTCCATGTTACTTAGTAATCATATTTATGTCACTGTACCCAACAGGTGTTATATGTTTGTTCATTTAAATGAACAAAGTCTAAATAACCCGACCAAAATGGCGGTGAAAAAGATGTTTTCCAGCCACCACGACTGGGACTCGTGGCGTGGTCTTGTAATCCAGCCTCATGGAGGTCAGGTTTTGAGGATGATAATAATATAGGTCTAAAGCGGCTCAGATAGTCTCAGTGATCATCTGATGATACCCGCATCAACTCCCACCATCATTTAAACATATCAGACCATCACCTGCGTGGTTCGGAAGTCACGTTGAGCCGCTGGTACTTGTATTTCCATTGGTCATTGGGCTATTAATTTCAAACTGGATACCAGACTGTTGGGTACTCTTAGTTTGGTTATTCTGTATTTACTGTAAATAATGACGCATTCTAAGGAAGAGTCGGCCTTAGTTTGTAACAAGACTTCACCTAATAACTCTTACTACCACTCATCACACTCATCCTTCACCACATATTTGCCTTGAAATACCCTCATGAGAGTGGTCGGCATCTCAAATAGTGATTTAGTGATTTAGATGCATTTGGTTGACTTTTGGTACACATGTTTAATTAATTTTGTTAAAATCACAACCGCTCCAATAGTTATTTGAATTTTTATTGGTGATATATTTCGCAAACGATGCTTGAATCGTTGGTCCAAAGTATAAACTATAGTTTATGGTTCTGTTATCATTAAACATGTGATAATTCTTGAAATTGCTCTTATTGGAAAATATAACTTTTTTAACTTAACTACTCCAATAATGATTTGAGTTTAAAAGCAATCTCAAGAATGATTACATAATTGTTTAATGATAACAGAAACTTTCCATGAACCTTTATAACTGAATCCTGACCATGTATAGCCATAGGAGGTGTAGTACATAGCCATTTTAGGTAAAATAGGCCTCAACTATTTGCTGGTGAAACAGCAACAAATTCAGTTCGTACATATTTGAATAGTCTTTCCGAAGCAAGTAGGCCTACAGTAAATGGAAAATATGAAAATCCCCATGAATGAACCTGAAAGTTAGGTCGAATTTCGAGATGGTGGGCGGTAAACTAATTTCCATCAGTTGCTCTATTTATATCTCAGGTGTCTTTCAGTTAACCTAAAATGTAAATAATGAATTTTGAAGAACATGTTGCATATTAAAAAAACGGCGCGCCAAGTCTACAAAACAACTGCAGCTGCGAAATGGTTATCTGTACTAGACGTAGCATGTTGCGTTGTTAACCTTGGATTTCAAAATCAATCAGCTCTAGAACAAATCCAATTACATACAGTATGTACACAGGCTATGTTTATGGAATGAAATTAAATAGTTAAATAAAAGGGTTAGTTGTGTTTCAGAGGAGAAAATCGTTCTTGAAATAATTGTACACAATATGTGTCAACCACATCATACTAACGTTCTAACAGACTTCTGGCTAAACTACTGAGCAAACATTAATACTGTAGGTGACGACTTGTTGTCCTCTTGGTGTCACAAGTGTGGTTTTGAGTAAAGAAAATTGTAATTTCACAAGTTTAGATAATATTGTTAAAATAGTTTAAAATATATTAAATTCCATCATTAGGTTCTAATGCAATAACTATAAGAAAAGGCAATCTTATCGATCTTTCGTATTATATTATTAGATACGATTATCAAATACTACCGTATTTGACAAAGTGTTTTCTTTTCCAGGAGACCATGGGACTGGTCTTCGCAAACACAGGCTTGGATTTACTAGCCGTCTTGCTGTTCGTTTGTTATATATTCTACAAATCATACACGAGGAAATATGACTATTGGAAGAGAAAGGGAGTGCCTCATCAAACACCACGGTTTCCTTTTGGGTCAATGAAGAAGAACGTGACTGGGAACGAGTCTTGGTGCGTTGCTTACGACAATGTTTACAATGAGTTC
The DNA here is from genome assembly GCA_018831715.1 of Matsumurasca onukii. Taxonomy (NCBI): domain Eukaryota; kingdom Metazoa; phylum Arthropoda; class Insecta; order Hemiptera; family Cicadellidae; genus Matsumurasca; species Matsumurasca onukii. Next base: position 28,121,205 of record CM032062.1, on the reverse strand, counting down.
AAAGGCGAGAGATTCTGTGGAGTTTATGAACTCTTCCGGCCAATTCTGGTAATCAGAGATCCAGAACTTGTCAAGCAGATTATGGTGTCTGATTTCAACCATTTCATGGACAGAAACGCTTTTGAAGTTGGACCACACGATACTATTAACCACCACCTGTTTTTGCTAGAAGGAGAAGAATGGCGTACAATGAGAAGAACTTTCTCTCCTGCTTTTTCTTCTGGGAAGATCAAAAACATGTTTCACATTATGGTTGAATGTAGTAAACAGATTGAACCGTTTTTAGAGCAAGTCACAAATTCAGAAAATTTAGTTAACGCGAAAGATGTGCTATCGAGATTCACGATGGATATCATTGCTAACTGTGCTTTTGGAACAGAAATTTATTCTTTGAAGGACAAGGATTCTGAATTTTACAAAACTGGAAGGTCAATTTTTCAATTTACTAAAAGTAGCCTTATGAGGCATGTAACCATCACACTTTTCCCAAACTTTGCTGCACTATTCAACATCCAAAGAATTAAAAAGAAGGTGAGGGATACACTAACTAACATGATTAAAGAGACGGTAGAGTACAGGGAGGCTAACCAAATCAGTCGGCAGGATTTCCTGGATATTTTGATCAAGCTTCGAAACAAAAAGACCATATTGGATGGAACAGAGGAGGAAGAATATCAAGTCAAAGAAGGCTCTAAGTCAGACGGTAAGTTCTTCTTTCACGATTTCTGGCAGTTTTCTTTTTTATTTCTGCTAGTATTTTGCTGCTATAAGTGAGTTACGCTGTAGTAGAGATGGACATGCCGATGTAGATGACTTTGGATTAGGAGGCCTGGTTGAATCCGCTAGGACTTCAACCAAAGTCACCTGGATGTAGCATGCCTACATGCCTATGAAAGGGATCATCGAAAAGGGTTGAGTAAGATTTGGGATTGTAAACAACTCGTTCTCACTGGCTCGTCCAAAAGATTCATAATTTTTTTGGGTCGAGAAATTTGCATACCACAAAGTGGTATTCAGTAGGACTCTCACGAGTGTTTCTATTTTTAACAAGAATTAGCATCAATTAATCGTTTTACCTTTTACTGTTTTTAAAGCATTAAACTCCCTTTTTAGAAAACTCCTCCCTAAAACAGGACTTGCGTTGGTCCAATTTTTCTAGCTAACAAACTTGATCGAGATATTTAGAAAAAGAATATTTGTACCAAATTTCATGAAAGTCGGACAAAATTGCAATCTGTAGAGAGTACACACATAGTCAAAAAAAACATAATATATACATATTTAAGATCTACTCGTGTAATAAGTTATTTGACATATGTTTTAAATTATGTTTGTAATATTTCCAGCTTGATGATTTTGACAGTCACATGTTTCGGATAAACGCTCAGATTTAGTACTTCTCTAAATTTGAAGGTATAAATAGTTGGGCCGGATGGTGTAGTGGGCAACATAACCTGGCAAGTGAGAGACCCAGGTTCAAGTCCCGGTTCGGTCCAAACATTTTGTCTTCAAATTTCCTTTGTAATATATTAGCTACTTAGCGTTCATACAAATTAACACTTGATTTATAATATAAAGTGTTGAAAAGATGCTAAAGCGTGTTCTCGGGGTCATGATCGGTGCTAATTTCATGACCATCACACATGGTCCCGGCTGGGTCTTACCATGGTGATGGCATGAATATCATTTTTCCAAAGGAAATTCGATAACAAGTTTGCTCAGACCTGCCATGCCACTCGAACATTACGATACAAGCCAAGTTGCTGCCGTTGGTTGCTCGAGTCGACCTACCAAACAAATGCGGATGTCAAGACAAATAATGAACGTGCAAGGGACTGCTCAGATTTTCATACTAGAACAATCTTTATTTTCAGGATTAACAATTGGCGAAATGACTGCTCAGTCATTCATATTCTTCATCGCGGGGTTCGAGACATCCTCCTCGACGATGACGTTCTGCCTGTACGAGCTGGCGAGGCAACAGGACATACAAGCTCGACTGTGTGAGGAGGTGCTGCAAGGATTGCAGAAAACTGGAGGAGAGATTACCTACGATGCTCTGCAGAACATGCAGTACCTGGACCAAGTTGTCAACGGTCAGTGCAAAGATATGTATTGTGATAAGTGTTGCATGACTAAGTAAGGAATCAATAATGAGGGGAGTTCAGACTTGTATCAATTAAATTAATCCATTTTGATTTAATAAAGAAAGAGAGCTAACGACAAGCTACTGGACAAGTGACAGGGACTCGTGGCGTGGTCCTGTAATCCGGCTTCATGGTGGTCAGGTTTTGAGGATGATATAGGTCTAAAGTGGCTCAGATAGTCTCAGTGATCATCTGATGTTACCCGCATCATCTCCCACCATCGTTTTAGACATATCAGACCATCACCTGCGTGGTTCGGAAGTCACGTTCAGCCGTTGGTCCTTGTATTTCCATTGGTCATTGGGCTATTAATTAATGACCCATTCTAAGAAAGAGTCGGCCTTAGTTTGTAACAAGACTACACCTCATAACTCATTACTACCACTTATCACATCCTTCACCACATATTTGCCTTAAAATACCCTCATGAGAATGGTCGGCATCTTAAAAAGTGATTTAGTGTAGTGACAGTTTTTTTGTAAATCCAATAATAGGTGAAAGTCTTTGAGCTTTCGTCAATCAAAGAAAGAGATCCAAGTTTCCATATAAGCGTTCATGGAGACTACTTAGTTTGTTCAAGGATTCGCATAAGCCGAATCAGGGCTCCCAAAACGGACCGAATAATATTTTAATCCATAAAGTTAGTTTATAATAAAAACGTGCAATATGGTTTACGAATGAGAGACTAACTATCTATTGTTTGGTCCAGGTAGGATCTACTTTCATCAAACTTAAATCCTTTGAGTAAAATCAACTGCTCCACGACCAATATTTTCTCTTGCTATATACAACAACTAAATCGTCTTGTTCTCGGCGAAACCAATTAGTCTTCAGGCTGCTTATACAATGAAACTTTGATGCCTGATACAACCTATACAGCCATCGTAGCCATTTGTATGATTTCGATAATAATACAGTAAGCAAGGAAATAGTAAGTTTCATATTCATAACATGTAAATGTTCTCTGTCAAATGTGTTTACCGTATCGTAACTAGAATATTTACTTAGTCTGTAAACTGTTTTTGGATTTCAAATAGTGCATAACAACACTGTTTCTTTTTAAGGTCTATATGTGTTCTCTATATTTGACCTCTTTATATTTTCATGTAAAAGTTGGAATTTCTCATATTATGTGTAATGTGTGTATTTTGTGTATTAATAGAAGCAATGCGGTTGTACCCCTCCCTGGGCGTGTTGCATCGGCGCTGCACCTCTCCCTACAAGATACCCGACTCTGACCTGGTCCTGGAGAAGGGACAGAAAGTGTACATCCCCATCTACTCCATCCACCGTGATCCACAGTATTATCCTGATCCAAACACATTCAACCCTGAGCACTTCTCCCCTGAAAATGTCAAAAACAGACCGGCTCATCTTCACCTACCGTTTGGCTCCGGCCCTCGACATTGTATAGGTGAGAACAATGTATACTATTCCTTCTTGAATTTCTATAACTATTGATAGCGAAATGGCTAGACGTTGTAAACAACGGGAAAGAGGTAGGCCTTAACATAAATGTTAGCAAAACAAAGTCCATGAGTAAAAAACGTTAGAAATGATGAAAGTTTTTACATTGGCCACGAGGCGTAATGACTAGGGATGGGGGTGCTGATGAAGATGTAAATGTTCGAGTTCGTAAAGCTAATGCAGCCTTCATACAACTTTACCATGTGTGGAGGGCTCGAGAAACCTCTCAAAGAACTAAACTACGAATATTTAACAGCAACGTCAAGTCAGTATTGCTCTACGGGAGTGAGACCTGGAAAGTAACCCAGTCAGTTACAAAAGGGCTACAAGTATTTGTCAACAAGTGTCTTAGGAAGATATTAAAAATCTACTGGCCTGAAGTAATATCCAATGAAACTCTATGGCAAAGAGCCCGTGAAGAGAAGATAGACAAGCAAATCTTGAAACGCAAATGGAAGTGGATCGGGCATACCCTAAGAAAAGAGCTAGACGCAATTGAAAGGGAGGCATTGGACTGGAATTCCCAAGGTGGCAGAAGAAGAGGTCGGCCAAGAGTAACCTGGAGAAGAAGTGTCGAGGACGAAGCTTCTAAAGCTGGCATAACATGGGGAGAAGTGAAGGCTTTGGCTGCTAACCGAGTCCGCTGGCGAGTCTTTGACGAATCCCTTTGCTCCAGATAGGAGATACAGGAGTTAAGTCAAGTAAGTCATTGATAGCGAACCCTCAACTGCCGTTAGTGGCCGTGGGATCGATATCCGCTGAGCCACCGAAGTCTTTGCTGGGAATGAGACAATGCAGTGTTGTCAGGCTTGGGTAGAGCTAGAGGTTGAAAGAGAAATCAGACCAAGCCTTTTCATGTTACAAAAATATTTTTACTTTGTTCGGTAAGCACTTTGGTACATGTTAGTTGAATGAACCAGTTAGGATTTTTCCCGAGATTTAGAATCCTAATAGGATAATTCGCTTTAGGATGCCAAGATCTGTATGAGGTTTCATTCCATACGTTCTAATGCAGTACTATTTAAAAGTCCTTTTGTTTTCAGGAATGAGATTTGGACTAATGCAGGTCAAAGTGGGAATCGCAACGGTCGTTTCCAAATTCAAGATCGACTTATCACCTGAGACCAACGTTCCGGTTGGCTACTTGAATCTCGGGATTGTGACCCAGCCGAACCTACCTGTCCTTCTCAAGTTTACCAAAAGGAATTGAGACCAACACGTCCGCAGTCGTAGAACAGTCTACTATAATGATGTACGAGACGAGTGTGATTTAATTCTTGATATGTGTGACTTTCTCACCGGAGTTCAGGATGTAAGAGTGTACTTGCTGCCAAAAGCCTCCAAAGTTTAAAAACTACCTTAAACAATCAATCAAGATGATACAACTCTTATGTACTCTGATCAGACTCTGCGAGAGCTGGAAATGAACTCATTTCAATCCACTAACGCCTGTGTGCAGTTCTTTGAACAGTTGAACCTTAAAACTAACCTCAATAAATCAAAAATTTTATACTTTAACGTCGTGATCCAAAATAACGTTGAGACCCCTTTAGTCCTGATGAATGATAGTCCTATTGAAGAAGTAAATTATTTCAATTGTTTAGGGATCAATGTGAATAAAAAGCTTACATGGGATGTTCACATTAACCATGTCTGTAGCAAAGTTTCAAGTGGTATTTTCTTTCTGAGAAATCTAGCGAATCATTGTTCTAAAGATATTTTAAAAATCGCCTATTATGGTATCATCCATCCCCATTTACAGTATGGAACATGCTTATGGGGAAACTGTGCCAAAACAAAAATCAATCGGGTTTTATTTTGCAAAAATACGCCATTAGAATATTGGGAAACGTTAAACAAAGAGACTCTTGTCGAAATTTATTTCAAGAATTAGAATATCTTACGTTTCTATCGCTTTATACTTACGAAACTGCTATTAAATAAATGCAATTTGGTTCAAGGCAATGAAATTCATAGCTATGATACCCGATCAGTAAATAACTATAGAATCGGAAATCATAGACTTGAAATATTCAAGAAATTACCATCACAAGCTGGAGTATTATTGTTTAACAAACTACCACATCAAATTAAAATCTTCAAGGGTCAAAATTATACAAAACTGAACTTAAGAATAATTTGACCTCCAACATCTTTTATAGTGTGGAAGAATTTTTACATCATCCGCCTACCACTTGAAAGGTCTGGAACTTATTGTGTTGATTAATAGTATATTAATTAATACAATTAGTTAAGTGGCTAGAGGCTTGTATTTTCAATTAAATAGCCTAATGTTATATTTTATCTTTTTTATAAACCAAAACAAACATTTTTGTAATGGTTAATAAATTGTTAAATTGTTAATTGTTGAGAGGTTAAGATGGTTGGTTTTATTTAAATTCTGACAAAAGCTTAAAAAAATAAGAAATTACTAACTGTTAAAATAAATTGAAGCTGGATCGAGCTTCATCAGCCGTGTAGTGTCGAAATGCTCGTCGATCGAGGCTCAATGCTGCATCGAACCCTTACAGCGGAGTTGTAGGAGTTACTAGTCAGGATTTGTTTAAGCTTAAAATAGTATAAGTTTTAAATACTGCTACCTTGTTTCTTTTTTATAAAAGGAAACCCCCGTATTTAAACATTGTTCTTTCATGTTCTCCTCTTTCCTCTTGTCTCCTCTTTTGGCACTTTTCTCAAACTGACTACCAGTGGCGAGTATTATGACAGCACTACAAAATCTGGCGTAAGACACGGCTAGCTATCCTGATAGTTTGATAATTTAATTGTTATTTTACAGTAAAATTACAATAGGCTAGTAGTTTTGAGGTTCCCTTACAAATACTAGCTAACGCCTACAAAACTGTAGAATCTCAAGTATAACAGCACTGAAGACGTGGTGTATTAGCTGAGTCTGAAGGAGTCCAACGAGTAAAATATTCAACAAATTGTAATCTACCAAATTAGTGAACATGAGAAAAACATCAGAAAGTGTGGTATAAGAAATGATTGTATACTAGTATAACATACGATTATTAGTCACTTTTCTTCTCTGCCAGTTAAGCGCAAAGTTATGGATCCAATTAACTATGACTAGAGTTAATTGGAAATGCACCAGTCTACTGAAACTGCAAATAAAAACATGTACTGATTTTAAATTTCTTATTGAGCGTAAACATTTTCCAAATGATAAAATCTCGACATGAAAAGTTACTTGTAGTTCAGGTAGGTATGGATAGACTAGAGCTTCAAGCAATATGCATATAATTTCTATCAAAATGTTGTGTATTTTTTCCAACTCAGCTCTCGACTGAAGGTCGACTTAGTTGTACCAACAAATATTCAAACACGTCTTCTAGGCAAGCTTTTGAGCCTAGGTCAGGTACATCTACAATCTAAAACTAATACACAATGTTCAGGAAGATAGAACTTTTTTGTTTTAAATAGCCAAACTATGAACTAACGGTTTGAAGAGCACCGTCTAGTTATTTGCTTGTACAATACCGTAAAGATCATATGAGACCACTAAGTTACTACTCGTAAGTATCAGTTAACTTTATCGAATAAACAATTTAAATTTGATTTGACTATTTTGTAATTTAGTTTAGTTCCTATGAGAAACTGTAAGGACTACAAACAACGGAAAGCTATTCACAAGAGGCCTTTAAAAAAACACTTTATATTTTATCTCGAGGTCACAAAGTGAATGCTCTTTCGTACGAGCTATAGTTTAACCTTGGGTCGAGAAAAACACATTTAACCACATAAACATGGGTCCGACACGTTTTGTTGGTCTGCTAGCGAGTATTTTGTCATTTTAACAATGTATTTTTTATCTCCGATTCCCTTTATCCGAGTACATACTCATTTATTCACACAGGAGAAAACTGTGTATTCATTTGTAGGTAAATCAAACCTTTCATTGGCCACTATTTTGAACGGATGATCGAATTGTACTGGTTAAATCCCCTAGCCTTTGAAATTTGGCGTTGGGACCTCCTCCCTAGGGGTAACATTCGTGAATTGAGACCCTTACAGAGGGCTGGCTACTCCAAGGCAACTGATCCCAGAGGAGCTTCGCTAATAACCTTGTATTACTTGCTCAGCATAACCTTGACTATCAAACAATCCGGCCATCTTAACTATTAGGCTTTCGCGGCCGGTGTCATCACTAAGATCTAAGGCTTCCGGTTTACACCATGTCACAGTTCTGTCTCAGCCAGTCAACCAGCTACTGAGGATGACTCTCCACAGCGAGGTCGAAACTTTTAGGTTTAGCAGTAATTATATTTCAACTGTGACGCGGTGTAAACCGGAAGCCTTAGATCTTAGTGAATCCGGCCATCATTGTTTTGAGTTCTGGAGGCAGTCAGAAAACCACGTGACACAAACCTTATGTGATGAAATATGTTAATAATCAAAATTAAACGTTAAAAATAATATTTTTTAACTGAAATAAATATTAAAACCATGAAATTTCTACATGTTGTTATAATAGTATAGATGTATGTATGGATTTATAACAATACCAACTTTGCTGAAATTTAATAAACCTACACTTTTTTTAAGTTGTATGATCACAGTGTTGCCATTGAGCAAAAGACAAAGTAATTTGTATCTATATATTTGAAATATTCTGATAAAAACTACTAAAATACTATGTTACATCTCGACGAACGAGTACTGTATATTGTTTAGCTAAAAATTGCTACGTTACTGAGATCAATTGCTATTATATCTATATGTCTATTTGAGATGCCGACCACTCTCATGAGGCTATTTTAAGGCAAATATGTGGTGAAGGATGAGTGTGGTGAGTGGTAGTAATAAGTTATGAGGTGTTGTCTTGTTACAAACTAAGGCCGACTCTTCCTTAGAATGGGTCATTAATTAATAGCATATTGACTGGGACTCTTGGCGTGGTCCTGTAATCCAGCTTCATGAAGGTCAGGTTTTGAGTATAATATAGGTCTAAGGCGGCTCAGATAGTCTCAGTAATCATCTGATGATACCCACATCAACTCCCACCATCGTTTAGACATATCAGACCATCACCTGCGTGGTTCGGAAGTCACGTTAAGCCGTTGGTCCTTTTATTTCCATTGGTCACTGGGCTATTAATTAATGATCCATTCTAAGGAAGAGTCGGCCTTAGTTTGTAACATGACTATACCTCATAACTCATCACTACCACTCATCACACTCAGCCTTCACCACATATTTGCCTTAAAATACCCTTATGAAAGTGTTCGGCATCTCAAATAGTGATATAGTGATATCAGTATTCAATACGAATTTCACACCAGTTATATTTCTTACACGTAATATTTACCATTAATTGCTTCACCTAGGCTAAAAAGTGACTATTTCATTATTCTCTTAATTGAGTGTTACTATGAATGTGGACGTGGTTTGGTTAGGTTTAATTGCCAATTACAAAGACTGCAAGGCCAAACTCTCATTAACTTTGTAACAAGAATAGTGCGCTACATATATAAAGTTTGTTTTGTTTCTATTCGTTGTATAAATACCCAAATAGTGTTGGTAGATGTTTGTTTATTTATGGCTAGGATTAAACAACGAACGGCGAGTTGATCTCAATAATTAGAGGCGTGTGTTTTTAACAAACGTATTCTAATCTCAAAATGGGTTACTCAATAAACCAGGCCGACATGCAGCTAAGCGCTAAAGCAAGCGCCGATGGCATGAGTGAAGAAATTTTCCTTTTCAATTTGTGATTCTGATTTCGTAACTATAATTTAGTATAACGCTCGCGGCCTCGCGCCGGCTTATGGCTTCGGCTTTTCGAACTCTATAACTACAGTGTTATGAGACCTAAGATATGCTTGTTTTTACTGCTAGCTACAATACTGTACTTATTATGTACGGAAAACTCGTTTCAAATTTAATTAATATTGGACTACTTATTCCATTGTTGTAGTACAAATTCAGTTAATTTTCCATCATTTTGAATCGACGGTTTTCATATTTTTTGGTATATTGATAAGAAATATTAAAATACATATCTTTTAAATGTCAAAAAGTTTTTCCCCAACGAACACTTTTAATGTTCCGATTTTGCTGGTTAACAAACTTAACTCAGAGATTTAAAATAGAAACATTTGTACCAGTTTTCGTGAAAAGTAAACGAAATACTGACTTGTAGAGTAATACACTTTTATAAATAATATATGTAAAACATATCTCAACCGTTGACAACAAAACCATAGTATTAGACTTCTTAATTTTAAGCTTTCGCGGCCAGTGTCATCATTAATGTCTAAGGCTTCCGGTTCACACTGTGTCACAGTTGAAATACAAATACTGCTAAACGTCTCGACCTCGCTGTGGAGAGTCATCCTCAGTAGCTGGTTGATTGTCAGTCTCAGCCAGTCAACCAGCTACTAGGATGAAGTATCTTTTTAAATGCAAATTAAAAAGACTTGTTTTTTCCAAAACTGTTGTCAATTTCAATCAAATGTTTTGGGTAAACAGTTTTTCCTACATAAAAATAGTATTGGTAGTTTAAAAACTACACGCTTAGAGCTTGACTTTAGTTGATCCAAGGACAGTTGTAACAGGAGTCACGTCACTTATTACTTATATTTATTAATATTACTATTACACTAATATTCGTGTAATATTACACACATATACTATATTATATTACACTAATATTACTATCTTTATTTTCAATTTACATGACACATGTTCTATGTTTTCTTGTGGTTAAACGTTGGTTACGTTTCTTATAATTACTTCGAAAGCGTTCAAGGTTATTAGCATTTATTCCAAGAATAATACAGCATATTTTGCTCTTAACACTGGTGCCCAAAATGGCTGAATTGTACCTGAATTTTACAGCACACCACCATCAAACGTTAATATTATTGTACTTATAACGTGACGTTATAAGAACTATATTTTTAATAAACAAGATAGCCAATGTAATTAGTTGAATAAGAAAGAGTAATAGCAAAATGAGGACAGAATGCCAAGAGAGCTAGGAGGTACACAGATGCTTGTGTTATTGGACCACGTTTATAGCAAAGGTTCTACACTCCTAGTTGTTTATTGGATATTCTACTAATGATTGCAAATTGTGTCTTAACAGAAGGTTTTAGAATACTTTTTGTGTTTAATTATTTAATTTAACCGTGCAAAACACCACACACCTTAAAATGCGGGTTGTAGCGTCAAGCACAGACATATACAGAGTGGTTGTTCATGATTTCTATTTTAATTGGAGTTAAACGAGTTGAAAAATATAGCTAAAATCTAACTTAGAAGATGGTTAAAATATTGTGTATGAAGTATGTATACTCTCATGTGTTATTGGAATAGGAGTTGTTCTTACTAAAGTTTAGACAAAGAATTATGAAAATACACAAATAAACATTTTATCCTTATTTATTTACCAAAACCGTGTATGCCAAGTCAAATCCAGTCCAATATTGGAGTATGATTCGTTAAAGATCAGTACTCTCACGTCACAAATTACCCGATACATTTATGGGGCGCAGTGGTGCCATCTATTGTCAGAACTCCGTACTCAGTCGTACTGTCAGTCATTAAGTATGTTTAAAGTACATATAAATGCTAATAAATGGCACTTCGATGCCTTTCAAAGGTACGTATCAACATGAGAGCTAAAAGTTCTAAGCGAATCGTAGGGTCATCCTGAACTGATTGTGACTAGGCAGTCTATGTTTTTGACCAATATTTTTCATATTATGAAGATAAAACCGGTATCATCCATATAACATATACCGATGGATATTTTAATATGGAATCTTAGACCTTAACAGTTTTTTCTATGATTAGACTTTACAAAAGGTATAATTGTTGTGAGTAAAAATGTGTGCGTGAGCAAAAATGGTTTATAGTGCGTATACATTTGTTTATTTTGTATACTTCATTCGTTATAGCTTCTACTATCTTATACATACATCTTGTACATACTTATCTAAGCTATTAAAGTTAATTAGTGTAAGACATAGCTAGATAACGAACTTTGAATAACTGTAAAAATTAAAAACATTACTACCGTGTATTAAGACTTATTTTGTATTTTCACTAGTCAAATTATATGTATTTTTTAACATTGTGTATTGTATTTTAAAACTCTGTTTTCTTGTCGCACCCCACTGTTTCCAAACTAGCAGCATCCTTGTCCGCTCTCCAACTATGCTGCTGTGTATGCTGGCGGGTTCAGCTTGATACAACATTTTGTATAGTGTATTGCGTAACAAGTAACACGTCTTGCTGCCTGAGTGTGGTAACACTGCGCCGCTTCTCTGGAGATTGTCGCTGATTAAGCCCTGTTGTCCTTTGTCAGCATTCATCACATGTTACACAGAAGACAATTTTGTTGTTGCGAACTGGAGCTTTAAATTGAACCAGAAAGAAAGTAGTGCCTGAAAAGAAAACCACAATTGAAAACATTAAAATGTTTTCAAATGGTTGTGATTGGTTGACGGTTTACGAATATTGTGAATTCTGAAAATGCAGATTAGCTGTTGTGGGTCCTAGTAATCAGTGTATCAGTCAGAGCCTACCTTAAAAATAAAACGAATTATACATGAAAGAGGGCAACCCTGTCCCAAAGTAGATGATACTTTGAAGGCCTTCGCTCTTATTTCAGCTATTATACACGCGTAGAATAGAGTATGAGTTCCAGAGAGGTTTGTGAGCCCTTGTACGTCGAAGTTTAGGGCACGGATGTTGGCGTAAGCAGCTTCATCAAGACGTTTTTTTGTATTTTTTATTTATTCTGTAATATACAACCTGTAAGAAATTTTGTATTTTAAAAATAAAATCGACGTTTCAAATTTTGGTAGCTATTTCTTTAACGTGTAAACCTATTTGAAATACATTTATTTGAAGAAAAGTGTTTACTGTCTAGTAAGTAATTAATTGAATACTTGAAGAGACACAAGTTCTGGTTCGATGAGTTTCTGGGTTTTAGTAAAGCAAAGTTTAGGTGTATTCTGAGTTTTAATTTACTGTCACAGAAAAAATTTAATGTCTTAATTAAGATATGAAGTTTTAAACACTAACAATATTCCAAATGGAGTTGTTAAGTTAAACAGAGGGCTTAATGGGTTTAATTATTTATATAATTTATTTATAAACTTATTAATTTCAAAACTAAATGAACCTTCTAGTCTTTTTGAGAAGTTTTTATAATTACAAATAAATACATTTTTACAGTACTTACCATACTTTAGAATATTTCATGTTTCTACACAACGTACGGCTTTAATTGTGCAATGTTCTTTTACCTTCGCCATTGTTGCTCACTAATCTACACCTGTTTCTCAGGTGGAAACCTAGTAGATTGTAAGGATGAACGTTGTCTAGTAAAAGCTGTAAATCCCTTAACGAAATGGAGAGTTGTCATAAAATGGGTAACACACTATCGTACATAGTGCTTGTAAAAACGAATAAAAAATCTTGTAACGTTATTCCATGGGGTTTTGCGGTCGTTTAGGTTTACTATCGTTTAGGTTCATTTTCTCAAATAAAACCTCAATACATTATTCTTCATTTTCTCAAATAACCGCCCGGCAAGCGGGAACCCTGGTTCAAACCTCAATACATTATTCTTGGACACTGTTTGTAATATCCGTAAATGTACACAGATTTAAGTCTTATTTGAAGGCAGAAATAGTTGGGCCGGATGGTGTAGTGTTTTGCATAAGACCCGGGGTTCAAATCAGTTCGGTCCAAATATTTTTGTCTTCAAATTTATTTAGTAATAAATTAGCTATTTTTTTAAGATTCTATAATAAGTCATTTGACAGTTTAAGTTATGGTCCGAATAAAAAGTTTTCCATAGTACTTACTATTTCATTTCATGAAAGTTGGGCCGTATTTCAAAAACCCCACGGGTAAATTTGTTGGGTTAGAGTAGTAATAAATTTTAAGTGAGTTTTTAAACTTATATCAATTTAGATCTATATAAGTCATGACACAAAATTCTGTTTGCTATATCTTACTATTTAATATTTCTTGTTGATTTATTCATGATATTAGAAACTTCAATGTTTACATTTTGTAGAAATGTTTTGAAAACAGTACTACATACCATTTAAGTAAAATGAGAAATAATGTTTTAACGAAATACGAATCTCGTGGTAATGGCGAGTTAAAAAAAGTTCAAAAAATTTATTTAGTATAGTATGTTTTACAATGAGAAAAGTTTATAGAATAAATCTTTCTATATTTTTAACTTTAGGCTAAGGATGCTTCCATATCTTCCACAATCATTGTTAACCGTACCAATCATTTTATCGTATGTAAAATTCACAAAAGGTTCTATAATTATTACCAAACAGCCTAGTACCTCAAAGTTTATTTAAATAAAAATAATAAAATGTCGAACGATCGCTGAGGGACACCACATTCATCCCCCTTTACCTTGTTACTGAATACTTCAGAACTCTTTTTTGGCTCCCTAATAGATAACTTTTAAACAGTATAATAATAGTTATGAAAAACTGATATCAAGAATAATCTTATGATTGACGGTTTCAAGGCTTTTATGTCTAGAAATAATACAGCGATATTTACCATAATTTAATCCACAATACTATCTTTCAGTTTATAAAGTTGTTCATTAAATCAAGGTCTAAAAGCAAACTTATAAACAAATTTGTAAAATATTTCCTCTTTTTCTTGTTCAAACTGAACGGTATAATTAAATAAAAGTGAATTTTTATTTAGTTTATGTGGGATCTAGTAGGTAACAGTCAACAGTTGCGAATCATGTAGACTGATACGAGTAATATGAGTTCGTGTGCAATTAGTACGCTTATGGAGATACAAAGGCTAGGCTAGGCTAGGCTAGGCAGGAAGGATGCTGGGAGGTGGGTGGGGGGAAGAAGGGAGGTGAAGATCAGAGTCAGCTGAGTCAACTGTCAGAACTCCAGGAGATACCACAGTCAGCGCCGCGCAGGCAGTGAGCGATTCACGTACTACGTGAGTATAAACATACAAACTATGTTCTATAAATAGTAAAAAATATACGCAAGGTCTACTGTTCGCACCGTACGTAATTTCAGACTCGTAACGGTAAAGGTTGTTCTCGGGACTGTATAGGGTTATTACAAATGATGTTCCTGATTTTGATTATAAATATTACTGGGTAAATTTGTTTTTAGACGATTATAATTGGTACCATTGGAAAGAAAAACTCATAAAGTTTTATTTACACTGGTTTGGGTGCTGTTGCTTAAGTAAATTGTTGTGAGTTTTGTGTAATAGATGACTTTGAAGTCAGGAAAGCACTTTTTAAAACCAGGATTAATAAAGGTCCTCCTAGTAACCACTTTAGTAGCAAGTAGCAATTGATTTTTAAAACAAATGACTGAATTTGTAAAAAGATGTTATTAATGCTCATCGTCTATGCTTGGGACATGGATCGGGCGCAGTGTTCCGAATGATGACGTACTCCTGAACTGGCCTCCAATATCTTCGGATAACACTCCCTGTAATTTTATCTTGTGGGAATACATCAAATATAAGGTGTACACACCACCATTCCGATTAGTCATTTTATTTGCAAACTTGAGATCGAGCAACTTATTAACAGTGTCATCGAAACAATGGATCAAGACACTCTTATCAACGTATGGCAAGAGCTTGATTATAGGATTGATTTAGGTTGTAGAACAAGAGGTACCCATATTTATATTTTTGAGTACTTGTGACAAAACTTTTTTGAGATTTGTTTAAAAAGTAACCATTTAATTTCTTTGTATAATATATAATAATACTACATTTAATATATTCTTGAAATCCTGAACATCATTTGTAATAACCCTGTACTTGAAATGAAATACACTCCTGGACAAATCAACGCACCAGTAATAAAATGTCAAACCATTTATAAACCAAGATAAGTACCATCCATTTTTCTCATAGTATAACCATATTGCATATTTCTTTGTTGCTGTTTAGTTAAATTCAATATTTACTTGCATTTAGCCAGAAAGATTTTTTTATTTTGAAATGAAAGATGATGCGGTGCGTTAATTTTGTCCATGAGTGTATATTATTTATTTTGTATTTTAGAAAACTGTACATAATACTAGTTTATAAGACAAGAAATCTTAACTTTTAGAACAGCTTATAATTTACGCTTTGATATTACTGCAATTTGTCTGGCCTGGTTGCCTTTCATTTACATAATCGAAGCGAAAGAAATTAATATTCTTATGTATTTGAAAACTAATAATGCAAAATGTAAAAACAATTAAATGTAATATTTTCTCAAAAAGTTCTTTAAGATGTTTTAAAGCATTTAACTGTCCAATTAATTAAAAAGTTTTTGATTTACTGAAGGCAGTCGTGGCAAATCTTTAGGAGTTTAAACACAGGTAAATAGTTATTAAATGCAATGCGTGGAAAACTATGTATATTTCACTATATCGAACATTGCATGGTTATTAAATTCGACAAAGCTATCAGTTGTTACCGACAATAAATTGAACATAAAATTCAGACAGTAGCTTGAAAAATAATCACATAACTATAATCTATTTGAAATCGTTGTTGTGCTTAAAACCTTTACTACACTATTAGACAAAGTAATAACATTTGGTTTTGCAATGGTTTCAGTTATATAATTTGCATTTCTAGGGTAAGTGTTGAGTTTTTGTTCACAAATAAACATATTTCGGGTATAAAGCGTTTAAACTTCAAGTGTTTTACCTAAAGAGAACCAGAGTACATTATTTAGTCTAAAACACATTGTGTGAACACTGATCGGGTTTACACAATGTTTTGCTACAAAATTAGCCATTTGTTTACAGTTTCTAAATTATCATTAACTTTCTTTCCTATATTATGAAATCAGGTTTGAACAGAATACTTTAAGTTAATAACTTTAAGTTAATGACAAATTTAACTTTACAATCAATAATAATATTCTTCAAGAGGCTGATTATGTTCATTTCTTGGGTATTTTAATAGATAAAACTGTCATTGGATCATCACATTGATTTAGTATGTAACAGGGTGTTCACAGGACGCTTTCTGTTAAGAAGCTTGTCATCATACTGCAGCCAAGACGTTTTGAAAATGGCATTTTGTGACATTATACATCCCCATCTTTCCTACGGCTTGTTATTGTTATTGTTTATGGAAAAACTGATCTAAAAAAAATTCCAAAGGATTCTTGTACTTCAAAAGGAGGCAATAAGAATAAAGAGGCTAAATTATTGAGATTCCTCGCAAAGAATCATTCAGATCATCATCAATATTGCCAGTATCATCTCTCTATATATTAGAAACGGTATTGTTTTTTTCGTCAAAATATTCTTTCGTTGAATAGAACAATGTATACAACACCAGAAACCAATCGATTCGGCCAACCTACCACAGACTTCAGGTTTGTGACAGGCTTCCTATGGAAGCTGGTTGGCAATTGTATAATAAATTACCCACTAACATTAAAGATAAAAATTCAAAACAATTTAAAACCAATATTAAAAAGTATTCGCTTCAAAATTCGTTTTATAAATTACGAGAGTTTCTGGATAACTAAATTATCGTTTGGATGTATACCGGTACCAATTTGCAAAGCTTTATTTCTATTTGTGTCTTACCAGTGGTATTAGGGGTTTTGAATGTTATGTTATTAATGTCAAAAAAACAATTTTATTGTAAAATTTGACAAAAGAAAAAAACATGTCTACAGTATGTTAGCAAATATTATTAATATTTTTGTGTTGTAAAATTAGCTCCACTGTAAGACAGGTCATATATCAAAACCATATTTATAATTATACACGTTTCTATTTAAACACTGTTATCACACCATGGGATAACTGTTATTCTCATGCTGCATATATTTTTCTCTCTCGAAAGTACGTTAAAGGTTATTTATTTCTTCTCTGATAAATGTGCTCAATTTTCTCTCCATTACAAATTTAATTACCCTATACGTTAAACGTTGCTGTCATTCCGTTTACATAATAATATTAAAACATTCAATTCGGCAAGTTAACAATTCAATCATGTTATCATAATCGTGTTCCCCAACTGTCTATGTAATTTTTCGTCAATGCGGTTTTAAGAAAGCACCTTAACGAATTTAAATATGTTTTTCTGTTGAGGTATTTTATTTTAATGGAATTTAAATCCACAAATTCCTTTAGCTAGAGTTTCAAAGAATTTAGTACAGCTTGTTTTAACCTCATATCGTTTTATTCAAAAACAGGCACTAACAACATTGATAACTATCTGGTTTCGTAGTTTTGTATATGTATACTATCGTTTGTATACACGTTTTTATATAAACTGTTCATCGTTTGTATATAACATTCTAAATTGACAAAAGGTCCCATCATAAAACATACAGTATAGAAAACTACACAAAGAATAACAAAATATTTAAATTACAAGAAGGCCAATAAAGAGTGATTTTTTTATTTGACAAGCGTTTTCGACAGCAATGCTGTCATCATCAGGCAAACTTGTTACATAAAATAAAATTACACAAAGAATAACAGTTTTCCATCATGAAACTCCTGTACAATGTTTTCATTTTTATCAAACCACACTGACGCAAAAACTATACTATAATTGCTCTTTAATTACTGGCGTATGTAACTAATTACGCGAACACTTGTTTTTCAGTGTTGTTTCTCACAAATATAGTGATGACAATGACCTCATTACTTGTGCCGTTTGATTCACCACCATTTCTGATCAAACCGAACAAGAATATCGTGGTGACAAGGTGTGTTTGATTTTCATCTCAGAATCAAGGGTTAGTCAGACTACAAAGTTCACAGGCACAACAACAAAGGAGTAATTAATTGATAACGTTGGCCCCAAAGCCTTAGTGTACGAGTTCAGGTAGCAAAACAATGTTCAAATCTTACTCATTTAATTGTTCTCATTTTTGTAGAGAGTTTTAAAATATATGTAGTAAACAAAACGTCTCTTTTAATTTTCAAAAGGTAAAAGTCTATTTATATCGGATGGTCAAAAAGTACAATTGGTATAACAACCGTATAAAAATACAGGTAAATCGATTAGGAACAAAAAGCTCCACACTTTTTCCCGGACTATCTAGAACAGTTTGAGTTATTGTTTTTATGTAATAACAGGTCAAAGTATCCAATGTATGACACCCAACTCCTTCTGTTACTTAAACAGCCACCATTTTGTTTTTTTTTTTTTTTGGGGGATATTTTTTAAAACTATTGTATTTATGGAAAGTGTGCGTACACTTGTATAATGACACAAATAACAAAACCGCCGACAAAATTTAGCGCTAAATTCATAATGGTAGCAGTTTAAAGTCTTTGAACAACAGAAGCTTATACGGTGCGTTTAACAAACAATGAGCACGACTAACGTCCACTAGGCTACTAGTTGAGGTATTCAAAGGACCGTCTGGGGGTCAGAAACCGAAACATTTCTAGGAGGCGTTCTTCTGGTGATCATTCTGCAACTGTGTACCCTTCCATGCTACAATAACAAGTTACGATTTTTTTCTGAAATCGTCAAATAGTTTTGGTAGATATACCAGGATTGCCATTTCTAATCAAACTTACCATTTAAGCGAGCTAGGTTTCACGTTTTTTTACAATATAAACCGTTTTAAAGGCTTGTTAAGCTTCCAAGCTAACCGTGGATTCAGTATATTTATCTTTTTCATAATAAAAATGAACCACCACATGTCTTTTTACTAAACCATGAGATATAAACTGACGGGCTTTCATGAATATGAGATATACGCCTTGGTCTCGCACGTTCTTGTCGATAAAGGTCACTCTCGGTACTAAAATAAGATGAACTATTAATTAATGTCAAATACGAGCTCTGGTGTAAGAGTGATCTATCACCAAAGCCAAGCTGATCGTGGTTTCAGCAATCGGCTCTCTCATATTTCCCCAATTCACATTGCAAAAGGTACATTTGAACGGTACACTTGTTTCAAAAACAATAAATCACTAAATCACTATTTGAGATGCCGACCACTCTCCTGAGGGTATTTTAAGGCAAATATGTGGTGAAGGATGAGTGTGATGGTAGTAATGAGTTATGAGGCTGTAGTCTTGTTACAAACTAAGGCCGACTCTTCCTTAGAATTGGACATTAATTAATAGCCCAATGACCAATGGAAATACAAGGACCAACGGATTAACGTGACTTCCGAACCACGTAGGTGATGGTCTGATATGTCTAAACGATGCTGGGAGTTGATGCGGATATCATCAGATGATCACTGAGACTATCTGAGCCGCTTTAGACCTATATCATCCTCAAAACCTGACCTCCATAAAGCTGTATTACAGGACCACGCCACGAGTCGCAGTCACTTTAAGCTTACCTCTCCAGAAGACGTACTGTAAATTTTCGAATGTTGAAAAACAAGTTTTGCTTATTTTTTTACTATTTGTCAACTTTTTTGTTACAGTTTACTGTGAATATTCATTTTGATGGTTAAGTAGCATCAGTTACATTGTTGGTACGAATAGGTCACACAGGGTGTATCACCAAAGACAAATCAAATGGTACTGTTTATACGTAAATTGGGCCAACTACAAGCATCGGGAGAGTGAACTTATTTTCATGTTCACCTCAAATATAACTGGTAATATTAACAATACTGTATATTTTTAAACATTTTTCCATTATAGTAAACTGGGGTTGTTGGTTTTCCAAATTGTCTATGAATTCAATTCAAGTGATTTTTCGATTTTTCAAAGTATATGTCAAGTTTTAAAGTTATTACTATAAATAGGCTATTCAAAATTCGTAAAAACAAAGCGTATGCCTGTGTGTGTGCCACAATTTGAAGAATATTTAAATATATGCAATTGCGTTAACAACTGTAGTTATTGTTGAGTTAAACGACAAATAATTGTCAATCTTCCAAGCCTTGTTGCTGGCCATACATAAAAGAAATGTCATATTTATATTTTGAAGTAACTTGTGTGATCCCTACAGCCTTCAAATTAAAATGTGTAAAAACTTATACAGTAAAAATTAGGAAATAGTAAGAGAGCACCCTTAAAGCACATGTGATTGACTAGAGAAGCTAAACACTTTAAATATAGTAACAATTTATGAGTAGATACTCGTGAGTAGTTATCAAATATGCAATAAATTTAAAATTTACGTTAGTCTTTAAAAGCAACAAATTTATTCAAGGGCTCTCTCTACCCCTAAGCAGTACTTCAAGCTGCTTGTAAAACCAGGTATTGTCCAACCAAGTTTAACCTCAATATGTAGTCAGCAACTCGTGCCGCATGTCGCCAGCTACGATTGCTCTTAGACATTTCATCACACATAAGTGAATTTTAATTAAATTATTAATTACTTGAGTCCGGTGTAGTGTGTAACTCAGTCCTGGTTTCGTCGCTTGTCCCTACACTCGAAATGAGTAATCTCAGCCGTGACTCAAAACTCATCTCAATTACAGTACGCCGTGGGCTCCGACCCGGCGACAGCGTTACGTCAACGAGTACACTTTCCGGCATCTCGTGCTTTCATCCTTGTAACCTTGAATTGCTAGCAAGTGCAAGGAGCTTTGTGGTTTTCGTAACAATTACTTACACACTTAGACACTTTGACTGTGTCGTTTTAAAGCGTATTGAGTCTTTCAGTCAAGGTTTTCCTTGTCATCATGGTGTTCGGTCTTCTAATTGAAATAAGCTGTAGCTGTGTATGACACAATGTTGTTACAACTACGTAATTTTAGTTACGTGGAAGTACCAACAAATTAATGTCAAATTCAAAGAACTATTTCAGTATTTAACATGTTAGGCACTTAAAAACTATGTCTCTTGCATCCCAACTGTTCGGTTGTGTGTTATTTGTATGTGAGTTTATTTAAAAAGAACTATTCTGACCAACATAATTAGCGTTGGGGCTTTTCAAAAATATACTATAATAACAGAAAATATTTCCATTCGCACCCAATTTAAGTTTTGAATCATACACTTTCAAAATTTACTACAGAACGGTCATGGAGGTAGCAACCCTTGTTTGCCAGTCGAGCCGTTGGAACCTTCCTCTCCCGAAGATGGAACACGTCCTAGAGGCGGAGGCTATTCAAGACGGGTGGGTGCTCGACTTAACGGAACACCCACACACCCTAGTAATTCCCTCCCGCCCCGTGCCAGGGGGCGGTCGGACGGTACAGCTACCGCCGTTCTCTATCTTAGAGCTCGGAATGTATCGTTTCCGAATCGCCAGGTGTTCGTCTCTTTTGCCATCAGGAGCATCCCTTCGGAGAGTAACCAACCTTTCATTGGACTGACCACACACCATTACGTGTTTCCCGCATGGGCACCTGCAGCCAACCCGAGGCACCGGACTCATACCCGAAGGTACTATTGTCCGATGGGGCTCCCCCTGAGGTACAGTGTAGTTTTTATGTTTGTTCACCCTTCCCACGGAGAGCCACAGAACGATCAATGTTCAAGGATATTCCAACGGCTCGACCAGTTTTTAACGGCAATCAATCCAACTCGATTCGGCGGTTCTGAGTTTAAATTTCGCCAACAATCTTCTCGACGCGCTTACTTTACTTATGGAGAAACGACTGGACCAAACGTCCTTGGGCAAGTAGTGGGGAATTGATTAATACGGAATCACTAGTGTTGTTTCTTGACCTAGCCAACACAGTGAGTAGACAACACCGGAACCACACATTCCTCTCAGCTGATTGTGATTCTAGAACATTCTTCGGAAACTGGGAAAAATACACAGCCTTGAGATGCGTTAAAGTGTCTTTTGTTCTTGTATTATCACTTCTTCTGTTTATGCACTTCTTAGTTCTTATTGAGGCTTTAGTCAGAAAACAAAACTGTATATTACTAGTAATTCTGTGAAAAGTAGACCTCGCAGTCAACTCTTTCCGCCATTTTTAAAATGAGAGGAATGCGCATTCTTGAACCAATAATGAAAATGAGCTCGTTCATGCACAGGGCTCAACATAGATAAACTAGGCAAGAACAAAATATCATAGTACCAAAATGTGAACAAATGTAGCGTTAAGTCTCTATGGACAGTAAATATTTTAGAATGGTAGTCATTTAAAACGGTATCTTTGAGAACAGCAGGTAACATCATCCAATGTCCAAGCTTTAAGGGTCCGCCTCAGTAGTCACCTCAAAGAAGGCCTGAATTCGTCCGCCCAAGGAACTCATGACACTGCGTACCTAACAACTGGATTTCTTTCACGTGATGCAGCCTAACTGTCAATTCAACATTGTTTACGACGGCACGTCAATCAACCAGGTGTCCATAGCCTTATGACTTTTGTTTATACGGAAATAAAGTGGATTTTGACTTTGGCTTGGACCTGGGCGATTTAGCTATTTTTAAGATTAAGGACCTTAAGAATGAACACAGATGACTCAGTATTTTTTCCATGCTTCTAATCATTCTTGACGTTACTGGACATACAGGAATTATCAGTGAGTAGTTTGTCAAGAGTGTTTACTTGCTTCAAGCAAGGAGCATGATTGTACGAGTGTACTGTCAATGCAAGTCTGAAGAATCTCGACTTGTAAATGAAATTCTTATGCAAATCTTAAGTCAATAAAATTACTCCTTTGAAAACGAAGGGAATCGCAAATCCGAATGTGTTAGATTTAAATACTGACGTTACTAACTTTGCTAAAATGTCAGTAATAGTAATTTATTACTGTACAAGATATTTGCATTTCTGGAACTAAACAAAGTGAGTAAATCCCACGTATTCAGCGCAAAACCTGTTTGCCATGTACAGGTTTATTCGCTTGAACGGAACTTACTTTTTAGATAGGACTCTAATGATAATTGACTAGGACTCGAGGCGTGGTCCTGTAAAGCAGTTTCACTTTCATGGAGGTCAGGTTTTGAGGATGATATGGGTCTAAAGCGGCTCAGATAGTCTCAGTGATCATCTGATGATACCCGCATCAACTCCCACCATCACATATCAGACCATCACCTGCGTGGTTCGGAAGTCACGTTGAGCCGTTGGTACTTGTATTTTCATTGGTCATTGGGCTATTAATTAATGACCCATTCTAATGAAGAGTCGGCCTTAGTTTGTACCAAGACTACAGTGACTACACCTCATAATTCATTACTACCACTCATCACAATCATCTTTCACCACATATTTGCCTTAAAATACCCTCATGAGAGTGGTCGGCATCTCAAATAGTGATTTAGTGATGTCTTGAAGTTCCGGTATTTCATTTGTCAATTATCTATGCGTGGTTAAAATAACACATTTCACTCGCTTGGATTTAAAGTTTCTGAAGTAGGTCAAATCTGTGTGTTCAAAAAACCATTTCAAAAAATATGTAATTTAGCTGTCCACCTCTCTAACGTATGTAAATTTTATGTAAAAGATAGAAAGTATACTTGCAACGCAAAATAAAAAAATCATGCTATATTAAAAAGATTCTTTACTGAGCTTTTTCACGCGACTTATCTAAATTTTCTGATCTAACTTTTAATTTACTTCAAACCTCTTATCATTGTAAAACGGCGGCTGGTTTATGGTATTTTAGGGCATTTTTGGCGTTACACCTTAAATAGTGAATAAACGGTGATTTTAACGATAAAATGTAAAGAATACCGTTTTGGAATAAATTTTATTACCTATCTATTTACACTAAGGTCATCAAAATCTATTGGGAAACAACAAAGTTTTAAGGGAAACTCTGGATGAAAACAGACAACTTTCCACCTTCTCATCTTGATGTTTACCACGGTTTCCACTGTAACTTTGTTTATTATGAATCGATATTTTTACCTTGGTGTCAATAGATAGGTAGTCCAATTCGCTACAAAATGATTTTTTTTAACATTTTATCGTAAAACCCACCGTTTATTCACTATCGAAGGCGTAACTCCAAAAATGCCCTAAAAATACAATAAACAGCCACCGTTTTAAAATTATAAGTTAGTTCATGCTGGTAATTTTTCCCCTATATGGTCTTACTTAGATACAACTTTATCCTACGTTTGAGTCAAATCCAACAAGTGGTGTGGGAGATAATAAATAATTAGTGACAAATATAAAAGGGCAAATATCTGGATAACTAAGCGTTTTTAGAAAAAAATTTATTCTTAATTTACTCTTTATTTTGACCTATATAACCTTTTCCCAGTGTTTGGCACTTTACTTATGGGACACCTTGTATAGCCACCATAAAAAAAGATAAAATTGAAACTGATTGAAGACGAGACTGGGAAAAACAACTTGTTTTTACGCCACTACTGACTAGTCTGCGCATGGTTGAAATTTCACATGTAAAACAACTACATCCATTTCAGTATGTCACTATGTATAACAATTATGTCACCCGTAGCTGATATTCTTGTTAACCCTTCTAAATAGCGAAGTCATGAGTTTAAATTGAATACTGTTAGTTTATCATCTTGCTCCATCAAAGCCTAACAGTTCCAAAAGTTACCAGTCACCTTAGGGATGTTTCTTATGCGTTTTGTGTTATGGTGCTTGATTAACGTGAGACTCTCCGACAACAGCTGTGAACTGAGCGCAAGTGACTGCGACCTGTGACCTTGCATATAAATCACAAAACCAATTTTCCACTCACAACACAATCCGACAAATGCAACACTACAGATTTGCAGCTTGACAATCAAAACTGTAGTCAATTTAACCATAATAAATTTAAAATGCAGTCAACTTTTTGCATAAATTTTACGTTTACAACTCTACATAGCTTAATAAAAGACAATATTTCATTTGAAAAAAAAAAAATAATCCATTAGAATTGTTCAAATCGCGATACAACAGATAGTCTCAGTGATCATCTGATGATACCCGCATCAACTCCCACCATCGTTTAGACATATCAAAACATCACCTGCGTGGTTCGGAAGTCACGTTAGTCCGTTGGTCCTTGTATTTCCATTGGTCATTGGGCTATTAATTAATGAACCATTCTAAGGAAGAGTCGGCCTTAGTTTGTAACAAGACTACACCTCATAACTCATTACTACCACTCATCACTCTCATCCTTCACCACATATTTGCCTTAATATACCCTCATGAGAGTGGTCGGCATCGATTTAGTGATTTGGTGATTTAGTGATTTAGTGATACATCTTTTTGACCAGGTAGCCTCAGTTTTCATCAGATGAATTGTGATACTATACGTTTTAGATGTATATTATTTATTTATTTGCAGGCTTTGAGAGCTGGAAACTTTCACAATGAATGCTGTCAGAGAAAATCTTACCGAAGGCTTCATCAAAAGTGATTTGCCGACCAAAGTAGTGTTTGAAGGTAATGTCCACTTATGCATGGTATTCTGATGTTGTTTAGGTTGAAAGCAACAAATACAAATGGGACAAAAGTTTAATAAAAGGTAAAAAAGGGTACAAAGTCCTCTCCACCACTCAACCTCGACCTTTACCTAGCGTCACAGTATAGTCACATTACAAATTGTAAGTGGTGACCGCGGGGATCGAACCCGCTCAGCTACGGAGTCACGCGCGATACCAATCCGCCTTGGATCCGCTAATACGTTTATTTATGCCACACTGTCACTCAAATCTACATGTTTTATTTTACATTATCCACCGATTCTTTACCTTTCTTTAAGTATATCATTATATTATTTCCCATTTAGCAGTTAAGTGAAAAGGTTTTATAGTCCTTACCTCATTACTAATGAAGTTTTTTTAATTTAATATGTAGTAAAACTGATATTTTTCCGGGTTTATTTCTTTAATTTCAACGGATTAAAGTATTTAACGTGTCAGTGTGTAAGTAAATGTTACCTTTAAACGTTGTTCAGGTCAAATGTATTTGAATACTTTTTACATTTCAGCACATCACATTTCAACTAAGTCGAGCTTCAATGAACCTTCATATCAAGTTCTAAGTTCTAACATTTCTACAGCTGTATGTGCTATTAATCGTATTTTTGGTCACGAGATAGTTCATTATTTCATTCCATCAAATCCAGGGCTAGTAATTAATAGTTTTGATCAACTAGCGATATAGCCTACATCGTTTGGATAAACTTGTCAAATACAGGGTGTCCCATAAGTAAAGTTCCAGACTCTAGGAAAGGCTATATGGGTCAAAATAAAGAGAAAAAATGGAATTGTCGCCATTTAAGTAAAGTTCCTAGTATCTCTAGGATACAGTGGCTATATGGGTTACCTTAAAAAGCAAAAGATAAACGAGAAGAATATAGCGAAACCTATTTATGACTTTGGTGTCACCAGGTAGGTAATAAAGTTCACTACAAAACGTTATTCTTTACATTTTATCGTTAAACTCACTGTTTATTCGCTATTTAAGGTGTAACGCAAATAATTCCCTAAAATGCCATAAAATAGCCACCGTTTTAAAATTATAAGTTAGATCATCCTGGTAATTTTTTCCATAAATAGTATTACTTAGATACAAATTTATGTTAAGTTTGAGTCAAATCCGACAAATGGTGAGCTAGATAATAAATAATTAGTGAAAAATATAAAATGGCGAATATCTGTTTAGCTAAGCGTTTTTGGACAAATTCTTTTTCTTGATTTTCTCTTTATTTTGATCTATATAACCTTTGCCCAGAGTCTGGCACTTTACTTATGGGACACCCTGTAAAAAGAAAACGGTTGAACTAAACTGTTGTCGGAAGACTGTCAAAACTATTATTTTACACGGTAGATGAATGGGTGTAATCCCAGCTGCGGTTGGTCGTGACAAGTGCAGTCTCACCACACGACACTTAAACCAATTATCCGACTCTGTTCCTGGGCTTTTAATTGTTTGCCGAATCCTTCTGTAGTTCCAAGAATGGAAACATGACTCTTGTGTGCAACTATGGAATTAGTTTTGCACAAGAGTCCAGGCCCCCGCTTATTCCTCACTGTTCATTAAAACTGTGGTCCCCAGCTGTTACTGCAGTACTAATGAGGTATGCAGCAACACTGGCCGGCCCAGGTGCATTTCTGCCAACACCTCTTCAAATCAGCTGTGAACTGTTGTCACACGTGTAACGGGTCGACGAAAAATGTGTACGGGATTTGAAAGTGAAATAAAAATGTTAATATAATTGGTGGAATTTTGATTTTTACATCAAAAGACACAGCAAACCTAAAATTTATGTATGTAATTGAAAAAGTTTCAATGTGAGCTTTGAACGCTTTTCAATGGGGGGCCGTTGCACGACAGACATCTAGCCGATAGTCAACCTCCCGCCAGGTGTTTTGGAGCATTTCAGGAGTCACCGTTGAAATGGCCACGTCGATTCTTCTTCTTATCTCTTCCCTCAAGTTGAAGAAATTTAAAGAGGGAAGGGCATTAATGTCATTTTCCACCAGGATGGAGCTCCATGTCAAGTCTACAGCCTAATCGTCCAAGAAGCTCTCAACAACAGATTTCCTGATCGTTGGATTGGGAGGAATGGCCCTGTTTTGTGGCCACCTAGGAGTCTTGATTTGACGCCTTTAGATTTCTTCTTTTGGTGTTACATTAAAAACTTAGTTTATGCTGGGAAAATACGTGATCTACAGCACCTGAGAAGAAGAATCAACGTAGCCATCTCAACGCTGACTCCTGAAACCACCAAAAAAAATTAAGTTAAAATAAAATATACCTGTAAAGCTACGTACACTTAAAATAGGGCTTAAATTTAAACTGCTGATTTGTTTGAAAGGATTAGGGTGCACTCTGTATACACATTTAGTTTATTTTAATTTTAATGCATTCTATGAGTACAGTTGAACAGATAAATCATAACGCCCAGGTAGCGTTGTTGAATCTATAATTTTTCTAAAGTAACCATTCATATGCCTGAACCTGTTTGTAGATGCACTGGTTGACTCATGGGTGTTGACATCAAGTCCTCTCTCCATCGTGAGTTTGGTGGTCACCTACCTCGCCTTCGTCCTCTACCTCGGCCCTCGCCTCATGGCCTCCAAGAAACCGTACGACCTCAAAATAGCCATGATGCCTTACAACCTCCTGCAGATATTTTACAACTTCTATCTTGTAGCGTTGGTGAGTAGCTCCTCCGTCATATACCGTCAACTACTTGGCTTATTGGTATTTTCAATTTAAAACACATTTAAGATCTGAAAGATACTTTGATGTGAATGAATGGAATATTTTAGATAACCTAAATTACAGACGATTGCGATACAGTGTATATTGTTTATGCTATAAAGATTTATTTATTTATTTAAGGGTCCGCCTCAGCTGCCCGATGACTCTTCAATGCTAGGGTTTACGGCAGCCCGTTTTTCACCTTTCCAATAAATTTGTACTCTAAACGACATATTTGGAAACTAGAGGAGTTTTCCGACTCACGTATGAGTGTTTTTTTAATCGTGCGTTTTAATTGTACAAAATAGAGTCAAAAAGCACTAAAACATAAAACTTTTGAGGATGATATAGGTCTAAAGCGGCTCATATAGTCTGAGTGGTCATCTGATGATACCCGCATCAACACCCACCATCTCTTAGACATATCAGACCATCACCTGATTGGTTCGGAAGTCACGTTAAGCCGTTGGTCCTTGTATTTCCATTGGTCATTGGGCTATTAATTAATGACCCATTCTAAGGAAGAGTCGGCCTTAGTTTGTTACAAGACTACACCTGATAACTCATTACTACCATTCATCACACTCATCCTTCACCACATATTTGCCTTAAAATACCCTCATGGGAGTGGTCGGCATCTCAAATAGTGATTTAGTGTTTTAGTGATTTTCTTTTTCAAAGTTAATTTGTAAAGCTATTGAACCAAATCAGGCTCTATACCTCTGTTATAAATGTCATTGCAGGTACTCAAACTTTATATTTTTAACTCTTCTACAAATAATACATTAATTTTAGAGTGTACAAAATGTAAGTTCACTTTTTGCTGTGGTAGTTTTTTAAGTCTGTCTAACAAGACAAACTTTACCTTTTTTTACAACTTTAAAACGTAGAAACTTTACTCTGACAAACTTATTAAAAATTTGGTAAACAAATATGTAATTTTATGGACTACTTGTAGAGCTATTTTGTAGAGTTCGGCAGCAGTTGAATTTCAGGATCTTTTAAGGCTTAACCGGCCTAACACTCGTGGAAAAGTCTCAATTATATTTGATTGTACTGTTCTGCCCACTACAACCCTAAACTTTATAATAAACAATGTTTCCCAAATTGCAAAGGAATTTATTAAATTCACTAACAATGTTTTGAGATGCAGGCAGCCATCCTTTCTCGCGCTATTATTGCGTGCTAAGCTAATATACATATTTTTGTCCAGTTGTTCAACACCAGCGGTGCTCTGTCCTACCTGTACAAACACTACTGTCACCCCCTGGACTCCAGAGTCAACCCTCTCAGGATGGAGGTGAGCTTTAGTGTTTTCTTGTCAAAGGTTTTAGTTAACAATCGAAAAAGCATCTCAATTTTACCATTTTTTCAGGCTCTCAGCATCCCTCAGGTCTCAATAACATGATTAAAAAAACTTGGTCTAACCAGATGCTTAGGCGCAAACGAAATTATTAGAAGCGCAAAAGAGAGAAATTAAGCTTTAGTCTAGTAGGATTTTGTAGACAAATATTTGTACGACATACATTGTATACATACATGAAAAACTTGAAAACTTGGAAACGCCACTCAGACGAATTAATTTCAAATTTGGTAATAAAAATATGTAATGTTGTAAATTACTATCTGAAAAGTGGTTAAAAAGTATACATACTTAAGTTTACACTCTATTGATTTAAACGGCGTACACAGTTCTGTTATAAAAATGGCGGTTAAGCTATGCAACGGTCATGGTACCAAAATTTCAACCATAACGTGATAAACCCGGCCTTTTTCTTTTCCACAATAGACCGCTTGTTCAAATGACCTTACGGTCTTTCCGCGCCTGTTTATAAGTACTGTACTGTGATGGAGGCGGGCACAAAATCTGCCCAGGGCTTTGTGAACATTTAACGCTGCCCCGGCAAAATGTTATGCAAAAATCCTATTTCAAATCCCTTGATAGAAAACACATATTACAGCCCTTGGGTCAAATTTTAGACTTCAAAGTAGTACTATTTATTACGACACTTGTATGTTACGGACTTGCAGCTTCTTGTATTTCTGAAGTGCATTTTTTTAATAAAACACAACTAAAATGAAACTGTAAGTTTAAACAGATCGAAGATCAGGTGTACAGTATAGGAGAGGTAGTCAATGACTATGTAGCGTATGTGTTTCCGACCTTACGAAACACGGAAAGTAATTGTTGCCGCCGTTTTTTGACGAAGGCCACTTTAACAGCTTACCGTTCTTGGCAAACCAGTAGTTCTCTACATTATCATTCAATTAGGAACTTATGTTTATTAGTATCTAGTTATTATCCAGTTGTGATCTGCAAAACAACTTTATATCATGAACTATAGTTAAATATTGAGAACGTGAGCCTTGGCGGTTTTTCTTTTATTTATTTTGATTTTTTTCCAAGCCACTTGATGGTGCAAGCACGGTCGCTGTTTGGGGATTCCAAACCACAGCTAGTTGTAAAAAATGTTATAATTTGGAGTTGTTAGATGTGTCCTAAGATTGTGTCATAAGATTTGTCCACAATAGATGTCGTATATATTTCAGCAATAATAGAATTCAATCCGATATATTAGAAGGTCAAATGGGAATCTTGTTTTCTGAGTACTCTTGAGTTTTTTGCACTCTGTCGGTATCAGGGTAAGAAGATTTAGTAAATAGAAAACATATGATGAGCGTAGCAAACAGCCTCGTAACGCCTGTAGCAATAGAGCATGAACAGCTGATGCCGAAAGTCGAAGCGAGGCTGTGAGCGTAGCGAATTGGAGTTACAATTAACGAATAAGAGTAACAAGTTTTAAAGGAAATTCGCTTCACTCACAACAGCTGTGTTTTAAGGAAATGTTTGGGGTCGAGCTCGCTGCGCAGAAAAGTGACAGCGCAAACGTAAAGTGAGGTTTGTTGCAAGCTCTGACTTAATACACAACACAAGTAATTATTAGCGAGCGGGCGGCTTCACTGACCTATTTCCTCGACTAACGATCCAGTCGATGTAACAAACTGTAATAAAATCCCAGCCCCAGGCTTAAAGACTAAGTCCCTTTAATGAAAGTATTTGGTGTGAGTTATGTCTTTAGTTCGGTGGCCCTATTGTGAGAGCTTATTGGTGTCCGGGTGTTGACCCGTTTGTTTAAAACTTCTACCATTACTGAATAACTGGTAAAAACCTAATAACTTTGAAATATTCTTGATACGTAGGCTTGAGCGGCCGGAGTCATAACTATATCATATTTCAGGTACATCAGTGTCATAAAACTATACGATGTCAGACGTTTCGCCCATACTCTGATGTGGCATCCTCAGTGACATGCATATCTGAGTGACATATCAGTCTCAGATATGTCACTGAGGATGCCACATCAGAGTATGGGTGAAACGTCTGACAACGTTAGTGTTAGTTTTATGACGCGGTGTGATACCGGAAGCCGAGGATAATTATAACTTTGAAATATAATTTATTGTTGCAGCTTTGCAATGCCATGTGGCACTACACAGTACTGAAGATCTTGGACTTGGCAGACACTGTGAGTAAACATGGCTTAATGCGCCTGGTTGTTTTTAATGCGCCTGTAGTACAATAGAATGCATAGTATTAAGTTTATAGCAGAAGTACTATTAAATTATCAACGGGGTTGTGTATACAAAAAAGGTAATTCGTGTAAAAGTAATCTGGTCTTGCCTTACGATCCACAATATTTCATCCTAGAATAAGTTTACTCAATCAAGTTTAGTTAATGGTTTTCTATCGATTTAAATTGTTATTCTTGCTGTGTTATTGTTAATTGATCTAAACGCATTGGCTAGACCCTATAGTCCCCCTAAAATTAAATTTTAAAGCTGATGCATTGGTGGATGTACTATAAAAAGCTTTGCTCTTAAAAGTCAATAAACACTTAATTATAATTTTCTTAACTATATTAAAAATAGGTTTTTGAAAACAGGTTCTCTTGGTTTTGAAGCGTATACTTTCTTATAATATTACCATTAAAACACTTATCATATTGAAATTTTATTTGTACGTGTCTTTCAATATTCCTGCTTTTGCCATCTAACGCCACAACAACAGGAAAATTAGCTATTAAATTTACATATTTGATTCACAATGAAAAATTGTAATTGGTTAAGATTAGTAGTTATTAATTATCATCATTTCATAAGGTACCAACAATCTCAATAATAAGTCCCTTAAACCACTTACCTACCTCCAAAAGTAAGCCTGGTAAATGCTAGAACACTTCAAATAATCCCAACACAATTTGTATTTACTTGTTCTTAACATATCCGGCTAAACAGTATATTCAGATACAACTCAGGCTGTCCCATATGTTTTGTGTACAGGTAACAGCTAGAGAATGGGAGATTTGAACTGATTTCGTCTCCCTTTAATTCCCGCGGCTTAAGAACATAAGGCTATTTGGTTTCGTCCAATCAAAAGCCAATGTACCGCACTATTAGCAAAGCTTCACGCTGTGTGACAAATAAATGTTGTACAATATTTCATTATATCTTTTCGGACGAATACTAGAAATCGAATAAAATATATATATACATATACTATATACGTTTTAAATTGTATTATTTTATTATTAACAGACGGCTTAGCCAATAATGCCCACAACAAAAAATTGTTCCATTTCATGCATTTAGATGACCGTTTCAAATTCATCACGATAGTGTTCCTTGCGGATTTAATTGACCTATTTCATTTGTTAGTAATTTTGTTTTGATTACGTTTGATAGGACCTTTAATACCACAAGTTAGTACAGTTTAGCAAAAAATAGGTCAAATAAATTCGCTGCAAATTCAATGATGAAACTTTCAATGATTAGATTTTTGATATTTCAGGTGAACTAAGATTCACCATTCCCCTAACTATACTACATTAGTGAGTGGTGGAGTCCGGTGGGTAGTACCTAAATTTCAGTTTCCAAAACGATCACCGTCTTCTTTCTAAATTCTTGTTTACAAAGAAGAACCAGTTTAAAACAAAAAAAAAGTGACTTTGTGGACGAAACCTACTAGATATTGCATTTTGTTTAGAGACGTAAAAAGTGTTTCTATTAAATGAATGAGGCTATGTTTTGCACCTTTGAATGCGTATTTTAATGCAGTGTCACGTTTATATGTTGTTTATATGTGAATTGAATTAAAGGCATTTTGTGTCGATATTTGCCCTGGATATAATTTTCATCCAATATGTTTTATTCCAATAAATGGTTATTGTTATTAATAGCTGTTTGTTGGTTAGAAAAAAAGACGTCTCCCAGATGATTTCATTTAATATCCTTCTTCTTGTATAATTTTGTGCCATGTCTTTTGGTATTCTTTGTGCTGGGTGCAAGAAACAAGACCACGTTTAAAGTTCTTGCATGTCTACCACCATCCTCTAAGGATATGTCGTCATGGGGCCACCTGGTACTTGAGGGGTAAAAGAGACTAAGAGATACAGTCGCCCAGAATCCACTCAGTTTCCCTGGCAAAATTAGTTAATCTAGATGTTCCTCACTCTGTACTGATGAAAAAACGTTATACAGGCCAGGTTTTAACTACTTGGGTGGAGAGTCTGAGACGTACAAAAAGTCAAGTGTCTGGATTAAAAATGTGCAATGCGGCGTCATGCGCTCAGTTGTTCAAGATCCTTCCTAACACTGTACCCCATTATATCCGACAGCGTAGTCGTTCACCTCATTTTAAATAAATTTGTATGGATTGTTTTGATCATGCTGGGTAGATTATAAGTTGTTTTGTTAAATGTAGCTCCAATCAGTTGTGTTGTTGAAAACATTAGAAATAATTATTTTAATACGTTATTCAAAAATGTCATAAGCTTACACGTACATTTGAGAAGTTTTGGGGTAATGTGTTACTAAATCGTAACTATACTGTTGAATCTTTTTAGTCAAGGAACAACAACCCCCCTAGTTTTGTTATTTTTTGTTAGTTTTACAATAGTTTTCAAAAAAGATCAGGTACAGTTGATAATATCTTAAACCTAATATAAGCAATGATGAGAACTTTCAATAGACTATTTTAGTGATCAGAGGCGGATTAATGCACGCAACTCATAAAACGAGGCGTAGTCTGGATCCCCGCAGTCACCACTTACAATTTGTAATGTGACTATACGGTGATGCTTAGGTAAAGTCTGAGGTTGAGTGGTAGAGAGGACTTGTAGTCCTAACTTAGCCCTGCTAAACAAGCATAAACTTGACCTTTACCTTTTTTACTCTTTGGAAAAGTGGTCAACACCCGCACAGGGAGTCGAACCCTGGCCTTTCACATCAGGAGCCGTAATTGAGCGACGCTTACAGGCTGAAAAGCTAGCTGTGAACTTTTTCCTGTAGATTTAGAACCAGTTCACTGTAACAGCTCTGACACACTTAAACAATAAGATTGCATTGAACAGGTGAGCAAGCTGTGCTGTTAGGCTTCATGAACGCTGCCGTGCACGTGGTCATGTATACGTACTACTTCCTGGCAGCCCTGGGCGAGAGTGTGCGTCCCTACCTTTGGTGGAAGAAGTACATCACCACCATGCAGATTGTAAGTGAATCAGAATCAAGCAAAAGCAATCAGAAGTCATTAAATACAATTTTGAACTCTACTTGTTTATAGATGAAAACGAAGGCTGGAGTCACGACTATCATCTAAGGCTTCCGGTACAGACCATGTCAATATAAACTATTTACACTTAATAATAATAAAACATATATTTGCTATAGACAATACAAAATATTGCGCAGCAAATCACAAAACCAAATTACAATACAATGAAATTAAACATTCACACTCACCACACTTACATGAATTTCACACTCATTCCCATTCACACTTAACATCAGACCTGGCTTTGGGGAAATTAAAATACGATTTAAAAGTGGTTGTACGTAAGATCATCTATGAACTCATCCACCGAGTAATAAGCTTTGCTTAACAAACGCCCATTTTATTCAGATTTGAAAATTTTGGGCTTTCAAACACCTTTTAAATTTGTAGGAAAGTTGTTGAAAGTTTTATACCTACTTGCATGGGTAGTTGTTCAAATTAAGATGTTCTATGTTGACAAATTTGCAAGTGGTTCTTTCCTCTTGTGTTATAATCATGAGTGATTTTAGATTGAACCAACATTTTATTAGTTTGACAATACAAAATCACTTCCAAGATATAGAGAC
The DNA here is from genome assembly GCA_018831715.1 of Matsumurasca onukii. Lineage (NCBI taxonomy): Eukaryota > Metazoa > Arthropoda > Insecta > Hemiptera > Cicadellidae > Matsumurasca > Matsumurasca onukii. The sequence continues at coordinate 28,085,364 of CM032062.1, read as the reverse complement.
AGGGAAGTGTCAACAAACCTATTCCTTTAAATATGTCTCGACATGATTCCCTGAAACTTGCTTTTGAAATTATTCTAATAGCTTCTTTTTGCAGCCTAAAAAGCCTCTCAAATTGAATTTTTGAACATCCTCCCACAACAACATTCCATATGCAGAATAAGGGAAGATTAGTCCAAAATAAGCTATTCGAAGATTTGAACAAGAGCAGGTTTGGCTAAAGTGCGTAACCGAAAATTCCTGAAACCATGTTTCGAACCTGAACCTTTAAGTTAATCTTGATCAATAAAAATTCCTAAGAATTTGGTAGATTCTACCTGTTTAAAAGATTTCATCCTCCTGAACGATAGGGTGGCTTGTAAATCCGTTTTCCCGTAGGGAAAAATGAATATAGTTAGATTTTGAGAAATTACTTTACAGTTTACAGTGCCAAACGTTTCGCTCCTTGTCCAATCGAGCATCCTCAGTGGACTTATTGCTAAGACTGAGCGTTTATGGGAAAAATATTTAATGGTTTTTCCTTTTTTAGATGTCTTACATGTCCAAGACGTACTTTCAGTGTCTTACACATTGCTTTTGTTTCCTCCGTCAATATCAAAAAAAAGTTGTGTTGAGTTGTTACATCAGGACGATTCGATGTGAAGACATCATCGTAGACAGTACGTTCTAGACGACGAATAAATAAGTTCATTTATTTCGGTGTTTCGTCGTATTGTGTTTCTTCATGTGTGTCTTCATTTTCATCTTTACTAACAAAGCCAACAGGCGGATTTTCTACAAAACTGCGCCTGACGATGATGTCTTCACATCGAAACATCCCGGGGATGTAACCCTCAACACAACTTTTTTTTTGATATATGACGGAGGTCATAAACTATTTTAAGTCAAATTGATATCAAGGGGCAAATAATGAATTTTTATTTACTTTTTTTTGCAGGGACAGTTCGTCATAGGAGTGACGTACCTCTCAAGCCTCATGTTCATGAGCTGCGATCTGCCCAGCTTTTCACCTACATCTGGACCAGCCAGATCTTATTCTTCCTGGTGCTCTTCATCAAATTCTACGTAAAAACTTACATGACTTCTACAATCCCCCGCAACAAGTCTGACTGATTTACAGCCCATTTGAAGATACTTTTCTGTTCACCTGTTGAGTTAATCAGCTTGTTCGTGAGCTTAGCAGCGGCTAAGGTGTTAATGTTCAGGATGAACTCAGTGTTCCATTCATGAATCTGGCTGTGAACTCTAATGATCGGTTTCGTAACCAAACTTAGCTTGATAAGAAAATGTGTTAGATGTATTTATTTTTCAAATAATGATGTTCATTATTACACCCTATACAGAGTAAGTTTTATATGCCCCCCTAACTTTTGAAAAAGGAAGTGTTTTGAAACCCTTTGGAGAATGTTCTATAGGATTGTGAAGTTTGTTTGACGTACTTTGCGTCTCTCACCACACCTGAAACCCAAGGGCCCCCAAAAGTTTTAAATTGGAAACCCCCCTTTGTGGCACCTCAAAAGTAAGGGATTTTGAATACAAATTCAACGACGCAACTTTTTTATCTCCACTCGTTCCTTTGTAATACCCACTTAAAGATTACACGAAACCCGGTTTAAAATGCTAAATATGACATAACAAAAATTGTTATAACAAATTTGTCTTGAAAATATTTTATGGGATTATGTGGGGTTGTAAGGTTTATGTTCTTGCAATCTTTAAACAGAAGAATTCGTATTAAATGCCTTTTCTTTTGAGGTGCCACAAAGGGGTTGTTTTGGGCCTGCGTTCGTAGCTTGCAAAGCCTGGTGCGGTTTCGATTCCAGCGCAGGCACAAGGGTTGGACCGCTCCCTAAAAGCGTTTTGTGATCCCGCAAAACCCTAGGTTAAGTAACAAAGTAAAATTCCATTGAAGTAAACAGTAAAACTTCACTATTCTATAAAACATTTCCAAGGGTTTCAAAAATGTTTCCTTTTCAAAAGTTTATATGCGGGGGACATAAAAAACTCACCCTGTATATGTTTCATTGAAATATGTATTTTATAATTTTTAGTATTAAAGAAACTCCTTGTTTGTTGTATTACAGTTTTTAATGGTTAATGTAATGGTTACCTTGGCAAAAGACTAAACTCAAATTATTTAAAGTCTTCATCATATATACATTCAATATTAAATGCTTTAGTGTCAAAAACTATACTTGTGACTGAAAAATCAGTTTTTATCTTTTCAATTAGTTTAGTAGTTTTATTTATTATTATTGTATTAAGAATAATCAATAAATCATGTATTCATCATGCTGTTTTCTTTAACCCCTTCATGAAGTTCATGAGTGTGCGAATATGGGTTTAGTAAGAGCCTTTGTACGTGTATCATAACGTCGTTATGCGTACAATATTTTATGTGTTGGCAAAAACTAATCTCGAACAAATTAGATTTGCCCAACCGTACTTGTTTGCTGATGATTTCAACTAGAAAGCAACAAAGTTGTCTAGCCTATACAAACGAAAGTTTGGTATAAATGGAAAGTTCTCATTCCGAATACCTAGGCTAATTATGTACTTATTTAGCTAGGGTTTGTGGAAAATCAATTAATTACTACGGTACCTACTTTAAGGATCTGTGATTGGCTACCAGAAATCAGCATTCTTTATTTTACAATCATCAAGATTAAAAATAGAGTCACATCAATCAATATTTAGGAATGTTCTTGAGCTTGCCAGGTGAAGAACTCCACCAGGCTGTAGAACGGTCTGTCGGCCAACCAAAGTTTCAGCTTCAACTTCAGCATCTTCGGCTCCAACATCTTCAAGCTAGGGGTAAAGCATTGAAAAACTTGGCACCTGCATATGATGGTTTTTCTTCGTATATTGCTCTGTGATGCAGTGGCAAATTGTAGTCAATTGAGTTCCTCGTCTGGTATCCATGCACGTCCTGGTGTCTCTGGGCTAGTTTATGCTGACTTGTCAAGACTACAGTTTGCAGAATATACAAGCTGGCGATTGTCAGGATCTTCCACTGATTGAAGAGTTCCCTGCAGCTGTCCCGTCTGTTCAAGCCAGCAATGGTCCGTAGCGCCCTCTTTTGTAGAATTAAAATTCGTTGTAAGTTATGCGCCGACGAACCTCCCCAGACGGCAACTCCATAATTCAATTGACTTTCAAATAAAGCATGGTACGCTATCAAAGCTGCCTCAGTCGTGCTTATTTCTGTAGTCCTCTTCAAGGCGAAAATTGCTGAGCGCAGCCGTCTACAAAGAGTGTCAACGTGCTCGTCCCAGGTGAGGTTACCATCAACGACAACTCCGAGGTGCCTTAGCGACGAAACGTATTCCAAGTCTGGTAATGGAGATACAACATCCTTTCCGCGCCCAAAGTTGATTTGCTTGGTTTTCCCAGCATTGAAGGCTAGGTCATGCTCATTACAGTATTATACAGCAACGTTTAGGCCTATGTACGAATCCATTTCCAGTTCTTCTGTTTCCGCTCTGGACGTCAACAAGGCTACATCATCTGCATACATAGTGGCTTTACTGTGAGGAACGACAATAGATGGCAGGTCGTTTGTGAACAAGATGTAGAGTACAGGCCCCAACACCGATCCTTGGGCACTCCCCTTGTCATGGGAAGAACTTTTGATCTGGCTGTGGATATGATTCCCTTGTTGCAGGTTCGCACTTCTACCATCTGGAGCCTCCCCTCAAGATAAGATCGGAACCACTCCAGAGAAATGCCGCAAAACCCCAATGATCGGAGTTTGTAGAGGATCAATTCGTGACTTAAACAGTCGAAGGCCTTACTCATATCGACGAACACCCCAGTGACCGTATTCCCTTTATCGATATCATCCAATATTGTCTCTACCATCTCCACAAGTGCTGTCAAGGTTGACTTTCCTTTTATAAACCCATGCTGGTGTATAGTCAGTAGCTTGTGTCTGTGTAGATGTGCCAAAATTCTTTTTAAGACGAGCTTCTCGATGACCTTTGATATCACAGATGTCAAAGAAATTGGTCTGTAGTTGCCTACTAAAATTACAAGTATTAAAAGAGGAAAATGATTAATTACTAGATTTGGAGGAAATGGTCATGTGCTACACCCACTCGAGGTAGCATATCCTAGTGTTCCAGAGCAATATGAGATTGAAAATTAAATAGATATTATAAGTGCAGAAAACATTTATTCCTAAAGTATACGTAACATAAGAGTCTAATATACAGAGTTTTAAATGCCCCGGCCCCTCCCCTTAACTTTTGAAAAATGATATTTTTGCTAACCGTTTTGGAAATGATTTATAGGATTCGCCAGTTGTGTTCCCATTTAGTTGACACTTAATTAGTCGATTTACAGCGTTGTATCTTTTTTCAAACATTATTCAGTGTCTGATCACCACTACATAGTGAGTTCTAAATGTCCTCCTCACCTTATTTTTTGAAAAAGTAAATATTTTTTAAACCCTTTGGGGAATGTTTTTATAGTATTCTGAAGATTGTTTTGACGTACGTTGCGTCACCCACCCCCACACAAAATCCGTGGGGGAGAATCCCTCTAATTTTGTATTTTTTTACACCTCAAAAGAAATAGAATTTTAATACAAATTGAACTACGCAAAGAAAATTGTTTTATCTTGACTAGTTTTTTGTTTATACCAATTTAAATATTACATGAAATCAGGTTTCAAATGCCACATTTAACATTCTACAATTTATTTTGAATGAAAACATTTTCTTCAGAATACTCTGAGGGAAATACCACACTTCTATAAGATAATACTACAGAGTATTTTGAAGAACATGCTGTCAGTTAATATTAAATTGTGTGGTCAGTAGTAACTACTGACCACACAATTTAATTCTTATGGAGTCAACTTATTAGAAAACTTATTTTGGTTTTAGACCAAAAACTACCATTAAAACTCCCCAAATTTCACATAGAAATTCAGCAACAATACCCCAGGCCTCCATTTAGTTACTCTCTGGAGCTTTATGAGGGGCCTGGAAACCTACCCCCTCCGCACCACACGAACCTATTCACCCCAAGTATACAAACTCATGCAATATGTATTTATTTATTTGCGGTTTTCACCAATTTTACTAACGAGTTTACTAATAGGCCTACTATGATATTACTAATTTTTGTAAGCCATTCGCTTTCAAAATTATTCGCAAAAATTGTTCTTGTACAAAATGAAGTTTTAAATTTAGAAATGAAACAATTTTATGGAAGTGGTTATGGTATGGTTTTAGTGTTTATATGTATGAATTAGCAAGTTCTACATTTATATGCTTGTATGCTTCCAGAGAACACCCTCTTATATTTAAGTCCGGAAATACTAGGAAAAACTAGCTTAAAACGTCGTTAGCAGTGTTTTTACTCTATTTTATAAGCGAGATCCAGAGCTGGTCGCCCTGCTCTATACACCTCCAGGCACCATAACATTTACACAAACCAATCACAATAATTACTCAACTCAAACGAATAATCACTGCTCAACTCTTGAAATTGAAAGGAACATGTCACAAGCAAAATGACGAATTGCAAGTCCAAATGACAAATGTACTATGCATTGTTGCAATGCACCCTTTCGTATAGTTAATTAATAAAATACAATTCCTTTTTGTTCTGAGTATCGTTAATTCTCTTAAAGTAGTTTCTATTTTCGTTCTATAAGAATAATTCCCTTTTTAGCTTCCTGCACCCAGCCCCCTACTTGCCCCTGGTGCCGCCCGGGTTGCCGGCCTCGGGCCGCTTCTGTTGATTACAGGGCTGTTGCCTGAAGCTGCTCGACAATTCATGAATTCGTTAAATAAAACGATCACAGGGAAATTCTGTGATTATTTTCTTTTCACTAGTAATAACAAATATCCCTTGTCAGTGAACTAATCCTTTTTTAGTACTGAATCCCCGTGGTTCGGAAGTCACGTTAAGCCGTTGGTCCATTCCATTGGTCGTTGGGCTATTAATTAATGACCAAATCTGGGAACAGTCGGCCCTAGTTTGTAACAAGACTACACCTCATCATCCATCAAAACACTCATCACACTCACCCATCATCCCATATTCACCTTAAAATACCCTCTAAGAGTGGTCGGTGTCAAATCAAATCAAAGTATCAAAGAATAAAACAAAACACTATTGAAACCTGGGTTGTTTGTTAACAAATGTTAGTATATTTATACAGTACCTATATCTTACTGTTGTTTTTCAACGTATGTTTGCTAATCTGTGCAAGAAGTTGTCTTGAATGTTTATTTTTCTCCAGACTATCAAAAACAAAAGATCAGTTCAGTAACTTCAGTTGTCAAAAGTTAGAAAGTTGTGACTCACCCAGTTGAAACTAGAAGTATAGATCTTTTGCGCCTAATGAGTTAACTAATCCCGTTTAGTTATTCAAATTTAAATAGATAATATATGTACAGAAATATGCGTTAAGGTACAATTGTAGTATTAAAAAAACTAAGTCATAACATTTCAGTTAGTCATTTATATACATTATATTTTCTGAGCCTGTAGTTAACCTATTGAAGGCTCCTCGGAATATACTTTTCAAGAAAACATAACCTGAAGGACTTTTTCCATTAATCAACTAATGGTAGTCCCATACATAGAGCAAATAGATACTCTAACCCTAACAGTGAGTTAGTCTTTCCCAATAGCAATTCTATTTTACAGTGTTACTACCTTTCGGCCTTTCAATAAAAAACACGGTATTTCTGAGAACAAGCTACTTACACATCCAAAGTAGCTTGCTAATTGGCAAAAACTAAGTTATTATTTATTTTAGTTACTCTTTGTTGTGTTCACCATTTTATTATATTTATTGTAAATTCTATGGTTTTGCTGTCAATTATAGATATATCTGGTGCCAATGTCCAAAAACCTTTTGCTTGAAATTAGGTAAATCATATCAGGCCTATAGGCTATATAAATATAGCCACTATACACTAGTAATTAAATACACCATTGGTGAATTTGCATTGACAAAGTATTTTCATAGGTTTTTAGACCAAGCAAAAGAAAACTGGAATGGAAGAAAAGGATAGAAAAAAATTGTGATCAACTTACCAAAACTAATAAACAAGACTAAAAACTTTGACCAGGTCTTCAAAATTTTGATTGACAAGAAAATGTTTAATGAGCACATGATCAAAGAAATTCAGGTAAGAAGTTAGCTTAGAATAGGTCCGGTGAGCTTAGGTAGGAGATCTTTTACTTAGCATCATACAAGGGTCTCTAGAAAGTGTACGGCCATTACTGGACCGCCACCGCTATGATCGCATGTTGTCCCCTAAAGGCAAAGCATCACAGGCATCGAGCAACATTTTGTAAATATTTGGTATACAAAATTGATATTTACGTGAAAACTTTTGATTTTGGTCAAATTATGAGGCTTAATTAATGATCTTCTTCTGGATATATTGGCAATTGATAGAACTAAATTTAAAACAGTAGGTCAATATAATAAATTTTTATTTTTCAAAAGCGCTTTAAAATCAAAATAAAGTGTTCATATCGTCTCCAAGTCATGCTTACTATGTTTGTTTTTCAGTCAAGCAGTCACAAAGTTGAATTTTTTGATTGGTACGTGACAACTCGAGGTCCAACTGCTTTTAGGGAGCTAAAAGAGGCCCTGAAGCAAACTGATAACATGGAATTAGTTCATATATTGACCTACAGGTAAGCTTGCGTATTAAAACATTCAACATGTTTAATTATTTTAGAACAACCAAATTAATCAAAAAATGATTATAATAGTTATAGTGTTGGTATCCAAAAGAAATAACAATATCTTAAAATAGAAATAGAACAGCCAGTAGGATTCTAATCAAGCTACAACAAAAAAACTATGTATGGTCCTAATTTAATAAAACTACACTAGAGTCCCGCTTATCCGAATCCCGCTAATCCGAAAATCCGCTTAATCCGAACACTGTTGAGGGGAAAAAACTGTACGATGTTGAGTTGGTAAAATAAATAAAACCAGTTTTCCAATTACTGTATCATACTTTATGTGTTTAATAACAAACTCCAAAATACAGTAGAATCTCGATTATCCGAGATGATTGGGACAAAGACCATTTTGGTTACGAAAAAACTCGGAATAATACGGAGGCTATGTGCTTCTACCAGGAAAAGAGAGAAGAAATCATACTGTCCAGCTGCGAGCGCACAAAGTTGAGGGGTGAAGGCAAAGAAAGAGATGACAGGTGGAAAGGACAAGGGAAGAGAAGGAAAGCAGAGAGGGAAGAGAGCAGCTGCATTGTGTGCTGGGAGGGGAAGGCAGATGCCAGGTTGTTAGTGAGGGACAGCTGCACGTTATCAGCTGTCTACTACGTCATTAGCTGTTGCTAGGCAACCACATAGAAGGGATTACATAGCCAATCACAGCATTTTCTCTGTATGCTTGTGACATCGATCTTTTGAGGAGAGTGTAGGCCTAGTGTGTGTTTGTTATTTCCTCACTTCTTCCATTTACTCAATGATTAATTTCATTTGACAAATAATGTTTTATACCGTACTAGTAGGTTGGAATAACAGTAAATTCCCGTAAAGGTTTTAGCAATATTCATACACATAAAATCTAGAATTTGATCAGCAGTAAGTGTACAAAATGGATGTTTGTCCTGTCTGAGATTGGCCAACCTGATAATGGCTGCCGGCCTCCATTGAAAATGCACTCAGCACGGATGTAGGGGAGAGGTTGTTTACTTGGAACTGCCTGCCACTAGTTCCTTATCTTATCTTCACCAGAAGTACAGTACACACCCTGCGCCACATCATCTCTTGTGCCGTTGCCCATCATATCTCGTGCATGTGAATTTTTTTCCGCGCTGCTGTATTCCAGTGTACTAGCATTCAAACACACAGTTTCTTACATTTAAATATAAAATATTAGTCGCTCAAACTCAATATATGACTTTATAAGGTCAATATAAGATAAATCCATCAATATAGCCTAAAATCCACTTAATCAATTTGCTAATCGAACAGGTTACGATACAATAAGTTCGGATTAGCGGGATACTGTATTTGCAAACTTACAAATGAAATGTTATCTTTGTGTAGTAAAAATAAAACTCTGTAATAGTGAGTACTTGGTCTATGATTTCCTGGACACTTTTACGCTCACTTTGATCAACATGATAAAACATGAAATTTGCATTTGTTTCCATGTACATACATTATACAAAGTGCCTATAGGCCCCCAGTGCAGTAAAAGGGTTAAAATTGTCAATTGCTGACTGTAATCTTTTTAAAAGATTTGGGTTTTGATTACAATAGGTACTTTTGGTGAGCTTTTAAAGTTTCTGCCTGAGATGGCTATTTTAATTAAAACATTTAAGGAGTCTTAAATTCAACATAAAAAATGTTCATCCTACTATCTTAAAAGTTAAAACCCAATATTTATGTGGTCCTCAAATCCAAAACTCCGAATAATCGTGTTGAGGATCAACTGCAACACTGAATGGAGGAAAAATACAATCACGCATCCTTCACGAAACTACAATAGCTCTCTGACAATATTAGTCTTAAAATAGCCATTCTCCCCTTCTACCGCAGTTACCCATTAGCCCCACTGATAAATCTGACTAACAATTCAGGTATGAGTATAAGTGCATCTCACGGGAGTTGTTTTGTTGTTGGAGAGGTTATTGGTGATCGTGAAGTGATGTCTACTAACATAATCAAACGAACGGTCGTATTGACAATACAGCAAAACTCAACATAGTGCAAAAAATTGATCATAGTTCAACAGTAAAACAAATGTGCAAACAGTATAATATTGGTTACAAAGGTGATATACAAAAGTAAGACAAACTTAAGTAAGATGCCGTTGCCATCTTGTTGCCATTTTCTGTGGCATTAGGCTATGGCAACCAAGTCATGTGACCTGTCAAGAGTTCGATTCTAGCGCTCCTGACTAACTAAAACCGTGGGACCAAGGCCTCTGTAAGACATCACCGGGCCTGTTATCCTCGTTTTTAGTTGTTTTAGTCTTTATATACCTCATTGAACATCAGTTTTGAGTTTTTGCGGATTAACCGCGGTTTTGATTATCCGGGAATCCTAAACCCAACTTGATTACGGTTAATCAGGAGTTGACTGTAGTCTATGAATTAGTCTTGTTGCCACTGTCTTTTGTAAAACGGTGTGATCTGTTGGGAATGAATAAAAAAGTGTTCAAAACTCACCACATGTATAAGTGTTTTCATCAAGCAAATTTAATTTGTATTTAAAGGGAAACTAACAGAGTGTTTATTACTTTTAGTCCATCTTGCACTGTAACCATAGAAGGAAACGGTTTCAACGGACTAACACTAGAAGAAGAATACCCTTTCGATCAGATGTGGACAGTAGAAATCACTAAAGAAAGGTTTGACTTCGACAGAGAACGCGTAAGTACGAACTAGTAATTTCTAGGAGCAAGTTACAGAATTGAATAAAGGGTATTTTCAAAACTATAAATAATGTTAAATGGTTTTCAAACCATTAAATAAGTAGTAAAACCAACTAATTTTAGCGAAGCTGTGGCGGGTTGGAATCGCGCGCGACTCGAGCTCATCACCCGGTGGCGCTGGTTTGATCCAGTCACCACTTACATTTGTAATGTGGTTATCTGACGGTGACGCTAGGTAAAGGTGTAGGTTGAGTGGTAGAGAGGACTTTGTAGTCCTAACTTCGCCTCGTTAAACAAGACAAACTTTACCTTTTTTACCTTTAATTTTAATTTATATGAAATTATGGGATAAAAGAACCTCAAAACTATGGGTTTTGTTACAAAATCACCGTTCATAGTTCATACTGTTTTGGAAAGTCAGGTAACACAAAAACAAAATATAAAATGTCAGTGAAAATAGCCAGATATAGCTAAGTCAGAGATTTTTGAAGTAGTAAATAGTTCTCACGTACATTTGCAGTGATAAGACAGCCATCTTTTTCTTTTGGGTTCTGAGGACCTTCAGGCCTATTCAGAAATCAGAAATTCTTTATAGATATCTATTGCATTGAAGTAAATAATAATAATAACAATGAAGTAAATAATAATAATAACAATTTTAAGAATTGCTTTAACAAAATTATTAGATACATTTTTTCCATAATTTAAATTATTGAGGACAAATTTTACATTCAAATTATAGGGACTGCGTCCAGTAAAAGTTTGTTAGTAGTTTTGTTCTTGATTTTGAACAATTACCAACATTTTATTTTATCTTAAAATGTCAGTTACAACACAATTTACATTTTGTATCCACATTTGGAATAAACTGGCTTTAGCTTGGTGTATCGTTAAACAAATTTAATTACGGTTACTTTTACAAAACATGATTGTTTGCCACCTTTTGGTTTGCTGAGAGCATTTTTTTTCATCAAAGAATATGATAAACCATTTAAATGAGTGATTCAATTGGATGTTTGTAGTAGATGTCGGAAACATTTTGATGCTAAGATTTAAAAGTAAAGGTAATTTCACATATTGGGTGTTTAGTTAGATATTGTCAATTGTTACTATTACTCGTTACTGTGTTTCAAATATAATGATTAAATTACAGAAAAGTGTAACGATTACAGTTTTACAGTATGTTAGTTACTATCAACCTTAGCTCACAGGAGAGCTATATGCCTTTCTTATCCTCAATTTAAACCTAGTAGACTATTCCAAGTTCCCATTTCTTTTTATTACATTTACTAAAGTGCTTGAGTTTTAGTAAAAAAAAATCACTCATTAGGAATATTTTTCCAATTTATGTATAGTACTGTATTGTAAATAGGCTACTAAAAAAATAACACTGTTTTTAGGTGTACAAAATGGATTCCAATCCTAAAGGTCTGCTTCTGATTATCAACACACGGACATTTGTAAATCAAACTAAAGAAGAAAGACTGGGTTCGGAGCACGATGTAACTCGACTTCAAAGTATTTTTAGCCAGCTTGGTTATAAAATAGTAATACCCAAAATTCAAAACCTCACAGCCGAAGTAAGTGTGTAGATATTTATTGATGTTTCATTGTTGTTAGTCTGATTGTTTGAATTGTATTCTACTTTGTAGTGAAATGAGCGGCTTTCACTAATGCAACCTAGAAGACTTTTAGAGAACTACTTGGCATTTTTTTTCAATATCACTAATAAATCACTCTGGCTTGTAGTTTATTTCAACAACAAGAAATACATCCAGGCAGAGGCAGCCAGCAGCCATATCACTATTTGAGATGCCGACCACTCTCATGAGGGTATTTAAGGCAAATATGTGTTGAAGGATGAGTGTGATGAGTGGTAGTAATGAGTTATGAGGTGTAGTCTTGTTACAAACTAAGGCCGACTCTTCCTTAGAATGGGTCATTAATTAATAGCCCAATGACCAATGGAAATACAAGGACCAACGGCTTAACTAGACCTCCGAACCACGCAGGTGATGGTCTGATATGTCTAAACGATGGTGGGAGTTGATGCGGGTATCATCAGATGATCACTGAGGCTATCTGAGCCGCTTTAGACCTAAGAGGGGTACTCAAAAATAACAAGAATTTCACTATAAAGACCATATTTTATTATTTTTTTTACTAATTTACATGTATATCTTCAGTTTACTCCCCATTTAGTGTAATGCATTTGTTCATTTGATGCTCCCATGGTTTTAAGCACCCCTCATACCCCTTAGTCTGAATGGCTGCACGCTCCATCCTTGTTTGCCTTTTTACTCCTTCATTTTCGTCGTAACAGTGATCTTTTATGTAATTTTTCACTATGGGGAACATAAAAAAGTTGCGTGGGACAAGATTTGGCGAGTATGGGTCATGGGGAAGGATGGTCGTGCTGGTATTGGCCAAAAACTAGGGCACTGAAATGGCTACATGGGCAGACACATTCCCATGATGAAAGAACCAGTCTCCATATCGCCAAAATTTAGGTATGGAGTGTGTTGAAATTCGCTGAACTGAATTTTAACACACGCCAGAAAGCAAAGAAGCATTCCCAATGGTCCTCCGACGGTCGTCTTGCAATATTGACGGTTTTCACTGAACAATTTCACCAGTCGAGAATTTGAAGGTCGTCCAGGACGAGGCTTGCCTTCAATCGACATGGCACTATCTTGAATTTGGGAAAAATACTCTTTTCACTCTCGTTTTGCTCAGAACATCGTCTTTGTAAGCATTTTTAATAATTGCAACCGTTTCTGACGCGTTCTTAGCGAGAAAAGGAGCAAAAAATTCACTGCTGAACTTTGTCCATTTAATTAAACCATCAAAACAAAACGAGGCAGAACAAAAACTACTTTTAGAAAAGCGACACAGCTACTCTTCACAGCCTCGGACTGGCCACACCAAGTGCACTGAACTCAGGAAGAGTTTTTCGTCCCTATTGGCCAAAATGTGAACTATCGCTCCCCACCTCGCCATCGATTCTCGATACTTTTGGGTACCCTGTATATCATCCTCAAAACAAGACTACACAGGAGTATTTGCCTTAAAATACCCTCATGAGAGTGGTCGGCATCTCAAATAGTGATTTAGTGATACAGTTTTTGTCCAAATATATACTGACCAAATGGATTAATATGACCAGAATCTCATAACCAGTGCACAACACCAAGAGTTTTAGTAGGTCATTTTACTGTATTCAACCAACAATGTAGGAGCAGACCGTAACACAGTTCGACCTCAGGGTATTTTGCAACATTACAAAATTCCATACATGAATTCAAACAATTGATTATGATAAATCTGTAAATTAATGAAACTTGTTCTTAGGACATAAGGATGGAAGTTGAAAAGTTTTCCCAAAGAAAGGAGCATGAAGACTGTGATTCCAGCGTAGTAGTTGTTATGAGTCATGGCAAGTCAAATAGTTCGACTATAGGATCAGTTGACATCTACGGCTGGGATTCAATGACAGTTAACAGTGAGGAAATCATCGACTATTTCAACGCTCGCAGATGTCCTGGTCTTCGCAAAAAGCCGAAATTGTTTTTTTTCCAAGCTTGCAGGTAAACTCATGTTGCTAATTTTAGTAATTTGTTGACTAACTGTTGGGTAAAACTACAGAACAGTGACTTTTGAATTTTTAGCACTTTTCTATGTTCAAACATTCCAAAAAGGCCAAAAAATGATGTTTTAACTTTGGGAAATTTGCGGAAACCATTAAAAACTATATTTTACTCAAAGAAATAAACTAACTTAACTTAAGCTAACACGATAATACCTTATTCAGCCTTTAGTTTAATTTGAAGTGAGTGACAGAGACTGTTGTCTGCTACAAAGTGTCACAGCACCGTGTCAGCGTGTATTCACTTCCGCCAAAATAGTCCCAACTTTAAAGCCACTTTTAAATAAGTTCCGCACCCTAAACCAATTTTTATATGTTTTGGGGCCTCCTCCACATCGTTTTAAATCAGTTTTAGCTCATGAGAGTAAAAGTCACTGTTCTGGACAAATACCAAGTGTTGTTTTTATGGTTTAAAAATAAATGTGATTAACTTATAATTTATTTATCTTCGGTTGCATAATCTTTGAGCTTAGAACAAAAATCATATTGTAATTACTAAATGGTACTTAGCCTACTTGGGCGGATTGAAATATGACTGGCATTTACTTCTTTTCCTCTATCCATGTCACTATTAAAGATTGTGATTAGAATTTGTGAAACTGAAGACTCCCAGGCAAGAAAAAATCTAAGGGTTCTTGTCCGATAGTGAGAGAGTATTTGTACAATTCTTTAAAAGTATAACAGCTAGTACAACAATTAATTATTGTAATCTATCAATAAGTTGAACAATACCAGCCCCGGATTAAAACCAGCGGTCTGCACTGAGCAAATCTGAGATCACAATGCGACCAAACACCAGTTAAAAGCTACGTAAAAGAACTCAATAATTGGTTTCTTACTCATCTTGCTTTGTTGAAGGGGTTCAAAGTTTCAATATCCAGTCAGTTTAACAGAGACCAAGGCTGTTAATGTGGCTAGGAAGAGTTCGGTGATACAGACAGAATCAGAGGAGACTTCATCTGAAGCAAGTGTGCAAACTGATGGACAACGAATGCTTCCGACACACTATGTCAGCAACCAGTCTGACTGTTTAATAGGCTATTCTACTACTCCAGGTTAGTTAAGGTCTTAATTCCTATTAAAAACTACTCAAATCACTATAAACTATAAATCCCAAATACACAATTTTCAAAGGCCGTTTCAATTAGTACAAATATGTTAGAGCTGTGCGGGATCCCAGATTTTCCTCCCCTTAGTACCAAAATTTCAGGAAGAAAAGTAAAAACTGCTGGTGTTTTTTGTTGTGAATGTGCACTTCTGTTGAAGATAAGATAAGTAACTAGTGGCCAAGCAGTTCTAAGTAAACAACCCCTCTCCCCCCTACTTCCATGCTGAGTGCCATTGTCAGGTTCACTGATAACAAAACGATCCCAGACAGAACCAAACATCCTTTTTGTACTTGTACTAGACCCAATTTTAGCTTGCAATATGGCATTTTTATTGTTCTAAAACCTTTGCAATTTACCGAAATTCAAAACTAGTAGAATCGCGAGATCTGAAAAAGAGATCGAATTTTTTTTCGACGAGAATTTTATTCTTGAAAAGTTGAGACGAGAAAAAATGTTGGGATGAGTCGGTTCTCGGTTCCACCGGTCTCGGACAGAACCGAACTGAGAACCGAAATTGACAAAGTCGGTTCGAACCGGCCCGATAGCGAAAATAACACATAGGGTTAGGGTGTCGCGAGTATGATGTATTGAGTCCGAGTTTGAGTATTTACTGCTACTCGAACTCGCTCGACCTGATCGGTAAAGCTCGAAATTTGGTCGAGTAATTTGCCGTGAACGGTATCAAGTCGTGATTCCACCGCTGACGCATGGAGTCAAGAGATAGCCCGAACGGTATCGAAGTCGTGATTTCACCGAATTCTGGCGTTAGCGGAGTCAAGAGATCGCCGCTGAACGATATCAAGTCGTCGGAATTCACCGCATGGCGTTAGCGAGAGTCGGAGATCAATCGTATTTCACCATAACGCAATTATCGAAAGTCGCGGTAATGCATGCGGTAATTTCACCGCATGGAGTCAAAAGATCGCGCTGAACGGAATGATCGTTTATTTCACCGCTGGAGTCAATAGCTCGCCGCAAACGAACCGAACCGACAGAACCGGAGAACCGATTTTCTCAGAACCGGGGAACCGTAAAATTTTGGAACCGACCATCTCTAAAAAATGAAAACCGAAAACGAAAAAATTTAAACCGCTTAGAACTCTGTGATTGTCAGTACAAGTTAGGGTAAATAGTAGGCCGGCTTAACTGAAACTTGATGTGATAGGATGGAAAGGGGAACAATAATTAACAATTACCTGAAATAATCTTTATGTCATAACCATAATATTTTAATTTAATATTTTCTGGTAGGTATAGGTTAGTTAAATTTTTAATTTGACTTGTAATGTTTTAGGTTTTGTTGCTGTTTGTGTGGTCTAGGTTAGGCCTAGCTTAGGCCTACAGCTTGACATTATATTTTTTCACTCGTTTCAATGTAAAATAATGATAAAAAATAATTATAATTGGTAATCAAAAACTGGACAAACATTTTGTTTATTTGTACAGTACAAGCCATTAGAGCACTCAGGAAAAATAAAACACATTAGACTTTTAATATTACAATAATACCATATTCTATAACAACTAAGCAAACTACTTAATAATAGCAAAAACAAACAAATGTGGCCAAAAATTATCAAAATTAAAATTTCTCGTCTCGATCTCGATTCTCAAAGTTTTGGCTGATTCTCGCCGATCTCGTCTCGACCTTAAAAGTGCTCTCGCACACCTCTAAAAACTAGTATAAAAACATTATTTGTCATCTGAAATTCATCATTGAGTAAAAAAGAAGATGATATAAGGAAATGAAAAACACACACTCCACTGTCCTCAAAGCCCGATCTTACTATATCACGTAGCTGTGATTGGCTATGTAATCCACCCCTATGTGGTTGCCTAGCGACAGCTAATGACGACGTAGTAGCCAGCTGATAATGATGCAGCTGCCCCACACTAACTCAATGCACCTGTCTTCTCCTCCTGCCCACATACTTTAGCTGCTGTCTTCCCCTCTCTGCCTTCTTTTCTCTTTTCTTGTCCTTTCCACCTATCTTATCTTTTGTGCCTTCACCCCTCATCTCTGTGCACTGGTAGATGGACAGTCTGATTCCTTCTCTCTCACTCCTTACATTAGCAGCAACCTCATTGTGATTTACAATCCTTTTGTAATTCATACTCCTGACTCTCCCCAACTGTTTTTGCAATGTTTGGGGCTAAGTGAGTCAGTGTTATTCATTGTAAATGAGTGAGGGTGAGAAGGTTCTGTAATAGTTCTGATGTACTTTGAGATTTTTTATTTAAAACTGCACGGTGTTGTAAGCCACAAACAACCGATTGATCATAAAAAAATAATGTGATTGAAGAAACTCAATTTTAGTTAATATTCCTTTAATATGTCCATTTGACAACTGTTTCTGTTCCCAAATCCCGGATTTTTTGCAAAATCCCTTCCGTTCCGTCCCGGATTTAAAATTTTGCTCCTGCACAGCTCTTAAATATGTAAATTATTTTACTATTTACGAAAAAGTCTCATTCAGTTTCAAAGGAAAGATTAGATCAGGATCCACATTGGCAGATTAGATCAATTAAAACCTTAAATTTGTCATAGTCGTGTGTTGTATATTAATTAACAAAGTTATGGTTATTTGTTTTAGAGTTTGTGTCTCATCGTGATCCAGAGACGGGATCATGGTACATACAGACATTGTGTATGATCCTTGCAAAATATGCTGCATCCCAAGATATCCTAAGCATTCTCACAATGGTAAGATATTCAAGCATAAAAAATATATAACTTGTTTGCTGTTAGAATTACAATGTTCCCATTCGACTAAACCTGTCAAGGCTGTTTCAAAAATCCTCTCCATCAAACTTTGATCAATCACATCTTCAAGTGTTTTTTGACATGGTCAAATATTTTAAATTTTGAGGCGGACAAAATGTTTATGTCCTAAAATTAATTGTGACCCCTTATTTCATAAACCATGAAAATACAAAACCTTGATACCCTCGAAAAATGTCCCAACACTTAATTCTCAAGTAGCAACCTAAAATTTTATAGATTTTGTGCTCTTAATTATGGTTTCCAACAGTTAAGTTTACTGGATATAGGAAACCAGTTTGATAGGTGATCCACCCTACTATTCCCCGCCACTAAGATAGATTTCACGGCTATGTTGGAAAAAGCAAGAAACTGAAGAAATTTTCAAGTCCCTACTCCAAATGTTTTAGAGGAATATTTGGATTCCCTTGTGTGCATGAATGTTTCATCTGTTGATATTGAATTCCTTAGATAAAGTAGCTAGCTTATCACCACTTTCTAATCTTTTAAAAAATCACATACTATTTATTACCAAAGTAACATAAGCTATTTTTACATTTTTGCAAAATCTCACGGCCCGTACTGAACTAAAGCACAGATTAGTGTTAGGCCGCTTTCAGACAATACTACTTTTCACCGTGTGCCGGATACGGCACGGCGCGAGTGAGTTTGATTACAATAGCATCAAACGGAGCTGTTCAGATGTGCCAGACACGGCCGTTTGCCATTGTAATCAAACTCACTCGCGCCAGGCCAGTATCTATGGCGCATCGACGAAAAGTCGTAACTTCTAAAAGCGGCCTCAATTAACGTACTTATCTCTGGCTCTCTGCAGCAAGTGAACTGAAGAAATCTATTCAGACAGCATATGTCACGCACTTCACTGAGTTCACAGACAAGTGGAGACTGGAAAATAGGTGGCTAGTTGACACGGTTACAGCCCCGGATTACTGGACGTGTCGGAGTGGCGAACGGCCGGATTATAGAGACTGTACTGCACTTTGAAAATAGTATTCAAACTCATGTTGAACACAAGTAGCCCTGACACTTCGACTGCATAAGCCCCGTTTCCATTTCTACAAATTTGTCCCACGACTCGTCCCAGAACATGTGCCCAATTGGAAACGATCTGGGAGAAGTCGCGGCCCATGACCCGGGGACAATGTTGTGCCAGGCGACGGCGGGACAAAACATGTGCCACGGTAAATGGAAACGGCCAGTGACATGTGCCCGGGACACCGGCATACGAGGTATGTCCAATAAGTTCACGAGCTGGTTCAATATAGAGACCTTGAGGCGCCGCCCACTTCATTACGTGACTACTAGACATCCAATGAAGCTTCAGTGTTCGTTTGACAGTCGAGCTGTGCCTATTGAACGATCAAAGCAGAATGTGCAGGTGCATTGTCATGGTGAAGGATCCATCCATCGCCTTGACACAAAATCGGCCTCACACGACGCACGCGATCTCTCAAGCGCCTAAGAACCTAAATTAAGTTCGTCTGCAATCATTCTAACAGATTTCAGACGATCATCAGACACCAGGGCTTGCACACGATCAATGTTTTCATCCAAACATGAGGCTGAAGGTCGTCCCTGCCTTGCATCATCTTAAGCGCCTTAGCGGCCATCTTTGAAACGTTTAATCCAGTTGAAAATGGACTTTTTCTTTAAGGAATCATCTCCTTAAACAGCCCTCAACATATTTGTAATTTCATGACAGCTTTTCCCTAGTTTCGCTTAAAACTTGATGTTGATTTATTTGTTGTTCAGTGATTTCATCAATATTGATTTTTCAACAAACAGCAGAAACAAGAAAAATAGAAATTGACACTGACAGCTTGATAGGCACAGCTCGACGGTCAAACTAGCACTGACGCTTCATTGGATGTCTAGTAGTTCACATTGATGTAGTGGGGAGCTCTCTACGTTGCCTCAAGGCGCCGTGATACAATATTGAACAGTTCAGTTCAGCGAACTCATTGGACAGACCTCGTATGGTTGTGCATGCATGTGCCGGGACTTATCTTAATGGAAACTTAGCTTTATAGAACAACCACCTGCAGTGATCATAGCTTGTGTGTGAGGTGCAGATGAAAACGGTTTTGAATACGGTTTGTCTAATGCAACCGTATTGTGCTTATTGTTGCTTAATGGCTTTCGCTGTCTTGATGTTGTTTGTTTCTTGCAGACAAATAAAACAATCGCAGCGAAAACTGACCAAGGGAGTATGCAGACTCCTGACTCAACTCACGCTTTAAGCAAAACATTTTACTTTCAACCACAAGTCTACGTGATGACTGATACTAATGCTCATTAGTAAAGAAAAGATCTTTGCGTATTTCATTTAAACAAGCATTTTCACTCTGTGATTGAACAAAATGATGTAGATAGATATAAATTATTCTTAATGTAAATATGGATTGTATAAACTTCAATAGTTTTTTAATGAAAGTATTAAATGAATACATATACCTAAGTGTTGGAAAATTTGCTGGGATCAAACTTTCCAAACGCTGAACTTTCAAGTAAACTGGTAATAGATTCTTTTGCATTTTTTGAAGTTATTGCCTTAAAATAATAGCTTTAAAAAATTTCAGGGAAATATGATCTGTTTTCTAAGGAGTAGATTATTACACAATGTAACTATTTGATTACTGTTTAGGAAATGTTAATTTAAAGGCTTTTTCATATGCATGAAAGAGTAATCTAGTCATAAGGTCATTGTACACGGGGCCAATAGTGGCGTCCAGTTCTGGTGGTCATTACTGGACGCCAGCAGTCTTAGAGGCCAGTACGTTTATACACGAGGTTAATAGTGGCCTCCATTGTTTCCTCTTAGTGGCCGCCAGTTTCATGTAGAAATGTTGTTTTGCAGACAAAATAATTAAATAAATTTAATAAATATTGAGTAAATACAACAGTAAGTTTGAGGAATGTTTTGATAATGCGATGAATAAATATAAATGTGTTGTAGTTTCAAGTGAAGAGTTAAAAATGTCAAAATGATTTTAAATCAATAACAAATTACTTAATTGATACATTTATCAAAAGAAGAAACTAGGGCTTTAAAGCCCTCTATATCTTAACCTTAAATATATCACTTAAATCAACAAAGAGTATAAGCAAAAACGTAGCTAAACAAAACCGAGACTGTTCTGCGGCTCCTCCCACCACGACAAAAAAAACTCTACTAGTGGCCATGACACTTTAAGATTCGCCTAATCAACGGCTGTCACTAGATCACTTGACCTGTAACTGGCGTTTCACTGGCCTCTAAAGTTGAACATGTTCGACATTAATGGCCGCCTCTAGCCAATGGCCAGAGAAAGCGCCAGTACCCCTATACACAAGGCTGATAATGCTTAGTGAAGTTATACTCAAATTACTTTCCTACGATAATTGATAGCGGCCAAGTGCTGTGGACGTCACTACTGACCCATGTACAACACCTTTAGTGAAGTTATACTCAAATTACTTTTCTACAGAGTGACAATGCTTAGTTTAAACTTAAGCCAAAGAATAACAATTGGTCAATAGACATACCTTAACATATTGTATATGGTTTATGGGTTGTTCATTTGTTTAGTTTTATACAGGTTGTAGCATCCCTTTCATACATGCATTGTATGTTGTTAGTTGTAGGTGATTGATTAAAGTCCAACTTATCGGTGTCGAATGTATACAAGAAATGGTGTCAAATACTCCCAATTCCAGTAGCCAGTTAAACTCTACACTTAACACAATACAAACCGGGTCTTAAACACCATTTGGCCTTTTGTTTTAAATTCGACTAATCAAGTGCCAATATCTCCAGAAGAAGATCACCATTTGTGTGTTATTACTGATGTACATGTGATTTAGACATGCTATTACTGACTAACCAAAACTATTTTCAATTAATTTTCAAACTAAAATAACCTTGCAAATCGACCCAAATTAGCATGACAGTTATGAGTTTCGTGCATGGCAGCTGCTGGGTTAAAGTGAAGTTTCCCAATTAGTCAATTTTACATGTCTAAAATTCATACTCTACAAGATAAAAATGTCTATATTTAAATGACATGTTTATTAGGTGAGATGTCAATCAATAAACTCTGACTTTTGGGCCTCACTCACCGTCTTGAAGATTGTAGAGATCTTCACGTCAAAAACACACATATACACAACAGTTCCGGTTTATAAACACCTACAAGCGTACCATGTTCTCAAGGGCTTTCGTCTGGACTTTTACGCGTTGAACGACGAACCACTTGAGAACAAGGTACGTTTGTTGGTGCCGTGAAACGTTGGAAGTTCGGAAGACTGTTGTGTGTCTGTGTGTGTTTTGACGTGAAGATCTCTACAATCTTCAAAACATCTTAGTCTTCCGCTATCCTTAAGGTGAGTGAGGCCCAAAAAGTCAGAGTTTATTAAAGATAAAAATTAAAAATGATGACCTACTTTTATGGGGCCAAACTCCCTGTTCTTGGGGACTTTTAACTATTCCTTGTTCATTCTCTTCTTTCTTTCAGGTTCGGAACTGTGAAAATAAGAAAGAAGAGTATGAACATGGACTAGCTTTCTCAGGTGATCGACTTCTTGGTAACACTAAACATTTCTACTTTCAACCCGGTGTTTATGAAGATGAAAACTTTCCGACTTTGCCTTCTCTTTCATTTCCTGAGTCTTGACGGCTGGAGTATTCTAGTGCTCAAATTGTCACAAGGGTGCTCCACATTACATTTTGCAGTTGAAAGTTATTTAGTATTTACTGTACATCCGTTTCCAATTAATATATCCATCAAAATTAGGGGTGGAAAAGACCCAAAAATCGGGAAATTCTCAACAAAAAATAAAATCCCAAAACAGAGTTTTTTGGGATTTTGGGAGTTTTCTGGACGGGTGGAATTTTTCAGCAAAAATGGGAGTTTAAAAGGAATTTTTAAGCTAGACTTTTGTTTACAAAACAAAATGTGCCACCTGGCGAAAAAAACCTTAACTAGTTTTCACCGTTCCTTTACGTCCACCGTTTTCTAGGAAACCACTCTCACCTGATTACATTGAAAACAAAACTCACCGTCATAATAAGGCCGTAATGTAGCGTTCACCGCTTTCTAGGAAACCATCGCTTAAATATGTTTGTGAACCTTATAATTACTTTATTATCAAAAGAACTGTACAATTTTTCTAAATCTTACTTTAACTTAAGACATTTTACTTTCTACTAACTGTTATTCTTTGGCAAGTTTAAGACATTTGTTATGTTTAGTTTTTAGTTTAAATGTGACATTAATATTTTGTTTAGAAAGCTAGTGTGAAAGTTAAAGTATTCATAATAGTCAAAATGTTGTTTTGTATTTGGCTACAATGTCACTAATAAAAAGGCTTCCTAACAGTTCAGTACAGTGTGTTACTGTTGAATTGTTTAAAAAAAAGGTGTAGTAAACAAATATTTATAATTATATATTTTATTTTATTTATAGTCGATCTGAGTGTATCTGTTACTAACAAACAGTTTTTGTTTTGTTAGTATATTTGAATATAATACGCCTATCTCAAAACCTATCTCTTGGAAGAAGGGTTCTTAGTAATAGTGTCACTCTATTATTATTAGGCAGATTGTTGAGTTTTACTGCCAACTTGTGTTTTTTCAGGTGCTCTTATTATGATCTCCAAACTTGACTTAGATTCAGAAAATATGATTGTTCTGTATGTGAGAACAAAATAATGTGTTCAAAAAAATTATTGCTCAAAATTAATGCATTTGTTACATTGTATGATATTTTAGTTTACTTACTTTTAGTATAAAGCTAAGTAGAAAACAACGAGTGAATGACATATCGAAAAATTGTATACAGTAGGACGTCGATAATCCGAACTAATTAGAACCAAGGGTGGTTCGGATTTTCAAATTGTTCTGATTTTCAAACAAAAGGCAAAAAAAGACGTGTGTGCTTTAATTTTGTTACTAGAAGTGAAACCCAGTGTAGGACCAAAGTTCAATTATTAAAATATATTAATTACCTTGTATTAGGCCTGTAGATCTACGTTGTTGTAATGTGCATTTTGCTTGTGGGGCATCACTTACTTAAGGACAATAAGTGTGCGACAATGCCCCTGGCCGGGTGCGATCCACATTTACCAACGGTATCTACAGGCCTAATACAAGGTAAATAATATTTAATAATTAATTTTGTTATTTTATTCTTTTTAAATAGGTTAACTGCAAATACATGACCTATAGAACATCTTAAATTTATTTTGAATTGTAAGGCAAACATGTTTCCTTTTCAATTTCATTGACTTTGCCATTGGGAAAAACTCTCACACCACACGTGATAACAAGCCGAAACCATAAAAACGCAATAAACTGAACACCGTACCTAGCGTAAGAATGACTCGCCACTGTTTGTTGTGGCAGGGTACAGACTAGTGTGTTGCTAGTGGAAAAGGAGGACGGATGTAGGGGGTAAAGGGGCAAGCTAAACATAGTTCTTGGAGGTTGCTGCCACAATACACTGCTGAGTCACCCGGCTACGTACATCGCACACCTGTGGACTGTTGCGGGTGAGTCACCACTACGCGCGCATGTAAACAACTTATTGTTTCATATGGAGCGTTCCAGTTATATTGCTTTGGTGTCCATTCTAATTGATATTTAAATCGTATTTGACAAAAACATATTTTTTGCATTTCCTTCTCGGAAAGGCGTTCGGACTTTTGACGTTTTCGGACAATTGACCTTCGGATAATCGACTTCCTACTGTAATATCTATCATTTTGGTGTAGATTTAGAAAATATGGAACTAGGCCAGGATATGCTATCAAAAGAACTTTTGACAACACTGTTCCCACCTTTCTTAGCTTGGTTTTATTGTTGAGCTTATTAACTCTTTTGAGTTATCTCTTTTTGTCTTGACAAAGTGACCTAAGGTCCCTAGTAGGGCTGAAAATTTGACTGTGTTCTTCCATGTGTTTCTACTTTATCCAGGTGAGCCTGCTCTCCTTTCATTTTTGTTCTGAAATTGTAGTCAGAAACGAAGGAATAAAAATAGACTAACCGCACATCACATCAACCCATTGAAGGCTGTGAAGCCAGTCACCCCTCCCCCCTCACTCAACCAGTCTTGTCCCCTTCTTTTCTGTAGTGCTCCATTTTGATATATTTTTCCGATTCATTTGAATTAAAAGCTACATATTTTTCAAATCAGATAGTATCTAAACATTCTTTGCCATATTGGTTGAATTAAATACTTATCTTATAAAGTTCGAATAAGATAGTGTTTACTTAGTGCTGAGTGCCATTTCACGTTCATTACTTGTCAACTCTTGTTCTCGTTCAAGATCTGGACACTACAACTCCTTCCAAGCCAGCTGTAGATGCTGTAGATCCAGCCTTCAACGCAGGGTGAACAAACAGTCTATTTTAATTCCTTTGTCTCTGGTTTTCATTTGTTACAATGTTATATTTTATACACTTGTATTTCATTTACTCTTGGCTGACTTAGCTCTAGTTTTTCTGTGGTTATATTTTGCAATGAATCTTTTTTATACTGAGATGGTTCAAGAGACTCATCGCCTGAAGTTTATAAACAGAATATGATGTTCATAAAACTGTTAGTAAAAAAAGATAACTATATTGTAATTATCGAATTTCCTTTGAATAAATGAGATATTCAAGCCGTCAGTATAGTAAGCCCTGGGACCATGAAATGAGCACCAACCTTGACCCCCAGAACGCATTTTGCCATTTTTCAATACTTTATGTAAGATATTTCTTTATATGTGTGTACTCTCTCCAGATTGCATTTATTGTTTGATTTTCATGAAATTTGGTACAAATGTTCCTGTTGTAGATATCTCAGCTAAGTTCGTTTGCCAGAAAACCACCTCAAGTCCCCTTTTGGGGGGAGTTTTCTATAAAAAAAGAGGTTTAATACCTTAAAAACAGAAAATTTCATTTGATTTTGATGAAATTTATAATAAATATGTATTTTGCCAATATCCATCAATATACCAAAATTATACAAATCCATTAACTCGTTTCAAAATGGTGACTAAAAAAAGTAATTTTTCGCTATAACCGGAATAAATAGTCCTATTTTAATGAAATTTTATATGGTAATCACTTCAAGATATGTAATAAAACTTGCAGTAAACAAAAATGCAAATCTAAGGCCAAATTGAGGCTGTGAGCGTAGCAAATGGTCTCGAAGCACTTATGGGATTAGAAGGACCGATTGCCGAAATGAGGCTGTGAACGTAGCGAATTGCAAAGGAAATTCGATTCACTCATGCCGGCGCTTTAGCCCTTAGCTGCATGTTGGTCTGGTTTTTAATTGTTGTCAGGTTAGACTACACATCACAACCATATTGTTTTCACAAATTTGTTATTCTCAAGTACAAATTCCTTACATTTAATTGTGACAAACTAAGATTAGTTTAGTTGTAAGCACTCAGGGAATCAAGGAAAGATTACCACCAAAACATATTTATTGTAATATTAAGGTGTTTATAAAACCAACCTAATTACTTAGTTTTAACCGTTTTAAAGATCTACTAGTTTGTAAACATGCCTTTATTCATAAATATGGAAGATGAAGTTAAATCCTAATTATAACACACTTGGGAAGAGATGTTTCTGAGAATTCTGTTATTGTTTTATATATTTGTGATTTTTTTATAGTAATGGCTCAAATGTTTTATGATGTTAATCAAATCAATTATCAGAACAGTTTTCAGTAATTAGCACTATAAAGGTTGTACTTTACTAAATTATATTGTTGAAATTTCAAATTATTTAAGCTTGTTACAAAGTGTTATATTTGTTAGAATAACTGTATTGTATTTTATAATAACAATGTATTTTTGTATATTTTGTAACTAACATAATGTGTAAATAAACTATTTTATTGCAATCAACCGGCTTAATTGTTTTTTATTTCACTCATTAGCATTAGCAATCCCTTAAATTGGGAGATTGAAGAGCTTTGTCATGGGAGTTCTTAAGGTACAAAATTTCAAGAAATTATCTTATTAAATTAAAACTTTTTTAATCAAGAATACAATTTTTTTAATTAAGAATAAAATCTTGCCTTGCGAGGACAAGACGGCAGCAATAAAACTCTACAATAGACTCCCCAGTGCAGTGAAGGTGATGAATGATGATAACAAGTTCAGGTGCCACATCCGACGGCCGCTGTACTCAGTGAGAGAAGTTGAAGAGACTCCCCTCTTCTCCAGATAACATGGCAAAGACCACATAAAGGGCCCCATACACTGGCGGGTCCGGAGAGGGACTGGAAGGTTTTCACCACACACTTGTATTACTTGCCACGGTCCGGGCTAGCGTGACTCCACTCACTTCACCTCCATGCTCAGTTGGAAAGATGAGTTCGTCGATGCAAGTTGCAGCGGCAGTGATAGTGATTGATGAGAAGTTAGTTTGACTTTTGAGAAGTTCTGATGACAAATATGAAAAATATTTATCTTAAATAAGGGTAATAACATTAATATTATTAATACTACAGTTCATCGGTGTGATCGCCAAACTACGTGAAAAATTAACATGATTTGGGGCGCTATAACATTGTTGCCCTCTATACTAAAAAGCAAAAAGTAATAAATTTTGAAATTTTCACACGGTAAATTTCAAGAGTTCAAAATACCACAACGTTGGTGCATGGGTTTCATCCGCGGATGCACCACTTTTCGGTTTTCCGAATTTTCTTAGTTCATTTCTAAAACTACCCTGAATACTATCTACCCTTTTCTTCAGAAAATTCATGTCCGCACTTTGGGTTTTCTCCTTTGTGATTCAAGCAGATACTCCCAAGCTTAGTCCTTCATTACTGGTTCGAGTAGTGCACTGTTCACTTTCCATAAACAAGGAAAACCCCGGTCTCCTCGATAAACTTAGTTAAAAAATCTGAACTCATGAATACGTTTAAGCCCGCGGCAGCGGAATTTCACCATCCGTTTCCAAGATTGCACTTGTTCATAAAATGTACAACTTTAAAAAAAAATTAACACTGTAAAACTTAGTAATTGGTTACATAACTGCATAACCTACATTGCATAAAAATTTCATTGCGCTACAACGTAAATTGAAGGCTGTAGAAATTTTCAAAGTTCATCCTTAGTCCGAATACGCTGCAAAAACGTATTTTTAGACTCTTCATACCTGGAAAAATATTTTTTCTTTAAAAATAATTGACTTATATGTCCTTACATAGAATTAAACGGAGAAAATTTTGATGTGATTGCCATAATTTTACGTTTATTGAGTTGCATACAAAACTCGAGTACAATATTGCTTTTAAATCGGATAGTAGTCTGATAGTGGGTAAGGGGTAAGGAGTAGTTTGAGAGCGGTCCGGACCGTGATGCACACACTTGGAAATTGACTCACGGTCCAGTCCACGCCGATCCGCGTAGAAGGCCCTTAAAAGACACAGTCAATCCCTCGGGGTCACAGATGAAGTATTCAAGTAAGTAATTGTAGTACCTACCTTTGGTACCAGTGGCGTAGATAGACTTTTATCGATAATAATAATAATTGTTTATTGTCTTTTACAATACAAATTGTGTGACAAAAAAAAGAAAGAAGATTAAAGATCAAAAGTAAGTAAGGCAAAATCACCACCAAAGTACATGACAAAGGCTGACATTTATACCATTAAACTATTAATACTCTTACTAAATAAATAAACTACAAATATTTGCGCTTTTTATTGGCCCATAAATTCACTTACACTATAAAACGTATGTTCAATTAAATAATGTTTGAGCCTAGTCTTAAAAGTGTTCAAATTTTGTATATTTTTTAAATTTGTTGGGAGTTTGTTGTATAATTTTACTCCCATTTGGCTTGGTAATTTTTAAATACGTTTTTCTGTGGCTTTCTAATCTGTATCGTAACATTTAACTAAAGCAAAATACTTATTGTTTCTGGTCTGACCAGCAGCAGCCGTAATTGTGAATATTATTACCTCTAATTAATTCATAATGAGTTAAACAAAAAATGATGGTTTCGTAGATATAAATATTTGGAAGAGTTAAAATTTGTAATTTTTGAAAATTTCTTTACAAGCATCCCTGTATCCTAGTTTTGATATTATTCAGATTGCTCTCTCTTTTGTAAGCAGAACAAGAACCCCAGAACATAACTCCATAATTCGTATGCGATTGGATTAAACCAAAGTAGGCCATCCTTAGAATATCAGGCTTACAATGTTGGCAAAGGATTCTAAGCAGAAAGGTTCCTGAGGAAATCTTAATTTTACAGATATGATCAATATGACTGTCCCATGACAAGTTACTGTCAATAACATCCCGAAATTTTGTACATTTTACTTCTTCAAGTACATGATCGTCCCTTTCCAGCCCCATCATAACCGTTGAATCCTCTTGCCAAACCCAAAATATCGATGGGGAGGATACAACTAAAGTACCGAGGGGTTCGGGTGGACCCTCCCAACAAAAGAGGGTCTGGGGGAAGAATTTTGAAAATACGCATCATCTGAGTTGCATTTTAAGGCTCATTGGGTCAATAGTTTTCATTCAATAATAAAATGTTTACCCGCACAAACTAAAGTACCAGAAGTAACTTGGTAAAATTCACGCAATATTTCCCGGCAATATACATATTTTCCCGGTGCAATTCCACTGTTGCAGAGGTCTGTTTTACGCCCGCAGTCTGTACCAATCCTGATTTAAAGTTCGCGGCTCTTTCCGATCGCTGCTTTACGCCCGCGGTACATTCCGATCGCCTTTTTAAACCCCGCAATACATTCCGAAAGCTGTTTATTACCTACGACACTTTCCGATCGCCCTTTTACGCCCGCGATATTTTCTGACCGCCTTTTTAATCCCCACGATACATTCTGAGAGCTGTTTCGCGAAAGCAATACGTTTTGACAGTCGTTTCATACCCGCAGTAAGCTTCGAGGCACGTTTATATAACGATTGTTTCCGGTTACACCCAAAATTCACGCATATTTCCTGGTCTGTGCCACCCTGTCCCTAAGGTGCTATATCATTACCTAAAGGATTCAAAGGCGGATATATACCCGATAGTGTGACTGCCTCCAAATGGTACTGTGACTTTCGCCACATGTTCGATCCTACTCAAAAAACTCGGACACATTTGACTTCACGCCCCTGCTGATCTAAGTCAATCTGTCAAATCGTTCAGGTCACAGTCTGAATATAAAGCTGTCCTGAGAGGAGGATTAGATCAAGCGGTGTGACTGAGTCGTCTTTGCTGTTTTGTCTAATAAATTTCAAGGTAGTCCAGCCTCCTCAGGATGCCGTAGAGTCTGAAATCCGTTTTCCTTGGGGACTGGGGTAAAAATAATAATAACATTGTTACTTAATGTAAAACATAACCCCTGGACCGAAAGATGAAAGTATAAATACACCCGGAACTAACTCATGCCATTAATAAGGAGCTAACAAATTTGAAATTCCAAGATGCAGACTCAGCAAGACTCAATTATGTTTCCCAGTCTCACACAGGAAACTTTATAAAAGCTTATGTGAACACATTACAAAGCTCAACACCGCTCAGTTTAAATCTAAAATCAAGAGCTTACTGTCAGACAGACCTCTCTAAGGAGATTTAAGAGTTGCCTTTATTTCATTGAGATTTTAAGATAACATCATGCTGATGCAATCTATCGGAGTATCGGGGAAATCCTGCCAAGGATGAAGGCAACAAGTATCAAGTAAGTAAGTAATTTGGCTTATGGTTATTAGGTGTTGTGCTCCTATATTCTATGAATGAATGAATCTTCGTTTGAAGTATCCTGTGTATAATTTATAATAAATACTCTGTGTCTGTACACACCTAAAAAATAAAAAAATTAATGAATAAAAAAGTTGAACTCCAGCTGTCCAGCAACCAACAGCAAGAGAGGCGACATCGCATGTTGTTATACAAAGGCAGTCGCCACAATGTGTTATGATTGTATCACTGTAATTAATTACTATGTTTATGGTTCAACAAATGATTTCATCTAACCTCTTTTATCACTATTAATCCAACATGTTCAAATTTGATTTTAGTTCGTCAAATCAACAATCAGGAAATGCAGAATCTAAACTTACAGAAGGTAGGCCTAGGCTTAATATATGTGTATTGACTAGGCTATTATGTTTTACACTCGCGTCTGCGGCGCTCGCTGGGGGGCCTACGGCCCCCCAGACCCCCTTCAAGGTCGTTTGGAAGTAGTGACCTCGCTTCGCTCGGCGTTTTTAGATGAAGTTTAAAGCGTCTAACCCCTATAATACCGGAGACAAAATTTAAAAAATGTTGCAAAATCGTGAAAAATTAGCAAATTTGAAACTTTTGCTCTTTTTGAGGGTGAAGGAGGCCAGATACGACAAAAAGTCATAGGACCAACGAAATAACGTCTAAAACCTGACCGTAAAAATTCAATCAGATTTCAGATAGGACTTACCGTTCACCCACTAGACGTTTTTTTAAAAACATGTTTTCCGCCATTTGGATTTTAATTTTTTTAGGGTGGTTAAAATTAAAAATATTAGGTTTTCTCAATTTTTCCGTCGGTGAATTAGTGAAAGGTACCTACATACCAAATTTCAAGTTTCTAGCTTATCTAGAAGTGGGTAAACATTTGTATATATCAGTGAGTGAGTGAGTTACACAGAGGGTTGTATATATTATGGACTAGAGTCACTATGTCTTCTTACTTTCCCAATTTATCCTAAATGAGGAGGGTCTAGACCGTTCAAAATTGACATTATTAGAACACCTCACAAACACAATATCAAAAGAAAAGTGTATGGTGGCATTTTTAGAATAATTTACAAACCAAACAGAAGTTGTTTGAATGTGTTTTTGGCAAAGTAATTCAAGACTAGCAAACACAAAAAATTTAAATAATTTGGATCAACTCATGAAGTTAGGTAGAACCATAATCAAAAGTGACTGTTTGGCCTTTGCAGATGACCTAGCATTTTTAGCTCGAGACACAGTTATTGCCCAAAAATAAATTTATCTCCTTAGCACATTCGCCATGTTTGAAAACAAAACTGTATTGGTTTCCATGTAAATGCTAAGTTCGCACAAGCACCCAAAGCAGTGAAAGTGTTAAATAAATTGCAGAGAAGTAAATATAAATCCCAATCCAGAAATCATGACATCTTAAATGTGTTTTTGATACACTTGTTGAGTACAATAACACAAATCCTTCGTGAGTCCGTAACCTTCGTGAGTACGGTACCACAAATCCTATAAATTGGACTACATTACAGTTTGTACAGCCTAATAATCCAAGTTCACTTTTTGGGGGAAACCTCCTCCCATTTCTAGCATTTCTAGTGAATTGATTTTTCTGGTTTACCAACGTAGCCTAAAGATTTTCACAAAGAACATTTATACCAAGTTTCGCTAACATTGGACAAAAATGCTACTTGTAAAGTAATGAGGAGTTACGCATATATATTTGTACAGTAATTGTAATCCTCGGTTAGGACACCAAGACTGGATGGTGTTTGAGTCGGGACGAATGGATAGTTCCTCGTGAACCTTACACCGTCTTGATTCCAGTGTTTGTTACCAGGATGCGCCACTAGGCGTAGCTACTTGAATGCAGACAAGAAGACTAGAGATCCAAAGTCCAAAAGCCTACAGCAGGATTCAAACCCACACCTCAAGCTCTGTAGGGCAGAGGTTTAGCCACTAGACTACTGAAACCTTTATATTTATACACTTTTGCAATTTGACTCAGAGAAGCTTTAAACTGCTTACCGTTATGTTCTGTGATGTTTCGTTCTATAAAGCAATATAAATGAATAACTCTTATTCCTATAGAAATTCAATAAAAACATATACAGATCTGGTTGTAGCCTGGGTCCTTGCTCTTGCAATACCTGGAAGACTTAATTCCAATTTTAACCTATTTTTAAAATCTAATATGATTAATTTCAGGCACAAAAGAAGATAATTTGAATTGGTTACCTTATGAGGAGATATTTCCTGGTCCATCGGCAGATTGGGATGACACAAACGTTGTAACAAACAAAGTTGAAGTGCTGTCACTATCAATAGTTTATGTACTACCTTCAAATGTTCTAAGTAAATTTAAAGAAAAATGCACCAATTCAGAGAAAAGCATTTTATTGGCTGATAATAATCATTCAGATTTGATGCCAGCAGTATATGAAGGTAGGCTATCTTTGGTTATTTAAGGTAGTTATTTTGTTTAGGAAGGCGTTGACCTTAAAGGTTTCACTTACAGTATGAAAAAGAATTCTTCCTCATATTTAACACATTTTTAGTTAAGGGCCTAGTGTGGTGGGAGGGGTTTTAACAAATAAAATGTTTTCAACTATATTTTAAATCATTTAATTTAATAATCATTTATTAAAGTCAGTGTACATAAAATGTTGCTTGATGACTTTTTATGAAAATGGAGATGATACAGAATTGGTGAAATGAAAGGTGAATTAAAATGTAGGAATATATAATGGACTTAAGCCACTGGTAAAGACTATTCAAAGGACTAAAGACTACTGTCAAAGTATTTACTAACATAACCTTCTTTTTCTTTCTTCTAGATTTAATTCTAAATAGCTAAATTTATTTTGCAATTACTATTTACATTTTTACAGATTTCAGATTAAGGTAAGCTAGCTGGTTCTGCAATAAACTCAGCTTCAAAATAAGGAGCCTTAATCAGCAAATACTCCTTGAATTTCTTTTTGAACAAACCCAATTCTGGTAGTAAACATTTGATCTCGTTGGGGAGCTTGTTTTGAAATTTCACATCAGCCTGCATCGGTAATCTTTCATAAATTTGTAACCTATGGCTGTCTTGACGAAATGTAGAATTTGAGCGAGTGGCATACGAATAAATATCTTAACCTTGGACGCCAATGTAAAAATTTTAGGTTCTTAAGATAATCTCTACAGAATGTTCTTGACAATATATTACAAATAACTCGAATTGCAAATGTACTGTTTTTGAAGTAGAGCAGTAGGTCTCTATGTCACGCAACTATTAGAACTATCCAGTGGCAAAATAATGTACTAACACAGCAGCTACAAAATAAAGAACAAAGAAAACGCAGATTCACGTCAATGACCTTTGGTCTGAATGAGCGAGTGATGTGAGTTAAAGAGTTAGCATTCAGATTTTAGTTTCTTAACTTTAAGTTTTACTTAAATTTCTAAAACAACATTTTATACATTATGTAGATATGTTACGAGGGTCAATTCGTAAGTAAATAAGTTTGTAGTTTTAAGTTGAGTTCATGGTATATAATATTGTATGAAATAATACTGTAATTAAATTGTAGGTATATATTTTGCATATGAAATTGTTATATTTTCTCTGTGGTTCAAGTGGACTTTAAACTGGGCTTTTCATTTCATTTCATTTTCATTTCATCATTTGCCGCCAAAAATTTCATGACGATTTCTTAGTGCTTGTCCTGGTCCTCTGCAGATCCACGTCAACGACACCAAAAAATTAATCTAAGCTTTAATTTGAAATTGTATTAATTTACACGGGTATTCCATAATATTATGTTATATTCCGTGGTTTCCCTTATTGTGTTATGAAACAACCAAACAAAACATGAACTAACTTAATACTTTGAATAATTTTTCCAGGAGGCTTAAAAATTTGGGAATGTACTCAGGATATGTGTCAGTATATGGACTCAATCGATGTGACTGGAAAATCAGTGATAGACCTTGGGTGTGGAGTCGGACTGCTGGGAGTTCTTGCTCTTAAACTCGGAGCTCGAAGTGTTTACTTCCAAGACTATGTATGTACTTAGGTAAGATATTGTTGTACTGTAGAAAGGTAGTTCTGAACAAAATCTAAAACAAAATGCGTCCAATATTTGGTTAAAAGATAGTTCAAATTTGGTCGCCACTGGTATCTCAAAAGCTTCAAGCTAAGCGATGGGCGGAGACAGTAAAGTATCCCAGGCATAGAGACCTTCAAAAGAGTGATTTATCTTTTTTAATAGGAGTTTCAAGACAAGCCTCTTCAATGATGCGGTTTTTTCACTAAAAGTATATTTAACTAAATAAATATTTTATTGAATTGACATGTTTACAAGCATCTATCTCAATCGTCTACTATTTTATATAAAATTTTGCATTCATCCACATCTAGATCCCTTTCAAACATACATAACTTACATTCATACTATTCCCATTTACTCGAATTTATCCAGTCCTACCCCTGTTAGTCTGATTCTCCAATATCCCAATTGTGTGCCAAAAACTCGTTTGAACTGCAAAACATTTCAAACAACACACACAAAGCCTTAATTTGCTGGAGCAAAATTACTGAATAAGCTGCCTCAAAAACATATTCATATAAAAAGGAAAATTCAAAACTGGCTGCTGGACAGCACAGTTTATACCGCAGAAGAGTTCAAAAATAAGTTGTAATTGTATGTAAATTTTGACAATTATACTTGTCTTTAAGAAAATGTCATAAAAAGTAGTCTATTATCACGTGCATGTTTTATGTTTTTATTGTTTTCCATGTTTTAGAATGCTGACGTCTTGTGTCTTGCCACTATACCGAATGTCAGGCTCAACACATGTGAATCAGATCTAGCACGGTGTAGATTTTTCTCTGGAGACTGGAGTTCATTCGCCCAATGTGCTCAGTTTACCTGTGACCTCATCTTGTCTTCTGAAACCATCTACAATCCAGACAACCACATGAAACTACACAACACGATACAACAATTGTTAAGCCCGAATGGTGTGGCGTATCCTTTGCACACTTTCCTATTATAAAGTTTGAATACTTTTAGCTTGATTAACTTAAGGAGCAATATTTTCGTACAGGAAGGTAAAGAGGTACACTCAACTCTTGATTAACCGGGATGTGATTAACCGCGTTGTAGCTTAACCGGCACACGTTCAAGAGAGAAAATATTTTTAAAAATCACTGCAATCCGCAACGCAAGAGAACGTGTAATAGACTGTAGAGGGAAGACAGGTAAGTAGTCTGACTCAATCACTACGCGCGCCGCGCCACCACATCCCTCTCCTCCACACACCTGCACAGGCCCTTCACAATTAGTCATGTTGCGTCTTTGTAGACAAGTGGAGCGTGACTGACCTTGTGACATTGTCTTGTATTGTGCGGAAATGGCAACAAAACTAAACACGTGGTGTTGACAATTCAACAGAAGTTACAAAACATAGAACGTGGTTCTACTGTGAAACAAATGTGCAATCAGTTTAACATGGGTGATTCCACAGTAAGGAATATTTAGAAAAAGCAGAGGTAGGGGAGAAGGGGAATGAAAGTGAAAGCGAAGAGGAGGGGGCAGAAGCAAAACAAATAACAATGGTTCGCCTTGACCATCGATGATCAATCCTTCCGAAATTATTTCTAGTGTGTCTTATCTTCAGAATACAGTATCAGTTACTTTACAATGCTTACTGTAACTATTATTGTAATAGTGTCAATTTCCCCTGGGCACTGCATTTTGTAGGTAGCCGTCCTAGCTTCCTCTTTAAAAAAATACTTATCTGTAAGGGGTGGCATTTTCACACACAAATTAAAGGGGAAAGAGTTAATACTCTTCAAATGAGTAAAATACGTTTTCCAAAGCCATGCAAGAAAACATATCCTTCTTCTGCATCCTTTTCCAAATAGCTTTTAATGAATGGTTTCCAAGGAAAATAATTAAGATATCCTTACAGTAAACTATCAGGTTGATTGGCACCAAAACGTACTATTTTGGTGTTGGTGGCGGTAGCAGACAGTTTGAAAAGCTGATTCACAGTCAAAATATCTTCAATGTTGAAGTAGTATGGAAATCTTCTGAAGGTAAGATAAAGTAGAAAGTCTTGGCGAATAACCCACACTGTAGTTATGACCTGAGTCATATTTTATTCTGTTGCACCTTATAAGATTTGTACTTAGGCATGTTGCAGCCATGTACTCTTGTATGGGGTGACTAAAATGTGGTGACTTAAATAACTAAGTGTGAGTTGACATAGTAAGCTGCTATTTTTTCCATTCTAACATTTTCCATTTTTTACTGAATTTTACATGTATATATTTTGTTAAAAACTTAAAATAATAAAATAAAAACTGTAACACTAAAATTCAAAATCCAAATAAAGTAAAGCTTAACCTCAAAAAATATACAGCTTCCCTATCGATTAGCTGCCGGTAAAATTTTAAGTTTAATAAGTAAAATGGCTGGTTAAAAAAGAACAGATAAAATGGTCCTTAAGCTATGGTTTTCTAAGAAGCGGTGAACCCTACATTACAACCGTATTATGATGGTGAGTTTTGTTTAAATGAGATCACATGAGAATGTTTTCGTAGAGAACGCTGGTTGTTGAAATATCGGTGAAACTAATTAACGTTTTTCTCGCCATGTTACATATTTTTTTCTAAATCAGATCCTAGCTCGTCCATTTATACAAACGTAAATAAACTTTGAAAATAAACAACCTGTCAATAATTGTTTTTGTCAACATCTGTTATAAATATTGTGTTAGGTACACCGTCACTGTTACGTTCACCGGTATAGCGGTCAACGTAATATAGCGGTCAGTAATATAACGGTCACGCTTTCCTAGCAAACCATAGCTTCAAACATTTATTGGCAGACAAGTGTTTTTGATTTTGATGTTTTTCAGGTGTTTTAAGAGAGATTCTGAAGCTTACATGGAAAAAAACAGAATAAATATCTGATGAACATTATCAGGTTATGTTTAGCAAGTAAAACTATTATCAGTTTAATTGTAAGGAAATTTTTAATTAAACTTTTACTGAAATTTGAATATATTTCTACTTACCCCAATACCCCCTGGTTATTTTTTTTAAAAGAGCATTCCAAAACTTCTTTCTCTGAAAAATAGCTCATTATGCAGTGGCGAGGCCTCTGGTCATCTCTGGATTCAGCGATTACTCGGGGAAATTTTATTACAAATTTAAAACCCAGATATCTAGGAGTAACTTGATAATACTGGCTTAAGTAGACTAGAAACCACATTTCAGTTTAAAATTTGGCGCTGACTGGCTCGGTAGCGTGTCAAATCCCTCGTAGATTCGCCGTGAGGCTATGAATCGGTTGCCTTCCCCCCTCACCCATCTGTCAGTGTCTCCGCTCTCGCCTTGCTTCCCCTACTAATACTTCTAATGAACCATGGATTCGCTACTGCCAGCGCATCTCAGCTAGAGTCGAGGCGGCTTGAGTGAACTCGGTCACTCAACAATTTCTGAGCTAATCGAATACCACATTCGACTCGAGAGTCTATCGGTTTACATAATTAAAAATTACTGGCTTATAAATTCATTTTACAAGGTACAAGATTTTACTTGCAGCTAAATTAATGTAGCATACTTATTCGTTAAGCTTAACTTTCATCATAGTCTTACCAGTGGTAATAGGTTTTATTTTATATTTATAAATTATGGTATTGTTGATTTTAATGTCAAAACAAAATTTTACATTGTACAAATTGACAATAAATTATTGTTGTTATTATTATAATTTGTTGGGTTTTAACTGCTTAACTAGCTCATTACATGTACTCAACAAAGTAATCCGAAGGAACAGGAATAAGAGGGGAAAAAGAATGTGAATTAGACATGTTTAGAGAACATTGATGCTGAATAATGTGATTAAAAAATTTTTGAGGAGTTCAAATTATAAAAAATTGTGTGATGAAAAGTACTGTATTTCATATTGCCTTGAGGGTATTCTTTTGAAACAGAAACCTTCAAAACTCACAGTTCGTCAAGTTTAGCATGGCCGATGAGATGGGCTATAGGGTCGTAAGCAACAAGCAAGAAATCTCAAGGCCATCGACCATGTTTTACCTAATGAATTGTATTTGCATTCAATTTTACACAATCCGCCCGCCTTGGTAGGGGGTTGCACCCCCCAGCGATGATTGCTCAAAAGTCGCACGCATTGCCATTATGTTGCATTATACTCGACTGATATTGAGTCGTATCTTTATTAATATCTAAAAACCTACATTCAACATTTGTATTTTCTTATCTAGAAGGATCAGGTAAAAGTTTGGTCCGGACAGGACCTATAAGGTCTGAAACCGGCGTGGTTTCAGTAAGCCAGCAAAATCGGAAAACTGGAAGTTCTCTTTTAAGGGGGTCTAAAAATAGTAAATTGTATCCTATTTTGATGACATTTAAAACAAATATTTCAATGTTACCCTTCAATATAACTAAGAGAAGCCATTACGTAGTTTCAAAATGGAGACCAAAAACTTATTTATTGCTATTGCAGCCAATCAAACGAAATTTGAAATAAGTTTTCTCCTCGTGATAAGTATAAAAACTTCTAGGAAAAGAACACGTACTTTTGAGGCCGAAGGTAGACTGTGATCGTAGTGACCTTTTTTCAATGATCAGTCTTTTTCTTATTCGACACGTGGTTTAATATATCTGGGACTTTTATAATCTTGCTATTGTGTGTAAAGTTACGGTGTTTAGATGTAATAACGCATACGAACTCCTTTACCCACGCAAACAAACGCACCCTGTCCCACCATGCTGACGGCATGACTGTCTCATTTGTTTGAAGGAAATTCACTAGTAAAGTCAATGTTAATACAATTTATTATAACACAACTTGTACCAACAAATAAGACTTTGGTCATCAGACCAATGGAAACGGGGAGTTCTTTTATAACGACGTTATTGGGAAAGTCCCCTCAATTATGCATAAACATCCGGCAAGTGAGAAACCCGGGCTCGAGTCCCGGTTTGGTCCACATATTTCTTCTGTAATAAATTAGCTATTCAGCGCATGTGCAACATAACAAGATCTATATTGTACATAATCCAATAGCACATATAACTTTTCAACTCTTGATAGTAATACGCATAATAAATCTTTATATACTCTGTGGTGTTTGGTCTCCGACCTGTCTTCATAAAGCTTTACACGGCAGCCCGTTGACACAGTGACACTTGACCATTTAATTGTCACCGTCAAAACAAGAACCAAGACTGTTTACGCGTAAAGAATTATACGCGATAACGGTGATAACTGGGACATTGTGTGCTGTGAAACTATTGAAATTTTATTATAACTGACTGTGAATGTGGCGACACTTTATTACTATTATTTAATACGTTTTCTTTAAAGTGATACTGGGTTAGTTTGGACCCTATGCCTAACCTAGGGCCTATCTAATTGATTGGGTTTCAAAATATAAATCCCACTTGAATGGTGCTTACAGCAATAACACACTTTTCTCAAGTTAGTTTTAGGGTTGGGAAAGTGCTTCTTAAACGCAGGCTAGCATTGCTTTTTAGGCTAAACAGGATGTCCTCAAATTCCTTGGAAGGAGCTGTAAAGTATAATGAGTTAAATATTTCAGGTAAGAAAGCGACGTAGTGTCTCAGAATTAAATTTACTGAAAGACTGCTCAAGTCTGTGTAACTGAGGCTAGAAAAAATCCAAGCCTTGAGGCTGCTCTTGAACTAGTTGAACATCGATTTGTTAATCGATGACATAAGAACATAAGAAACGTTGATAACATCGTTTACATAAGAAAATCATTAGTCAGATATCGAATGATCATACACCATTCAGAAACATTAGCCTAGGCCTAAAATATACAACTCAAATTGGACTCTTGTTTGCACTCAAATTTTACCTGCCCTCTGAAGGCATCAATTCCAGAAGTTTTTGAATATTTGCAAAACAGGTCATAGCCGCCATAGAGATCGTAATTTAACCAAACATCTAAAATAAACAAGTGGCGCACATACAAGTATCAAACCCAAATTATATGATAAGTGACAGTTGGGTCAAGTAGATCTTATCTTTCACTTGTCCTTCTACAATGTAAGATTCTCACAAAATGAGTTATTAACGTGTTTGCTACCCTACCATCAATATATATATATATGGATATTTTTTCCATCAAAGTATATTTTGTAATGGAATCAAGTTATATTATTTATTAAAACTCAGTTGCAAACTTGTGTACTGTTTTTGATTAAGTTTCATAAATATTCTCAAAAACTTGTTTTCTTAACCTTCCAGAGGTCGCATCACGGAGGTTACCTCCGGGTGTATCTGTGTTCTTTAATCAAATCGCCTAAACAAGAGCCAAAAACCTGTGAATCCGTTTACCCTTTGGCTTTCTTTCTTAGAACAGGATAAAATATAATTTAGCCACTTACAGCTTCGATTTAGTTAGTTATTAACTGTTTATATTAGAGCCTGGAGGTAACTTCCATGATCGCCTCCTCGTTAGGAGCAACCGGAGTTAACCTCCGTGTGCGACCCTGCTTGTAAGCTGGTGAATTCATCAGTATCATTCTTTTTAGTTTTATAGTTTCCGAGTTTCATTTCACCAATTGCTT
The DNA here is from genome assembly GCA_018831715.1 of Matsumurasca onukii. NCBI lineage: Eukaryota > Metazoa > Arthropoda > Insecta > Hemiptera > Cicadellidae > Matsumurasca > Matsumurasca onukii. The sequence goes on along the minus strand of CM032062.1, from coordinate 28,044,104 downwards.
TTAATTATAAAAAATGATGATACAAATGCCATATTGTAAGAACAAAGATGTTTTGCCATTTTCACCAAGGTTTTAACCCACCTGGAAGTAACCTCCAGGTGCGCCCTCTCACGTTTTAAAAATCCATGCGCCCTCTGGAAGGTTAAGTAAATTATATAAATTGTTAAACTATTTTCAACAATTGAAAAAAAAACTATTCAACTTAAAATTTTAATCGCTTACATCCCCAAGACTATCATGGTTTTCGTTTCAAGATGGAGAGATGTTTGGCCAAAAAAAAAGTTCTATATATACTTTAAAGTCCTAAACTGTGTATGTACAATGTCATATACAGGTATGCGTACAAATTACGAGAATAAAGAAAATACCTTTCTTGAAAGTCATCTTGCGTCGAAAAACCCTATTTTGATGTTCCAAACATGGTTTGAAGAAGCGACTAGAACTCCAGGAATTGCAGAAGCCAATGCGATGTGTGTCTGCACAGCTTCCAAGTAAGATTTATTAATCAATAAATCACAATTTGAGATGCCAACCACTCTCATGAGGGTATTTTAAGGCAAATATGTGGAGAAAGGATGAGTGTGATGAGTGGTAGTAATGAGTTATGAGGTGTAGTCTTGTTACAAACTAAGGCCGACTCTTCCTTAGAATGGGTCATTTATTGATAGCCCAATGACCAATGGAAATACAAGGACCAACGGCTTAACGTGACTTCCGAACCACGCAGGTGATGGTCTGATATGTCTAAACGATGGTGGGAGTTGATGCGGGTATCATCAGATGATCACTGAGACTATCTGAGCCGCTTTAGACCTATATCATCCTCAAAACCTGACCTCCATGAAGCTGGATTACAGGACGACGCCACGAGTCCCAGTCAAATGAGTGACCTGAAGTAGTGTGTCGCTGAGCCATCCTTTGACGTCAAAGCGGTAAAGTCCGGATTTCCTAGCTGCCGAATATTGCTACCAAGTTCAGTTGTGGGCTATTAAATATCACTCTATATTCTCTGCATCTGCGTTTTTCAGCATGACCGCTTTCCTCGTACGGCGAGGTTCAGCGGGGAACGGGTGCACATGTGTCTGGTGTTTTGTTGCAATGCCTGTGCTGAGCAAGTTTAAGAGGTGAAAGATTTGCACTGTTCTGTTAATTTTCCTTGTGAAATACTTGGACAATGAATCTGACTTAGTTAAGTAATTTACAAGTTATTAAAGAAATTATCTATTTTCCCAGTTGCAGGACCTTGTTTTATTACAGTTACCTTGGTTGAGGGCCTGTAGATCCTACGGTGCAGGTTGTAGTCTATACACGTGTTTCGCAGCGCTTGTGCTGCATCATCAGTAGACACACTAAGTCACTATTTACACTGATATTAAAACTAAGAAACTTAATTAAAACTATTTACATGGTCCACGGCACTTGTGCACTTTCGCGGTCGACGCTGGCGTCGGGGGCTGCCATGAAGAGCATATTTACTGAGGCGAGGAGGTGCGACTGACTGTCGATGAAATGAGTCAGTCAAACCCCGCTACCCCTTGCTCGTAGCCCTCTTTCACTTGGCGTGGTTCCCAGGAACAACTTAATTTAATATCGAAGTACTAATGACCTTTATGAATTTGTATATTAGCCCTTCAAGCCAACAGAAAGTTGTCTTGCCATCCGTATGGAACTGGAGATTACTGGAATTGCGAAGACGATGGGTTTGAGTGCATCGATTTGATTGTAGTCTGTTTAGAAAATTCTCAAACCAGGGTGTCTTCCCGGAGAACAAGGGAGTAGCTCTGTACCTAAATATGTATTTCTCTCTTATCTTCTGTCGCATTGTTAAAGGCTCATTAATCATAACTTCTAATCGATTCTTGAGCGTTTGAATATGTTCCTCTCTGCTAATCCGTTTGTAGCGGACCTATAATTTCTGGTAGACTCCTCCGTCTTCACAAAAGGTTGAAAGAGTTTTCACTGGTAAATATTGAGGCGTTATCGGAACCATCGTCCCATCAGAATCCAAATCATGAAAAATACGTTTTGAAGCATTTCAATTGTTTGAAATTAGGAGTTTCAAGGTTAGTTGAGTTAATATCAGCCCACTTTGATTTAAGCGTGTGACAAGAAATAGTCCTTCAAATGCCCATTAATCTTAGTTGCCAATTCTTATCTGGTTCTTCCCAAGGATGTAAGGGCATTTGGGAGGGTTTTTCCTGGTAGTAGCACATGAAGGACACTCACGAACGCGTCAATAGATATCCAATAAACATATCTTCTGGCAAAGCTGCTTCATTTTCATTTTCGTGCCTAGATGGGCATGATGGAGCTCTTTCAATACTGAAGGTTGAAGACTTGCTAATGGACGACCCTCTAAACAAAATGTCTTTGTCTAAAGTAAATTCTGGTTAAAAGAAAGAAATATTTAATCCATGTAATAAAAGATACATAGTTATACAAACAAAAACATATAACAAAGAACATATTAACAAAAAACAACCAAGAGACCCAGGAAAACAACGCTATTCTTCACATATTTCTTCCATCATGTAGTCGTGTACGGAGTAAAAAGAAATTTTATCTATAATTTATTTTTAAGAATACTCAGAACTGAAAATATGTTTTGTTGTGTTACAGTTTATTGGTATTGTCCAGTTTTTACATCATTCCGTAGAAACTGTCCAAATGAGTCTTAATGGTAAAAGAGGCTTGTTGCAGGAGATGTTGCTTAGTTAAATTTCAAAAACTAACAATTCTCAGGGCTCGAGGCAGTTGCAGATGTCTGATTCTAAAGATCATTATTACAAACGTTAGCATTACATTTCTAATTTCTTTTATGTTATCAATCTAGAGAAACACTGTTGGAAACCTCTTTAAACACGAACACTATATCTACAGACACTGAACCACAGTCACAAAAATAGTTCTGCCAACGCTTCCATATTGCTGTGTGATGTGATATACACTGCTCTGGGAGCACTCGCTTATCTCGCATCCCGCTGCGACAAACAGTCCCTGCCGAATTCGGCAGCTAGGAAATCGGGCCTTAAGGAAAAATGCAGGACTCCCGCAGTAAGCTGATCATTGAATATCATCGAGAAGGTATAAATGAAAGGTTAAGTTATAGTAAAGTTTTATAGTTGATGAAAAGGGGTTGGGTTGGGTGTAGAGTGGGAGGAATTAAGGGGTTTGGTTGGGTGGGGAGTGGGAGGAATAAGACTCGGGTACTTGAGAAATACGCCACAAGAACAACTATAGGAACGGAAGTTACTACAGATTTTTCGACCAGTACACACAAGCTCATGGAGCCTAAATATGTTGGGCTACGCTGATTGAGTTGTCTCAATCTCATGCCAGTTACACACAATGGACAATAGAAGAAAAGTGGTTTTTTTCGTAACCACTTGTATAAAGTGTGAACAATTGCCCAAAATGTGTTCTGGGTGTCAGAATTGGTGCTCATTTCATGGTACCAACCCTGGGTTTTACCATGCTGACGGCATGAATATCTCATATTTCTTACTTTACTTACTTTCTTTACTTCTTAACTAAAGATTCAAGAAGTTGAAACAAATTAATTGTAATGTGTCTGATGATAATAGCTTAGTAAGCAAACTTTCATAAAGTAGTTAAGGCTATAATAGTTACTTTTGCGAATTTATTTAAATATTTTTAACACATGCTTTTTTATAGAGCAGGACGACCTTCAGCACGATACTTGCTACTAAAAGGGTTTGGACCAGAAGGCTTCAAATTTTTTACAAATTACAACAGTCGGAAAGGAAATGAATTGGTAAGATTTGAAGTAGTAGTTGTCATGTTACAAGTAGTGTGACTGTGACCTTACCTTGTTGACTTTCTAAACTCTCAGTGCTAAGTACTGTCCTTACCCCAAGCTAGTCCATCAGACAGAATATTTATTAGTTCTGCCCAACCAGGGTTGTAGCCAGCATTTTCAGGCCCCAGGGAAAACACTGCTTGAGTCTATTTGCGCAAAGTGGTTTTACTGGCGACTTAAGGGGTACGGAATACCCCGAGTTAGAGACCCATCCTAGAGTTATCTCCCTGGAAATTTTGACGTCACATTTTGCTTTTGGAGACCCATTTTAATGTTATTTTAATTATTTGGTTGGGTTTTAGGGTTTTCAAGAAGAGCCTCCCAGCAAGAATCAGAAGTCCAGGGTGTGTCCCACTCAACAATTTGGGAATTTAGACGCAAAATAATGCATTCAAATGTCGTTTGGGTCTTGGAAGTAATGGGTTGGTGTTCCCTTAGGAGCTCCCAGCAAGAAGCTGGAAATCAATGTAAATTTTCCCCAGAAAGATTTGTAAATTTAGTCGCAAAATATTTCACTTTGAGGCCCTATTAGAGAATTTGAAATGTTGGGTTGGGATTCCCCAATCCTTTCTCCATTACGTCTCTGCTCAGGCCCACTATAATTCACCTGAATATATCTGAAGGTACTCAATTACCATTGAATTGGGTAAAATACTATTGAATTAAATACTATGTTCTTAATTAAGTGAATTTTACAAGGAGATATAGGATAGAAGCTAGCTTACCTAAGAAAAACAAGTTTATGGGCCATCAAAAAAAGGCACACAGAAGAGTGTTTAGAGGATAGAAGCTAGCTACAGTTCGTTAGGTATAGCATGGCCGGTGGCCTTGAGATTTCCTGCTGGTTGCTTATGGCCCTATAGCCCATCTCACCGCCGGTCACCGGCCATGCTAAACCTGACGAACTGTACTATCCTCTATCTCTTTGTAAAATTCACCTAGTTTAGTTACAAGGCTCTTCCTTTCAAACCTGTTCTTAATTAAGTAATGTGGCACAAAATGGTAGTCCACAAACGTTTGTCTTCCCAGGCAATTTTTTAAACATCAGTTGAAGTTATCTTACTAAATATTATACAATAAAACCAAAAAAATAGAAATCGCAGAGTTATACCAAATGTACGGACAACCATTTTATTTGTATAGATTGAGTCTAGTTGAATAGATATATGTAACTGGTTGCAATATCTAACTAAAGTGGCAACTACTTTCAGGATGAAAATCCATGGGCTGCTTTGACATTTTACTGGGAACCTCTTCACAGATCGGTAAGAATAATATTGTACTTTGGTAATTAAGTTGTCAACATTGTTATTAAACATGTTTAGATTCTGGCTGTGGACAAATTACCCAAACCAAGCTGAATACAGACAAGATCCTTGAATATCTTGTAAAATTTTTTCTTAGAAGAAACCAATCTGACTAATTAGTATTGAATGTATGTCCTTCCAATTTGCACTTTATCATCTTCATATTAATTAACCCTTTCAAAGCGGGAAACGGATATATCCTCAGACCTGAATTTGGCCTAAAAGCGGCAGACGGATATATCCTCAAAGTTCTATTGACTAACATATAATAAATTCTAGTTGCCACAGGATCCGCTAGAGTTCAGGAGAATGTCGAATACTCTTTCCAAACAGCCGTTGTTGTGAACTGAGCGGCTATAGTCCGTCTTGGGGGAGGGAGGGGATTGGCTTTGTCACCTGAGGCACGCTTGGCCCCCAGTCTGAGCTCAACTATTACGTGCGAAACGGATATATTCTCGCCTCAAGCTTCGATGGTATTTAGTGAGTGACGGGGCTGTGTGGTGTTTTTATTGTTTGATTCTTGTTGTACGCGTGTTTTAGACTAACCAATTATGTACTTTGGGGTTTACTAAAGTATATAAAACAGGTTTTTTATAAAACGTATATTTGATTCAACTTTATTATTGAATTTATTTTTCAACATTATAATTTTTTTATTTATTTTTTATATTTACTACGAATATATTAGTTTTTTTTAGGTTAGAATAATTTCAATTACACTACATTTTAGAAATAAACAGCTTTTCAACACAATAAACAATTAAAATTCTTATTTTTTCAGTACATTTTGAAAATGTATAAAAATAAATTATACGTTTTATTTCTTAAATACTTTTGTATTTTTTTAATCCTTGTGGGATCCTTAAACTAAAAAGAAAATTCGCGTTAAGAAAATTACATGTTAGTTTTGAAAATAATTACGCTTTTTGAGTAAAATAGGAAAATGTTATTCCGCTTGGAAAGGGTTAAAAATACAGTAGAACTCCAATAATCTGGATAAATTGAGCCGGACCCCATCAGAATAGTCATTAATCCAGATGACTGGATTTTTTGAAGACGTTTTTATTATACTGTTTTTCCTAGATAACTGGACGTTTTTACATTACAGTCCAAACAGAAAAAACTGTGTTATAACAGAATTATAATGTTGTAATTTGGTACTGATAAACATATTTTTTATGCTATAGAGCTCCACGTTAACCTTTGTGCTTTGGCAAGTTTGTTTGTTAATCCATTTCTATAATAATATAATATACCACTGTTTTGTTGACACCTATTTTTTCAATTCTGATTCTAAGTGCCTACATGTTTTTGTGCTAGTGTTTGGTGATTCCTAAATTTTTCAATTCTCGAATCCGATACCAAAATATTAATTTTTAATTCTGACCGAACCGATTCTCAATTTAGGTTTGATTTACGATTCTTGATTCCTGATACCAGGAAGGAATCAATATCCACTTTACCAGCAGATTCTCAATTGGTTGAAATTGGTTGTAGCTTACTACTCGACAAAGTGATGTGTTTCACCAGTTGAAAAAATAAACATAAATTTACTATTTAACCTTTGACAATACAAAACACACGTACACGCATCTTAACTTCCCCGACCTTGCAGGAGGACTCATCCACCCGCGCAGGGTCAAGCTAGCAACCCTCAACCAAGCGGGGGAATCGATTTCCGATTCCAAAACCAAACCCCGATTCTTTCTTTGGAATAAATTCCCGATCCTTGCTTCTGCAGTATCGGAATCAACTTTACTGACCAATTCTCGATACCCATTCCTCTCGATACTCATTCCTCACCCCAGAAATAGGTAGAATCGAGAAACGGAATCAACTTAACACTATAATCCACCATCTTTAAGAACTTCCTTTCCCCAAAATTTAGTATTACACATTAACATTGTATTTATCAGGAAGAAAATAAGGTCATAGTTAAGAATTGTTAAAAAAGCCTTGAATCTGAAAATGTATACAATTGAAAAGACTTTTTATTACTATTTTTTCCCAGATAAAACTTGTATTATTTATCCAGACAGCAATCTAAATTTAGATTGAAAAATTTATTTAACGTCGATTTAAAGCTATGAAGAAATTTTTCCATGAACAGCTGATTAAAAACTAATGATACATTAATATTGTCCCTCAAGCCCCACACCTTTTTCGTTCATCTACAGATATGTTAATTCCCGGACAATTCCTGTATCACTAGAATAAGACAGCGGGATCAGTGTACTTGTACTACATGTGTGTTGTGTCAGGTAAGAGTGGAGGGAAAGGTGACCAAGTTGTCTGCAGTGGAGTCGGACGAGTACTTCCATTCGCGACCCAGAGAGAGTCAGCTCGGAGCATGGGTGAGTGAGCAGAGCACTGTCATCGGAAGCAGAGAGGTGTTGACTCAGAGAGAGACTACACTCGAGGAACAGTACCAGGGCAAAGATATCCCTCGGCCCCCACACTGGTAACACATTTTCTGTTTCAATTCTAAGTTTTAAAATAGAGTTATATCTTTGCAGTTACTTAAGGATCAATAATGTCAACGCTTACATAACGTAATAATGTACTACGCTTTGTTTGTCGAGATCCAACTGAAACAATACGAGGGGGTGCCCAAAAATAACAAGAATTTCACTATAAAAACCATATTTTATTATTTTTTACTAACTTACATGTATACCTTCAGTATACTCCCCATTTAGTGTAATGCATTTGTTCATTTGATGCTCCCATGGTTTTAAGTACCCCTCATACCCCTTAGTCTGAATGGCTGCACGCTCCATCCTCGTTTGACTTTTCACTCCTTCATTTTCGTCATAACGGTGATCTTTTATGTAATTTTTCATTATGGGGAACATAAAAGTCGCGGGACAAGATTTGGCGAGTATGGGTGGTGGGGGAAAGGTGGTCGTGCTGGTATTGGCCAAAAACTAGCGCACTGAAATGGCTACATGGGCAGGCACATTGCCATGATGAAAGAACCAGTCTCCATATCGCCAAAATTTAGGTATGGAGTGTGTTGAAATTCGCTAAACTGAATTTTAACACACTCCAGAAAGCAAAGAAGCATTCCCAATGGTCCTCCGAAGGTTGTCTTGCAATATTGACGGTTTTCGCTGAACAATTTTACCAGTCCGAGAATTTGAAGGTCGTCCAGGACGAGGCTTGTCTTCAATCGACATGGCGCCATCTTGAATTTGGGAAAAATACTCTTTTCACTCTGGGTTTGCTCAGAACATTGTCTTTGTAAGCTTTTTAATAATTGCAACCGTTTCTGACTCATTCTTACTGAGAAAAAAGCAAAAAACTCACTGCTGAACTTTGTCCATTTAATTAAACCATCAAAACAAAACGAGGCAGAACAAAAACTACTTTTAGAAAAACGCACACAGCTCTTCTTCACAGCCTCTCAGACTGGCCACACCGAGTGCACTGAACTCAGGAAAAGTTGGCCTTTCGTCCCCTATCGGCTAAAATGTGAACTATGCGCTCCCCACCTCGCCATCGACCGGTTCTTGATACTTTTGGGTACCCCCTCGTATGGTCTTAAGAAAAGCATGTTACCTTTCATGTTTTAAAATCACTGACACGCCTGGAAGGTTAACAAACATAATGGTAAACAATAATGTTAGCTTAGAATAGTGTGAAAATTTCACATTTTATTTATATTTTATAGCTACTTTTTCCTACTTGTTTTTTTATTATATCCAGTTTCAAGGCCTATATCAATTAATATATTAAATACCTGTTGGGTGACTGTAGACATTGTGAAGAGATTGAAAGTTCGATGTACATTTCGCGACATTTGCATTGCCCTATGGGGGGGTTACTGTTTACATAAGCACACTTTTACACACTATTTACACTTATACTTTCACTTTGTGGTCGCGGCGCGCTTTGTGTAAATAGTGTGCTTATGTAATTAGTAACCCCACCCCCCAGAAGATGCGCAAACGCCGTGAAATGTACATCGGGACTTTTCAATCTCTTCACAATGTCTACAGTCATCCAACAGGTATTTAATATACTACTTGTTTTATTTTTAGCTAGCTATTTTTAACCAACAGTTAGATTGACATTTAGCTTCAGCTTGCTACATTTTGTAACAAACCCAGATTGTAGCAAGCTAATTATTTTGTCAAGTAGTCTTGGTAAGCTATCTTTTGAAATTAGTCTACCCAATCCTGACGCCCGAAGCCCAGAATACTTGGAAAGTGGAGTTGACAAGTGAAATTCAGGTCAAGCCGCAACAAATAAATTAGCCCAGCCACTAGTAGTAATAGGTGGTAAAGTTTGTCTTGTTTAACAAGGGGAAGTTAGGACTACAAAGTCCTCTCTACCACTCAAACTCAACCTTTACCTAGCATCACCGTTTTGTTACATTACAAATTGTACAGTCAACTCCCGATTAACCACGATAAAGTCGGGTTGAGGCTCCCCGGATAAGCAAAATCACGGTTAATCCGCAAAAACTCAAAATTATTGTACAATGAGGTTTACAAAGACGTAAACAACTAAAAATGAGGATAACAGATTCCAGTAAGCAGTGCATGTGGAATCTAGTCATTAGTTCTCATGTATTTTAGCACCGGACGGTCGGGCGCGCGTGTTACGGTAGCCTTGGATCCACGGTTTTAGTTAGCTACAGAGCGATCAGCAGTACTAGCGTCGAACTATTGACAGGTCACGTGACTTGGTTACCGCAGCAACCAGAAAATGGCGACAAGATTGCGAAGAAGTATTGTTAGTGTTTATGCTGTTATTGTTATATTACTTTCGTATATCACCTTGATACCGTTGTATCGCCAATGTTCAATGTTATACTGGTTGCACATTTGTTTACTGTTAAACCACGATCAATATTTTGCATCATGTCGAGTTTTGTTGTATTGTCAATACAACCCGCTTGGGTTTAAATGACATCGTTTCGCAACCACCAATAACCACTCCGATAACAAAAACAACTCCTGCAACCGCACTTCAGACTATTATATGCCCTATTATACCACTGTCAAAACCTTGAATAGGCCTAATTAGTCAGATATCAGTGAGGCGGATAGGTAACTCCGTTGGTGGGGAGAATTGCTATTTTGGACTAATATTGTCAGGGGAGTCAGAGAAAATGAGTCAAGCCCACGCAAGACACTATAATCGTCTGTTTTGTGAGGGATGGTGGCATTGTATTTTTCTAGTTGGTGTCGCGGTTAATCCAATTACGGTTACTCGGGATTTGACTGTAAGTGGATCAAACTTTGGTCACCGGATCCGCCACGGATTCGCTAGTAGTTGTACCTAGCTCCTTTTTATAAACCTAATAGTTCTAGTTTATTTCCATTTTATGTATTATTCCAAGTCAATTTTTACAGGGGAGGGTTTTTAGTGGAGCCTGAATCAATTGAGTTTTGGCAAGGTCAAAGCAACAGAGTTCATGACCGTATCAGATTCCGGCGAAAGCAGCCTACTGAGACCCTCGACGATAAGTTGACTCACATCGGAGAAGACGGATGGGTCTATGAACGTCTCTCTCCCTGAAACCGAAAGTTAGCCTTACTTGTTTCAAGTAAAATTTACTTAAGATTAAGTAAATCATACATAGATCATTGTACAGTACAAGACAACATCAGTTACACAGGAACACATGGCATATTGTAGAAGAATTTTGATGACAAATGTTTAAATAAAACAAAAAACAAGATCTTAAATTTTTTGTTTTTGACATTGCTAGGCTTATATTTTGAGGACAAACCCATACTTGATATCATAAGTAATGTTAGGAACCAAGAAGAAACTAAAATATGTTTTAACATGAGTTTGGGTTTTAAGACATTTTGTAAATAGGGCCAGTCAAGCTGCAGCATTCAAAAACCAAATCGGAGGGCACCGTCTACTGTTATAGGTAATTAGTTCTATCTAACCACTTTTTGTGTCATGGATATACCGGTTACCACGATAAAGGTCCTAAACGGATTACAGATACTATTAGAGCTAGAAAGATGAAACAAGCTTTTTCTATCTGAAATTACATGGAGATTTCAGGAAATATTTAAGATTCTCAGTATACAGGGTGTGTCAATACTGAAACTCACGGGTCAAACTCAGATTTTAAATACAAAGGTGGGTCATATTGTACATAGTTTTAATCAGAAGACAATTCTCAACATTTTGGCTAAAACAATTTTGATAGTTGCGCCATTACAAAGCTAGAGCTATGAACATGAGTCGCGAAGCTTTACGGGACGCCTGTCGTTAAAATATAAACGATTAAAATATGGAGTTTACGTATATTTCTCAGAATTTGACGAAGCTTTTAATGGTATGTAGACAAGCATGTTTTCAAAACATTTAACCTCAAAATCTATGTAAACATTGAAGTTGCTATTATCAATGAATAACAAAAATATTAAATAGTAAGATATAACATATGTATATCAATAAAGATAATTTAAATATAAACATTTTTGTATGAAAATAACTTTGTATCTAATTCGTTTTAAGAGCTATAACAAAAACAATTTCAACCTTTATTGTTCCGTATTTTAGTAGTTATATGGTCGTTTGACTTGCTTGGTACCTAATGTAAGAGCCACAATTTAATAAAATAGTTCTTCTTGGTAAAAACTCATAAAATGACATAAAACAAACATAACTAACAATATAACAATAATTGTTTTAGCTGTTATAAAACAGAGTTGGGAGAGAAACCAGTTGTCGTGGTTATGTTATTGCGCACTTTGCAATATTTTATCTGCTTGTTATGTCAGCTGATTGATTGCTGTTGTATTGCTGTATTTAAAATTTTTACATTGTTACGTGTCAAAATAAAATCAATACTCATTTGAAATACAAACATTACTTAACAGTTGAGAAATCAATCAGCTGATATAACACAGCTGATTGTCAATGAAATTGTATGTAACTGTATGACAAATAAACATATTCTATTCTATTCTACTACAGGGCGCTTAAAAGCTAATGATTCATGTTCATAGCTCTAGCTTTGTAGTATGCTAACATATCAAAAATTGTTTCGCCAAAATGTCTAGAATTGTCTTCTGATTAAAACTATGTACATATGGCCCACCTTTGTATTTAAAAAATCTCGAGTTTTGACCCGTGAGTTTCAATATTGACACACCCTGTATACTGAGAATCTTAAAATATTTTCCTGAAATCTCCATGTACGATTTCCAGATAGAAAGTTTGTTTCATCTTTTTCTAGCTCTAATAGTACTCCTGTAATCCGTTTAGGACACTTTATCGCACACCGGTATGTTTACAATAGGTACTAAATAGAAAAATTGAGATTAAAAATAACCGGAATGTTAGTTTCACAATTCTTCTGATCAAAAGTTTTACATACTAAATGCATCCATTTTGTCCATCCATGATTTATACTTTCCTTTCAACACCTCTAAAACCTTTGTTTCCCATCAATTTTGAAATCCATTATTGATAAAATAATAAAATCATCTTTAAAAGAAATTTTGGGCCTACCAATGGATACTCCTGAGGGATGATTTACACCAAAAAGCTTAAAGGGCTTGGCCTTTCAAAAGCAAAATGGGGAAGCTGTTCTCAACAAATAAACTCAAATTTGCTTAAATCATCAAATAATCCATATATCAGACATAAGAAAATTCTTTTCGATGAAGAGTTTCTACCATGCTTTGGGGACTTAATCTGACATCTTGTCGAGAGTTTCTTAAATTCAAAACAGATAAGTTCAATACATTTCAAGATTCGGCTCAACTGCCATCTTTGCATATGAAGAATGGTCAAACTAGGACAAAAAGGTAAAGGAGTTATTTATATAGTGAATGCCCGCTGTAAATGGATTAGACAGCATGATGGTTAACCATGAGTGAATGGAGAGATAGTTCAAAAATGGTGGCTAATGAGTAGCAGCAGCGAGCCATTCTGGCAGGTCCCTTGACAACAACTGTTGTAGGCATTGCCTCAACGAGATTGAAACTCTGCCCACGCCTTTGGGATTCTGTCAGGTAGGCTAAAACTCTAAGAAACACTAGACACCACAAAATCAGAAGTCTAATAGCCAACAGTCTGAGACAAAACAAGTTCAAGCATAACAAGAAGTACAACGACTAGCAGAAACGGAAGCACTAGATTAGGAAGAATAGACATAATTTGTATTAAAATTCAATTGGAAATCCATTTTAGATCCTAACAATAAGATTTTGAATCCTACCAAAACCAACCTTTCAAAATTAATGAAGAAAAATCAAAATTCTACGGTGAAGCACATCCAAATTTTACAAATCAAAATACAACCTTGAAAAATTGAATGTCTGATGATTGAGCAAGAGAACATTACCAAAATTTACAAGTGACATTTTTACCAAATTCAAAACTCCCAAGTCCACTCGATCGAAGAAATTATTATCATCATGCTTGAAATACTAGTGTTCATCCTAAGGAATCATTTATATAACAAGAACTAACTCAAATTTATATTATAATTCCAATATTATTATTGGTTTTATTTTATTTGTTTTAAGTTAAGACCCAGTTGGGGAAGTAGCTAATTCAGTTTTTGAATAAAAGTTATATAGAGTGTTTATAAAATGTATTTTAATAATTGATATTAAAAGAAAAATGTAAATGTTGTAAATTGCAATACCTATTCCATTCCCTAATAATTCTGAATATGTTTCTTTGCTAACTTTATGTGGGATAGTAATAAATTACTTTTCTTCATTAGTCATTACTGAGAAGCTAAAAAACCATAATCGAAAACAATCTTATCTAATTAGAAATGGCCGTAACATAAATGAACGTCACCCTTTAGGCTGTAACTTGATTATTTATTGCATTATTTAATGCATGTGTTTCATTTAAAACCCATTGCTACCAATAGGACATGTGAATGCCTGGGCAAAATGCTTCCTCAATAGGTCAGAAGGTATCTTAAATTTAGATTTTTAAATAAAGTTCTCATTTCCAATTAATAAAACGATTGTTTTATTTTATGATTTAAACACATTCTACAAACTTGAAGAAAAATTCACATTGTGTAGAACTTTATGACGGTGTTTGTACTTTTTGGTGATATTTAATCACTTGACAGCACCTGTTGTTTAGCAAGGTCTTTGGATTTTGATTCTTTTAGTCTTTTCAAGCGCTGCCTTCTGATTTTTGATTTTGACAAAAGGTTTTCCTTGACTTTTTATTTTTATTTGATCAACAAGTAAATGTTTCTTTTTTTCTTTTGTTTGAAGGGGTGTTTTAGTAGATTTTGAAGATTTCAAATCGTCTTTGGCTTTGTTTACTTTCATCTTTTTCTTCTCATGCGTTTTTTCTGGGAAATAGTTACTTGTTTGGGATTAAAATGTCCAAGAATCTCAGAACTGTTTTTTTTGTATTCAATGTTTTCTTTCAACACACCTTCTCTGTTTGTATTACAATGTCTCTTGGCCTTCGGTACATCCTGTACAAGCTTAGTTCCAGTAAATATCTGTTCCTGTTCTTTTTCAAAACTTTCCTCAGTTTTTCTCTTTTTGTTTTTACGACCTTGAGAAATATTTGACTGGAAATTATCAAGGGTTGAAACTGATTTTTCGGGATAAGAATCAAATGTGTCTTTTGTTTTATTTTCTGAACCAACATTATATTGATCTTCGCCATCTTCAGTTTCCAAATCTACTTTCTGCTTGGATTTCTTCCTCTCAAAAACAGCCAAAAAGAATCCAGTGGTTAAGTCTTTCTCTGGTAAACAATAAATGCACCTGGGACCGACTGGAAACTCATCATTGCCAAAATTCGACCAGCCCGGTAGCCTTCGGTGAACTTCAACTACTTGGAAATCATGATACTTGCTGAAAAGAGCGTCACTGACTACTTCCTCGTTTTCTTCAACATTGAGAGAGCAGGTTGAATACACCACACGCTTTGCTGATGGGAAACGAGTCAATGCAAACCTCAGCAATGTCAGCTGGAAACTGGCTAGTTTCTTCAACCGCTCCTTTTCATCTATTGGAGCAAAGCCCTGGGAAGGCTGTCTGTCCCTTATGCCTGCAACATGCAACATTTACTAGATTCAAAGATTGAGGGGCAACGCGGTGCTGACGATTTTAGTGTAGTTATCGTGCTCTGAAGATGGTCTTGTTAGACGGAAACGATCGTCAGCACCGCATCTAGCTTCTAAGTTCATTCAGGATCTTCAGGCTACAAAGAAGGTAATTTAGTACTAACATTAGAGTTTACAGTAGAACCTTTTTATTTATTTATTTCTTTTCTAAGATGAAATAAAGCACTTTTCTTCTTCTTAAAACTCCAATTATCCAAACTAATTGGGACTGGACTTCATTCGGTTAATTAAATATTTGGATAATTGAGTTTTCACCCAAAAAATAGGAAATTCAGAAAAACACTCTTTTCACAATACAGTATAATAGTATTGTTGACTTTATCATATGATATGATGATACAGTACAACTCAATCATAAATATATAAAAAAATATGCAAACAAGACACTGACACAGACAGTAGCGAAGACTAGTAGCAGTCACCGCTTTCTAGGAAACCATAGCTTAAGTCAGTGTTAAAATTCAAAACGATCTTGTTGTACCAGCTGATGTCCATGCCACAAAAAGATCATTCAAGTGATCTTTTTCTCCCTAAGGAGTAAAATGTCATCAAAACAATACTTTATTTGCCTGGGTCAAAAATTGACTCTTTAGGCACTGTCAATAAATGTATATAAAGCATCTGTTTTCATAGCAGAATGACAAAAAAAACTATTTCTGAAATCATGTCTTCTCTTTACATATTGAGAAATCAAATTAAATTCTTGTAGCAATTTTAATTTGATTCAACCTAGATAAGAGAATGAATTAAATCTTAAATAAAGGCAATGTACTTAGTAAGTCACATCGTAATCAGGGCTGACCTGTGATTTTGCAACAGAGTCACAGAGTAATATCACTTAAAGCTTTTAAAATTTAATTTGGAACAAGGACACAATTAGTTTGTTCTTTGCCAGTGTCAAATAACTATTTTCCTCTTCTCCCTTCATTAACTTTGGATGCAAAATCAGTTGATTTCTACTGTTAGTTTTGAATAATACCGGGTGATTCAAAAAGGACTTTACAACTTTGAAAATTCATATAAATTTTTTTAAACAAGGCACAGAGCTGGGTTTGGTGTTGTTTAAAAGGAAAACACTTCAAAATTTGACTCGCAAAGTCAGGTAGTGCCTAATTGCACCGCACAAGTGCAAGTGACAGTTACGTTAAAGATGGCTGCCTTCACTGGACCCGAGCATTCTAGGTGTGTTTTGGTTTGAAGAATCGAAGTCTGCTACAACAGTTTAGCGTAATTTTTGTACCAAATAAGCACATAACCAACACACATAACTATAGGATTTGGAGCAGTGAACATCTCAAGAAACATTACATGTTTGTGATAGCCCTGTGAAGTTGCGTTGAGCAAGAGGACGATGTTACGCCTTTTTCCAAGAGAGAACCATCAATGGGATAGTGTACGTTGATATGTTGCAACAGTTTGATTTCTCATACCACAGATCAATGAGGATGACCGAGAACGAATGTTTTTTTATGCAAGATGGTGTACCGCCAACTATCTGATTGACGTCCGGGATTTTCTAAATGACCGCTTCCCAGGTCAATGGATTACATGAAGCCAATTGCATGCCCCCCGTTCCCAGACCTGACACCGCTAGATTTTTTCTTCTGGGGTTTCATGAAAGATATGGTGTACATACCTTTTGTCGCCATTTCTAATGCTAATTATAGCAAAATTCTTACGCTGCTGAGCAAGTTACCCTAAAATGCTAGTGCGAAGTCTGGGAAGAAATTCTACTACCGATGGGATGTCTGCAAAATACCAACGAAGCCATAGAACATATTTGGTTTAAGGAAAAAACTTGAAGTGTTTTCTTGAAAACAACACCAAAACCAGATCTGTACCTTGTTTAGTAAAATTTATATGAATTTTCAAAGTTGTAAAGTCCTTGAATCACCCGGTACTGATTCCATATTAAGAACCTACCTGAACCAGAACATGAAGGATCCAAGAGAATGTATTTCACATCTTTGTACTTGTCAACATTGATCTGTGTAACATCACTGCATATAGTTTCCACATTGTTTGCTCCACTTTTAACCACAAACTCTTGCAAAACTTTGTACCTCACTGTCTTCTTTTCACGCGTAGTTCTGTTGAAACCATATTAGTTTGTCATTACATAAATTTCTATGTCTCTATACAATGTAAAAATTGTAAATAGGAAAATAAATGTTAATACATTACTGTTTATTTAATTGGTAATTTACGTTTTCTTTCTATACCTCAACAGTCAACCCTAGTTGTAAACGTTTTTGTAATAGACAATGTCTAGACTTCTTGTTAGTAAACGAGAGGAACTTCAGAAACTAATTTTAGACGTTTGTGTATGAACAACTTTTTATCTAAATAGGTATAGTAAGTTAAAAGTTTGTCATTGTACCCAGTTTTCATGATTCCTGCCAGTTGAATGGTCTTCAGTCCAGGAGCTGCACACATGTCCAGCACCACACTGTCGGGCCGAGGTCGTAACAGGAACGGAGCCAGGCAGCTCGACTGTCAAATATACGTTACTCAACTAATTAAGTAAGTCAATATGAATTCTTCTCTGCCAAAAGGTTAGGTTATGTCACATCATGGTGTAAGCATGTGATGCAAACATGTATAAGTTTAGTATTTTGTTGTCACTTAAAAAGTAACATTTTTAGATAGGATTTAATGTACATTTGTATTTAGCTGGTAGATAGCATAAACTGTAGAAAACTTTGTAGTATATCGGGAAATCATCGTTATACCACATATTTGGGGGCGTAATGCAAAACAATGGAAAAGCATCACTGTGTTGCATTTTAAGGCGTAACTCGGATTATTAAACTGGTACTAAGATTATTGATTTGTATATTTGTAGAGAGAGAAACAAAATTATAGGAATCGTTGAGTCAAGCGACTAGTTAATTTATCCCCCGTTGAGCTACATCTCGTAGTACGGCCATACCGAGAGTGCAGGTTTTGGTCATACTACATTAGCACTACAATACTTATTAAGTAAGTCTATGCACAGTAAAGTTTTAAATTAATTGTATATATATTGGTTGTTTAAGTAATGTCCATCTATTTTCAAACTTGAGGTCTGCATAACCATTCAGAAATCATGTAAAGGAATACTTTCCACAAATCTTAAAATAGTTGAACTAAATAGAAATACTAAAAACTGACCTTATCCATGAGGAAGAAACTCCCATTTTTATAAAGCTCATGAGCATAAAACTCAGTTCCAGGAGGAAATGCAAGAACTGCTGGAATATGGTAGTCTTCGAGAAAAGCATGGTTTTCATCTCCAAGAGTTTTCAATTGATTTATATAATCTTGATAGTCATCAGTTGTTTCCAACTTCTGCCAACCTTCGTCAATGAATCTATTGATGACTGTATCAACTTCAATCTTCAATGTGTTGATTTTAATGTATCTAACTGAAAGTAGACAATAACTTTTATACAATTGCTCAGTGTGCAGTCTATGAACGAGTGGCCTTTGGTAAGTTTACAGTAGACTCACTCTCGTTCGGCCACTTCTGGACCGGATTCTCAGCCGAACTATCCTAAAATAAGAGGAAAAGACATTTGGGTGCTCTCTAAAACTGACATAGTTTAGCTTTAGGCCTGTGTGAAGTAAATAGATGTGAAAAAAATGCAAATGTCAGCAAACCCTTAGGATTGGAGACTAATATCAAAAGAAACCGCTCAAATGAATATACACTTTCCAAAAAATTGTAGTTGTAGCCTACGGTTTTAGGCCTCAGGTGGCTGGCCAGGCCAAGCAAAACCAAAGAGAGGGAGTTTACTCAATTTGCTAAGCCTGGTATTTTAGCGCTTTCTAGAGGCGAAACTCCAAAAGGCACCTTTCTTGTAACGCCCAGTTCCGAGAAGTTTAGAACAGTGTATTTGGCAGATAAATTGGTTGCCTGGCTTTCGGATGACACGTTTACCAGAAAAGCCTCCTTCTATCATATTCATAGTAATCATAAGAATCACAAACATTTCAGTTTGGAAAACTGAACTGTAAATTTTGTGGCAGTGGGAGACTCTAGGCTTCGGGCAAAGAAATTCATTGCTGGTTTAAGCCCAATCTGAGAGATAAAGTGGGATGAGCTAACTGGTACTCTTTGGCCATGAGGATGTCCAGCACCCAACTTAGTGATGGAGATGGGAGGAGTGGCCTACCCCATAGGACTGACCATCTATCCGACATTCTGACCTCTCCCAAAAGAAGAGATTGAGAGGTAGTGAGCCCAGGACCTACAGCGGAAGTGTAGTTCAAAAAGCCTCCGTGTAGCACAAGGAGAGGCTATTCTTTAAAGGCTTATCAATCTGCTACGGACAGTGCACTGTTATGACTTAACTACGGTACCAGAGCTCTATATCAAATTTGAGGCCTATTGACTGCCAAGTGTAGCCTATGGCTAATATTGGGTTGCAGATCCCAATGATGTTTTGCCGTTTCAAGCTGATTGAAAACATATTTTTTATGTTTGTAGGCTGCATTGATTGGTCAGACTACTTTGAGCGTATATACGTTTTTGCGCACTCATTATTTATTATGCTAAATGCACCTCAATTAATAAAAATGGAGGTTGCTAAGAAGTTAATCTCCAACCCCTAAACGCCATCACACACATCTTTTGTACAAATTAACATACTGTAGTTTGATTGTTTTTGGTTAATAAAACACCAGTATTCATTGTATTTTGCATGTTTCTAGCAACAACTTTAAACATGCCCAACGCATGTGATCCCAACCTCATTTACTTTAAAATTTAAAAGTTGATTTTTCCATAAGAACACAGTTTCAAATCTTTTAACTAATATTTGATTAGGTAAGTTCAAAATTGTGTATATGCTCCAGGACTACTGGCTCTATGTTTCCAGAGAAAAATGTTACCCATTTTAGTCACCCACATTTATTATGAAAATCATTCTATCCACTTATTATAATTACATCCATATGTATAATGCTTAATCTAGGACCCAGTGGTACAATTAGGCCCTACTTAATTGTTTGTAAACATTCTTTATGTTATGTTAATGTTAGTTTTATGTTTTTCGCCTTTAGCACTTCTAAAGTTGTTTTTATAATGTTTACATCATGCAATCAAAGTACTAATGATTAACTATGCAATAAACTAGTGTTACAATTAATATGTACCAATTATGCTAGCTAATTGTTTGTATTCTATTCTTTTATGTTAATTTTAATGTTATGTTTTACTGTGTTATTTAAAACAGATGTTTTATAAATCCTAATTTTGAAAATTAAATACAAATCAAGCAGGTTTTTGTGTCTTATGTTTGAAAAACATCAAAAAGTAACTTCCAGTTTGACTTTCCAAAATAAATGGTGAGGAAATAAAACAGTGCAACTAAGTTTACCTGGGACCAAGATAGATTGTTAGTTAGCCAAATTTCCCACAGAACAACTCAATTTAAATTGGTTTTATAGATTCTATTTAAATTACAAGGGACAGTTATTTACAACAAATACAATAATACCTTAGCAAAATATTTATTGTCATATAAACATAATATACAATATTTATCCATCATTACAAACTTTACCATCACCACAGTGCTAAAATGAGACTAGAGCAAACCTATAACATACAAAATGTGTACGCATTGCCTTGCAAATTTGCATAATTTATTCTTGTTTAAAATTGAGATCACTCCTTTTCATCCTAGGGGGCACAGGAGGAGGTTGGTCAAACACTTCAGGTTCCTGTTCATGGTAGGCTCTAAATGCATAAAGTCCTATGATAGTATTAACTGTCAAAACACTAGCTATCACAGACCAAACTGTGTTAGCAAAGCCTTCAACATTGAAAATCTCTTTTAACACATGATTTGTCCCAAAGTAAGCAATGAATGGAAAAGTAAACATGGCCATGCTGTAGAGAAAAAAATATGCTAAAACTGCCGGTTGGCTCATTGTTGCAGTTGTCTCAAGCCTTCAGAATTGGGCCTCTGGCGAGAATATGATAAAATTGGTATCGGCAACGATTTCTTTCTTTTTACTATGGTTTGAACGACAGGTTCTGAGGTCAAAGTCCAGTCCAGTCCACCACACATCCACAAAGGCTTAGACACTCTGCAACAGACCAAGCATAAAACTAATGAGTTTTTCAATTAACAACTATTGTTAACTTACCTTTTACATCTACATTTAAATTGGACATTTCAATTACTTTCAATAGATTTTGGACCTGCTTTTTGCTTGTGAGTTTTCTTAAAGGTTCTTCGTACTGAAGTATGGATTCAACAAATGCATTTTCAACAGGCCTCTCCTTGTTAAATTCTTTCTTTCCAAAAATGAGTTCTGTTATTAACACTTTAACGTGCCAAGGATTGTATTCAGGATGATCATTCAATATGTTTGATTCTTTAAGGATGATTTCTAAAACCTCCCAATGTTTTAGCACTTCTGACACTAGAGCGTAAAGTGCCTTGATGTTCTGAAATATAAAGAGCATTGATAGTTTCACAGTCTGCTTTTATACAAAGTAGCAAAAAAACTGTACATGAGCTCACATAAATAGCTGTTTTTAATTTTATTTCTTGTTAGACAACTTTATTTAACCTTGTTTAATATGTAATCATAAAAGAAGAGAGAGAGGTATAACAACTGTAAAGTCAGGTGGATTTAATTTTCTACATAATGGTGTGACCCTAACAGGTGTTGCAAGCAGGGTAATTCATTGTACCATTTTTTTAGTTTTAGGGGTTGCCACCTATTGCCCTAAGGCAAAGGGCCGACAGAATTTCAACCTACTGCAACTTTGCAGCAGATGGTGACTTTTAAGGGCATTTACACGCTTGCCACCCACACACCTAAGATACCTCATAACCTTACCAGTGCCCTCTCATATTTGAAAACTCATACCACACTAGTACTAGCAAACGGTATATCTTTGGGACGAACAATGTACGATTGTGGATGTCATAGTCTCAATTTAGTTATTGCTGATGGGGCAAAACAGACTATAAAGTCTGTATCTTTGTTTGGCATTCTACAAAGACTGGTTTACTATTTTCTCAGGTTCTACAAAGCGCCTGGTATTAAATAACCACATACAAACACTAATTTAAAGATAGTTTGTGAAACACCTCGACTTGCTGTTCGCCGTCAGATATCAGTATGTCGAAGTTCATGATGCTTTGCTGAGAAAGTGGATGATCCCCAAATAGTATCTGAGGTCCAGTCGGTGAGTAACCAAATGGAGGACTTTTCATTAATTTTATTGTAGCACTGATGATGTGGTATGATATTCTTTTCCAAGTCATTTTAATAAGTAAAAGTCTTCAAGGGAAAGAAATGGACATAAGTGAGTCGACCAAAAGATTTAAAAAGAGTTTGGAATTTCTAAAAGAATTTAGAGAAAATGGGTTTGTGGATGCAGTCATTGCTGCAAAAGAAATTGCTAACGAACTTGAAATCGAACCAAGGTTTACCCAGAAACAACAGAACCTAAACGAATATTCGCTATGAGTCATCTGAAGTTGTGCACGACTCAAGATACATTCAAAAGATGAGTGTTTTATTCCCTAGTGGATACTGTTTCAAACTCACTTAAGAGAAGGTCTACTGCGCTGAGTGACCATGAACAAAATGGTCACTTGAAAAATGGGGTTTTGAATAATATAGCTCAAATCACAGGAAATGACATTATGAAAAATCTTGTTTAGATCTTTAAAACATTTGACCGACAAGAATGGAACATCTGACATCAGTGGTAATGAACTGTTTCACGAACTTGTACATGTACATTCAATACTAGAAAAAAAGATAGTGTGACGCCAAAAGAGGTTCTTTGTACAAGAAAAATAAAACCAGCACAGATTTGTTCCCAAACTTGTGGATCGCATTGAGAATTCTTTTAACGATACCAGTAACAGTGGCCAGTGCAGAACGAAGTTTCAGTAAACTTAAATTAATTAAAACCTATATGCGATCTAGTATGGGTCAGGAAAGATTGAACTCCATAGCTATGCTAGCAATTGAAAATGAAGAAGCAAAGAACATTGATATCTAAGAGATTTTTCCACATTTGCTCATGCAAAAGCCAGAAGAATGCCATTTAGTGTAAATATGTTTTAAAGACTAGGCCTCACCATTCTAAAAATATAAAAATGTGAAATTGACGATTGAAACAAATTAAATATGAACTTTAATACAACATTGTTTAATTATTTTTATACCTAGGCATCAGTGAAAACATTCTTTGTAATTTTCGAAATCATAGGCCACCTATATACAAATTTCTAAATTGCAACACCTGCACCAGTGAAAATATTCTTTGTAATTTTCGAAAATCATAGGCCACCAAATACAAATTTCTAAAATTGCAATACATAATATGTAAGCAGCCAATACCATAATAAGTAGAAATTAGGACCATAGTTGGTACTTTACCTGTTTCATACATATCATTCATAGACCACCGCAAAAGTCTAAGGCTTAAAGTGGTGGACAGGTAAATAAAGAAAATAGATATATGTTTTATGAATTTATAGGGGGCGCCATAGGTATTATTCAGCTCATGCCAAGTGGCAAAGACGCAGATCCTGCCCTGTGTGACTTAACAGGTGTTGCAAGCAGGGTAATTCATTGTACCATTTTTTTAGTTTTAGGGTTTCGCTTCACCTATTGCATTTTACCCAGTTAAAATTTCGATACAAATACCATACCGCAAGAACAATGATGTTTTGCCTTTTTCACTGAGGATTTAACCCACCTGGAAGTAACCTTCGGTTGCGCCCTCTCATATTTTGAAAACCCATGCGCCCTCTAGAAAGTTAAGCACTCATCCTACCTTGCGGCTCAAGAAAGTGTACCCTTATTTATTTCAATTTAAAATTAATTTAAGATTTACACAGCAGAAGGTACACAGACTCACAGGTTTTTGGCTCATGTGTAGGCAATTTGGAAAGTCACTATATTGGAATTTTACCGCAATTCGGTATACAGAGATTCACCAGGAGGTAACCTCCATGATGCGACGTCTGGAAGGTTAACTACAAAAAGGTAGCCTAGAACGATACTTTCAAAAACTTTGCCCGCTACCTTGATTTAATTAAAAGTAATCAATGTCAGTTGTTGGACTTACCATAAACTTGTACTT
Source organism: Matsumurasca onukii (assembly GCA_018831715.1). Lineage (NCBI taxonomy): Eukaryota > Metazoa > Arthropoda > Insecta > Hemiptera > Cicadellidae > Matsumurasca > Matsumurasca onukii. The sequence goes on along the minus strand of CM032062.1, from coordinate 28,019,766 downwards.
TCTCTCAGTGTACAAAATATGCTTCACATTTCTATTGTCATTTTTAGCCAACTTCAACAATTCTGCAGCATGTTTGTAAAAGGAAAGTTTGTGATGCATCTTTAACAATCCTTGGACAATAAGACGGTATTTCGCCTCGACTGTAACTATATCATTGTACACACACGAGACTTAGAAATCTAGCTAGGAAAAGAGATAGATTACGTGTAAGTTTGTAACTCAAACTCTCAAGTCCTCGAACTTGCTAATATTGCTTTATAGAAAATTTAAGGTTAGGTTATTTTATTAGCAGATGGAGATGTGTTATAATTCCTATTATATTCCTCTTTGGATTATGGCTAGCAAGGTGTGTGAAAAATCCTTCACGCTCCTTGGATTTATAGCGAATAGGATTAATCACAGAGTATCCAAACATATATGTAATACACAGTATACTAACTTACCTACTTATTTACCCCAACCGCGGGACCGTGAAATGAGCAGCATCATTGATTTTAAATGTATATTTAAAGTCAATGATAAGACCCAGTTCATACTCTGTACGCTTAAGGCCAAAAGCAATGGAGGAGCTCCCTGAGAAGTTGTTAGGATTTTAGGTTGACCCCAAGTTAAATTGGAACTACCATGTACAGCAGGTATGTGTCAAGCTGGCTAGAGTCTGCTACTTATTAAGAGAACTGAACAGTTTTTTTTAATAGAGAGCATCTGCTGATGGTTTACTATGGGCTTTTTCATAGTCACCTGACGTATGGGATTGTAGTCTGGGGCCATTCATCATCTATTCAGGATATTTTGCTGCTGCAGAAAAGAGCAGTAAGAATCATAACGGGCTCATCTTGAGCACTGCAGGCCCATCTTTGCAGAGTTAAGAATCCTGACCGTGGTTTAACCATTACATCCTCACTTCTCTCAAGAAAAATATCGGAAGCCATAGCAAGAGGAGTGTAATGCACGGCCATGGGACTCGTCATGCTGTCAAGCTCGCTGCCATCCTTAGCTTCACACAAAAGGCAGTCCTCACTCTGCTTTGAAGATTTGTTAACAAACTTCCTCAGTAATTACGAGATCTTGACATGAGGACCTTCAAGGCAAGAGTGAAGGAGTGCTTAGTCTTAGACCTCTTTACTCTCTGCGTGAACTGGACGAGGCATCTCTCTTTGACTAATAGTGGCAGAGTAGCTTGTCCTGGCCCAAATATTGTGTAAATATTCTTGTATATATTTTTAACTTATTGACGCTGTCTATCCGAGTCATCGGTCAACGACAAAGGAAACAAGTATTCAAGTATTGCTTTAGATGTTTGATAAATAGTGGATTAATTTGTAAAAGGATTTAATTAATACAAAACTATGCGACTACAAATTTATTTATTTATCTTCCAACGGCAATACACCAATTTACAAAAATACAAGTTTGAAAACTAACACAGTAGATATTTGTGCTTAACTAAGTTGACATAATAAATAATGAATGACTACATAGTTGATATAACATGCAATAGGTTTAACAAATGACTTGCGATGTTAAACTGCTAATAATTGAAACTGAATACTATAACACATACACTAACAATAAATTAATTATGTTGTACAAATTGATATGTTGTAAACTATTTATACAGTAAGTTGAACAATATGAATAATAATTGTTGTTTTTATTTAACACAGCTATCTTGTTTACTCGGTGACAACTACAATATTATTTATGATTGATAATATTTCTGGTTGAGATTTGAGTGCAGTGAATAAGTGTCTACAGAATAGGCCACTCTATTCCATTAGAGGAAATGGTGAGGAGCCCCTTCCACTACCGCCATCTTGTAAATAATTTGATCAAGACGTATTATTATTTGACGCAGTCTATCCCACAACTGTTGGTCAAGGACATAGGCTACAATTATTTTAAGTAAGTAAGTATTTCCAGTTTTGAAATTCAAATTAATTTTATACGAAAGTAAAAGTTTTAGATTGTGTTTAGAGCAGTGTAGTCGAAACCATTGACTTTAAATATACATTTAAAATCAATGTCGAAACTATGGGGTTCGATGTTACGACAGAAGCAGAACAAGAAATAAAAAGATCTTTGAGTCGAGTTATTAATATGTGACTCAACTTTCAACTTGTTCTGTTAATTCCGAAAAAACCATAAACGTGTCGATTTCGAACTCAAATGAGTCAATTTTGGTTGATCGATTCCTTTAATGTGTGTATCCTAAATCAATCAGTTAAACACATCGTAGAAAGGGGCAATATAGTCGAAATTATGGGTTTCCATGTTATAACAAAAGCAGAACAATTGAATAATAAGAGTCGAGATATTAAACTGTGACTTCATAATCGACAGTTGTTCTGTTGATACCGAAAACCCATAAACTTTGAGTATCGACTTCAAGCTCGATCGAGTCAAATTTGGATCGATTCCTTTGATGTGTTTAACCTGTGTTTTCTGTCTCACTCTGTGTAGTGTGTTTATGATACACAGAAAGGCGATGTTTATTACTAAATGAAAAGTGCTTTTGTAATACAATATTTTCAAATTTGGTCTTTGACAACGTTTTGATTGTCATCGGCCTTTTGTTGGTGGCTAAAATTGAGCAGCAAATACGTGTATTGTGAATGCCCTCCCTAACTAGGCCCTTTTTGGTTAAATAGAATAGACTTAGGGTTTGTTTGTGTTTAAAACATGGATGAAGTACAAAAGTTGGAGCATTTGTCACTCGTTTCCAAAATTTGTACAGAATTAGAAAATCATCTAGGTTTGAATGACAAGGACCTAGGTAAGTAATTTTTATTTATTTCCAATGGTGATACATTCCTGTAGTTATTTATTTTACTGAGTGATACTTGTGAACCTACAATTAAATTAAGGTAGGCATATCTTACTGTAGCCTAGACTAGGTAAAAGAGTTAAAACCATTAGCCTTTCTCTGCTTATCTCTATGTAGTAACTATTCGAGTATAAGTTCTCAAGACACTTATTTTAGTTAAAACCCAGTAAATGGCAAAAATTATTTATTTACTGTCAGGAAATAAGCAGGAATAGGTGAAAACTGTATTAATCTACCTCAAACCTTAACTGACCTAAATCTTGTTCTGCGCCTAAAAAAAGAAGAATATGTGTAGGGAAGTATTACCCTACGAAGGATTACCCTTTTTTCTTTGTGTTACATCAATTTTTACTAGTTAGAAGAAGTCACTATTCTGGAATAATACTGTTGGAAATAGTTCCAAGCAACCTCATAGGGCTAAATGCAACTAAACATTTTTTTTTCAGAAATTACTCTGTCTCTATTAACATTTTCACCATGATGAACAAGTAATGACATGACAGTTACATTTGATTACATTCAAATTGCCAAGTGCCCATAGGGATCCGTAGCAGTGATAGTGTTAAGCTCTATCATTTGCGAACTGTAGTCCTACCATCTTTCCTGAATCGCAAGCCTGAAGTCGGCCAGCTCCCCCAGGTAGCCAACCGGCAAGATTCGCTAGTAATTTTGATACTTCTTAGTTAGGTAAAGTCTGATCCACTGATCTTCTGTTGTTCTTCAGTTATTAGATCGATGTAACTATCAGTCATATTTGATATACGGTACTTCAAATTCAAAATTAACTGGAAAATAAGATCAAAACTTTTAAATGTTGAAAACAAACAAAGAAATTAAAACTACTAAAAATTATACATTCAGAAAGTAACCAAGCAGAAGAACACACTGAACACATTATAGAGAAAAACATAATGTTCTCTTTTTCTTTTTTTTGCTCTCACTAGAATCTTGTGCCGTGGTCATCAATTTTTTTAGTTCAGCCTCTATCTTCTTCAAATTCTCTTGGCAAATAATAGGGTTTTTTCTTTTAAGATTGACTTCAAAGTTGAAAATCTTAACTTCAGGGCTTGATTGTACTTAGGATGTTCTGACCTGTATTACACGTAAATCGTTGGCTTGTCGAGTTCCGTATTGGAGGACATGTGCATTTGTAATGAATAATTCTGGATGTTTTTCTTGCACTTAATATTCCAGTAGCACTGAGATTAAATGGTTAAACCGTGGTTAAGTACAAGGGTCATCCAGAAAGTAAAGAACGTTTTGGCATGGTCAAATAAAAAATAAAGATATCAACACAAAACTTTATTTACAAATGCATAGAACCTTCCTTTACTTTTCTCACGCAGTCGCCATGGATTTCGAGACATTGGTTTTAACGTGGGACCAGTTTTTCCATACCCATGTTCTACTCATTTGCCGCCAAAAACATGAAACGGGATTTCTTAGCTTCTTTGAGTTCCTTAGCGTTAGCATAGTGTTTTTTACCAAACAAATTCTTAAGCTTCGGGAATAAGTGATAATCACTTGGCACCAAGTCAGGGCTGTAGTCTTCTTTTCTTGGCATAAATTCGACATGGATTAAGCCCTTCCAATCCCAAAAAACAATTGCCATGACTTTTCGAGTGTTTAAATTTCACACTTTACATTTAGCGGGGTTTTCAATTGTCGATGCCATTATTAATCACTGTGGACACGGGACCGCGTAATCACACACAACGAACCTACACTCAAACTGAAGAGGAAGAATGTAGCTAGCAGCTGCGCGTCTTCGTAGTGGTGAGGGTGTCTGTGTGGCGTATCATATCGTTCTTTACTTTCTGGATGACCCTCGTACATTCAAGCATGAGTAGGAATTTGATTCCTACATTAGAGAGAATACGCAACAGAAGAGGTATTTTCTGACTTACCAAGTCAATGACAGGTGGAAATTACGTTAGGTTTCGATTTTGATTTGTTAACCCCTGTCATGCTAGTTTACACTAAAATACGAGACCAGTTATATTGTTTTTCACCTGAAATTACGTTCTTTCCTTTATTTCAGTTCAGAGTGTTTTACAAGTTGTAGTAACAATATTAGATCATGTTTTAGATAAAAACACTTTGTCGACAAACTAGACAGTAGTTTCAACTAAGCCTATTAATTATATGAAAAGAGAAAACACTATATTAACATCAGTATCAGTCGAGAACTTGAACTAGTCAAAAGCAAATATAATATGAAAATTATCAAATATTCCTATATAAATACAGTAGCATGTGCTTTGACCTAAGACTTGTGTGTTTCAGCTGAATTTATTATCAGTCTTGCTGAGAAAAATGATACATTGGAATCCTTCAAAAAAGTTTTGATGGAAAATGGAGCAGAATTTTCCGTAGGTAAAATATAAATATTTAACCTAACATAATTAAATTAGCCAATGTAAAATGAGTGAATCCTCACTCTAGACTGAGGCAAAAATGGTAATATCTTAACTCTTAAGCTTTCGCGGCCGGTGTCATCACTAAGATCTAAGCCTTCCGGTTAACACGCCACTTTGAGTGATAAGAGAGTCTTACTTAAGCTTAGAGTTTTAATAATGAAAAGGACAGATGCAGCAAAAAACAAACCATGCTGAAAAACTTTTTCAAACCTACAAACAAATATATACAAGTAAATATGTTTTGAAGTGATGTATATATAATTCTAGTTTCTATGTGCATAAATACTTAGTTTAATATGGTGTTCATTTTATTCAGTAAAACCTTTTATTAAGTTCCCCTTTTATGAATTAAAATTAAGAGTAGGGCGTTTTGAGACAATCTTTGTTATACATTTCGTCATTTAGATATTTTTGGTCGGCGGTTTAACCCTGATTTCAGTTTTCCTTTCTCCCGGTCTTTACCTTGGTAAATCGAGTTTCTACTGTACTTGATGCAATATTAGCCACATTTTCATTATACTAGAGTCCCGCTTATCGAACCCGCTAATCGAAAATCGCTTAATCCAACACTGTTGAGAGGAAAAACTATCGATTTTGAGTTGGTAAAATAAATAAAACTGGTTTTCAATTACTGTATCATACTTTATGTGTTTAATAACAAACTCCAAAATACAGTAGAATCCCTATTATCTGAGGTAATTGGGACCAAGACCACCTGGGATCTGACTCGGATATCACGGAGGTTGAGTGCTTGTACCAGGAAAAGTGGCGCACACCTCAATCACCAACTGTCACTAATGTAAGGAATGAGAGAGAGAAATCAGACTGACCAGCTCTGAGCCCACAGAGATGAGGGGTGAAGGCAAAGAAAGAGATGACAGGTGGAAAGGAAAAGGGAAGAGAGGAGAAAGCAGAGGGGAAGAGAGGCTGCGTTGTGCGCAGGAGGAAAGCAGGTGCCAGGTTGTCAGTGAAGGACAGCGATAAGCTGTCTACTACGTCATTAGCTGTTGCTAGGAAACCACATAGGGGCCGGATTACATAGCCAATCACAGCATTTTCTCTGTATGCTTGTGACATCGATCTTTGATGAGAGTGTAGTGTGTGTTTGTTATTTCCTCATCTCATCTCCATTTACTCAATGATTAATTTCATTTGACAAATAATGTGTTTATACCAGTACTAGTTTTGAACTACAGTAAATTGCAAAGGATTTAGTACAGTAAAAATCTAGAATTTGATTTAGTATGTGTACAAAATGGATGTTTGGTTCTGTATGAGATCGTTATCAGCCAACCTGATAATGGCTGCCGGCCTCCATTGAAAATGCACTCAGCACGGATGTAGGGGGGAGAGGGGTTGTTTACTTGGAACTGCTCGACACTAGTTCCTTATCTTATCTTCACCAGAAGTACAGTACACACCCTGCTGCCAAATCATCTTTGCACTGCCCGTCATATCTGCGTACGTTACTTCTGCACTGTTTTGTATTCCAGTGTACTACAGCATTCAAAAACAAAGTTTCTTGTATTTAAATATAAAATATTAGTCGCTCAAACTCGATATAACCTTATTAGGTCAATATATGATAAATCCATCAATATATGCCTAAAATCCGCTTAATCCGAATTTTTGCTAATTCGAACAGGGTTAGGTCCCAATTAGTTTGGATAAGCGGGACTCTACTGTATGAAACTGCCCAAAAGAAACACAACACCTAACCATTCCACTCTAAAATTTCTAGGTTCTTCCAGTTTAGATTTGAAATTAACAATAAGCTCTAGAAAACATTACATTTCACACAAATCTTAACAACTTTTTTGCTGCAAACTTAATATTATTTGCACAACTTTGTCACCCGTTGCAGGCGGCACCACCCTGACGATGCTATTGAGCCTACGTCCAATGAAGAGTATTCCAGTCATTACAATGTGATACACCCCAAAACAATTAATTTATGTTTTGACAGAATTCTGTCTACAAAATTTCAATCTGTACCGAAGCACTATCATTATTTCATCTCACCGTACATATAATTTCTTTTCTTCATTGTCAATATATACCATACATGACACATTTTTCACCCTCAATCAAATATTTAATTATTGATTTCAGGACTCATTCATTGGCAATTTGCTGTGAATCATTCAGCACATGCGGCCCAAGTCTGCTCAAGATAACGTTAAGGAAGTGGAACAAACTGATAAACTAGCTATGAAATTTCCTGGTCTTGCTCTACCTAATGATGGACCATTTACTAACGAGACTGAAGATGCTAGTGCAAAAAAGAAAAGGAAAAAAGAAAAAGCAAGTGACATCAATGTAGTAGACGATGCAATGGCCGCTTTAATAGCTTTAGCCCCATCACAGGCAATGTAAGTAATTCGGACATTTAACTAGGTCTTACTACTTCTGAAATGCTATTCACCTTTAATAATAAATAAATAAATACAACACATTGTTTTAAGAGAAAAAAATGTGAGTTTTAAAGGTACTTAAGTCTAATTTTCATGTTTTTGTTCACTGTAACTTTCTTACTCTTAGTAAGTAAATAATTATGTTTTCACTGATAGTGTTTTTTTTTTAGGTCAAGTGGCCTTGAAGCCAAAGTAAAAAAGGAACCACTTTCCAGCTCTGAGAGTACAGATTCAGAACATACAAAAGAAAAATTAAAAACAGTAAAAAAAGAGAAGAAGCGAAGTAGGTCCCGAAGTAGATCAAGGGACAGATCACGAAGAGAAAAAGATAAAAGAAAAGATAGAAGTAAAAGTAGGGAAAGAAGTAGAAGGAGTCGTAGTCAAGACAGAACTTCACGAAGATCAGAAAGAAAAAGGAGCACAGATAGGAAGAGATCAAGAAGAAGTAGGAGTAGGAGCAAAATTAGGCGAAGTAGAAGCAAAGACAGGCGAAGGAGAAGTAGAGATAAATATAATGACAAGTATAGAGGTAAAGACAGACATCGATCACCTGAAGATAAAAGAAACAGAAACAAAGAATCAAGTGAAGATGAATCGTAAGTATTTTTAATGAAACTAATGGTGCAATAAATACATCAGTTCTGAGTTCTAAATAATGTTCAGACAAAACTTTGTATCTTATTCGTAAAATCAGTGGTTGGTCCAGAGTGGCCAGAAACCTGATTTACATGAGTGTATACTTGCTGCTATTGGGACAACCAATTTACAGCCACAGTAAAAAATCTGAATGAATTTCACTCAATGAATAACTGAACAATTTAGACCATACATAGAGTGGTAAAAAAAATATGTGGCGGTAAATTTGGTTTTCTTTTAATGCTTTGTAAATAACGAATCTTGTGGCTATCATTAGGTTTCTTGACCAAAATGTTTTTAAATCCTATCTGCTTAGACTTGAAATGCAAAATTCCAAACACTGAAAATAACTTGTTTTCCGTAACTTTTTGAGTTGCTGTTCAATATCCATTCTTTATATAATCAAATATTTAAAACCATGCTACTGAAGGTTATGTTATCATTTAAAACAGCTACAGTCAACTTCCGACTAACCGTAATAAAGTCAGGTTGAGGCTTCTCGGATAAGCAAAATCGCGGTAAATTCGCAAAAACTCAAAATTAATGTAAAATGAGGTGTATGAAGACGTAAACAACTAAAATAAGGATAACAGATTCCAGTGAGCGGTCCATGTGAAACCTGGTAATTAGTTCCTGTGTATTTTAGCACCACGCGTCTCAAGCCTTGGTTCTACAGCTTTAGTTATCTACTTAGCGATCAGGAAGAAGCGCTAGCGTCAAACTCTTGACAGGTCATGTGACCTGGTTACCACAGCAACTAGAAAAGGGCGACAAGATGGGGACGGAGTATTGTTAGTATTAATGTTGCTACTCTTCTGATATCTAGCCTATCTCAGACACGGTTATTCGCTGAACATAATAGACCAATTTAACTTAAAAACTATAAATTAGGTAACTTTTGTCGCAAAATTTTAAAGGGGCGGTGTTTCCATTTTTATTAAAGAACAATTAACTTTTCAACCATTCCAAGTAATCAAAAGCTGAGCTGGACTTGCCTAGGGGCTAAAGTCCAACTGTTCAGCCGAACCATAATAGTTGTAATGGGCGATCTTCGCCAAACGTTGCATACGGTCTTTTGAGAAATTGAGGAGCTCCTACCGTTGTTACGTTTCTCAAACTGACAATCTCTTGATCGGCTTACATAAACATTAACGTTTTAGATACCGCGAAACCCCAACACTCAGCTGCCGCTGATTTGCTCAGATCTTTGATCTTAAGTGGTCAATAGAGGTTCGACTAGGATAACAAATACTTCACGCACAGCCATCGATAATGTAATTTCAAACGCCAAAATTACGCTTCTGTGCTGAATAATCGCTATATCCGATCATTTTGCACAGGAGGTCATCATCCAACATTACAAAACCGAACATTAATAAACCGACAGAGAAACTTGGAGAACAGTTAAAGCCCAAAATAAATATACTGAACAACTTTCTAAGAAATGAAAACTGGATTAAACAGTTACTCTTGTGCTGGAGGATATGTATACCGCTTTTAGTAATTGTGTTAATTATTACTTAGATCTTTCGTCTTTTAAAGTCAAACAGGCCCAGAGAAAATTTCAAAGTTCTTGGATAACAAAAGGAATTCTCATATCTAGAGAAAGGTTAAAGTTCTATAATATTTTTCTAAATACACAAAACGAAGAGTTTAAGATATTCAATGTAAAATACCTATAAAAGTAATCAAGGCAAAAGCGTCACGATGTCAATAGAGCCTTGAGCAAACTGCAAACTTTCAAAACTGTGGAAATAATAATAATTCAAAGGGAAGTCAACTTAAACAAAATCTGAATGTACAAAATTAAACACTAACGTTCAAGAAATAGTGGATCCCTTGGAAATAGCAAATGAATTTAATTCTTATTTTTCATCAATCATTTCCATCGTCCAATCTAAAACGAACCGGTAGTAGCTAATGCTATGGAACCGTGTTTTCTATGGCCCTAACTGTAGACGAGCATGAGGTCAGTCGAGTCATATTGAGACTGAACTCCAAAAGATCGCTGGATGCAGACGGAATGTCAGTGTGGCTGCTAAGCAATGCTTTAAAAATTTACTAACACCACTTACCAAATTAATTAACTCCTCCTTTGAAACCAACCCTTCCATCCCTTTTAAAAAAAGTTGTCCCAATATTCAAAAAAAGACGATCCGCTTTCAAACTAGCAACTATCGCCCTATCTCAATCCTTCCGTATTCAGTAAGATCTTTGAGAAGGTTTTGTAATAGAGTAGAGAGTTATCTCAAAACTTCCAACTCTTGTGTCCTGAACAATTGATTTAGGAAAAATATGTCAACAATAGATGCAATTAATAATCTAATTGTGAATGTAGCTGAGGGTCTTGAAAGACGGAGCATGTGTTAGCATCTTTCTAGACCTTTCCAGGCTTGACTGTGTGCATCATGAAATTCTTTTACACCAGTTAGAAGCTTGTGGAATTGAGGTCTTCCTTACAAATGGCTCTCATCCTATCTAGACGGACGTAGCCAATTTGTTAAAATTTCAAATGTCACTTCAAAACAAGTCCAAATAACCTCCCTCAGGGATCTATTCTTGGACCCCTGTTTTTAATTTATGTTAATAAACTCCCTTTAGTAAAACAACGGAGAGAATGATGTACTCATGCAGACCTAATACCCACCCTTGTTTCAAGGAGAAAACTTTAGAAGAGCTGGAAATTGTATCTTTTATTGAGTTAAATTCTTGTATACAACACTTTTCTGAAATCAACTTAGCAACAAATCAATCTAAATCAAATATGATCAACTTTTCTTTGGGCGCAGGAGCAAAGCGGTGCTACCTGCTGTTTATGTGGATGAATTTCTTAGAAGAAACCGAATCCACAAAGTTCTTAGAATGCATCTAGATCAAGGCTAACCTGGTGTGATCATGTTGATAGAGACAGCAAAATAAGTCAAATTTTGCATGCGAATAACATTGGATGCATTCTGTACAACGAAGTTCTAAAACAGCATATTTTGGTTTGGTATACCATTTTCATGAGATGGTGTGTACGCCTTGGGAGGGTGTTCAAACACTAGATTTCAACGTATTTATTCTCCAGAAAAAGCAATTGATTATTAAAAAACTAAAATTTAGAGAGTCATGTTAACCTGCTTTTGGGAGCTTGGATTACTGACTCTTACCTTGCCTATATATCAATGAGGTAATAATTTATTGCAAATCTAAATGTGAATTGGTACAGGAAGGAATGTTCACCAATATGACAGAGGGAGGGACAACTATAGAATCCATCAACATCGAAAATTTAACTCACCATCTGCCAGAACAGGTTGGTGTTAGGTTGATTAATTATCTCCCGATGACATAAAACTATCAATAACATTTTCAATTCAAAATTAGATAAAAAATTCCTTGTGCAAAATTCCTTTACCGTTCGAGCTTTTGATATCCCATCAAATTAAATCTCAACTTAATTGGATCTGAGTTATAAGTGTGAATGTTGAGTGAATGTTACAGAACCTGTATGTTTAAATGTGGAACTCGGCGTGTGTGAATGTTAGATAAGGATCGACTGCCATACAATGTTATAAATACCACGTAATAAAAGATTTATTTATTTATTTATATCACCGTGATCACCGTTGTATCACCAATGCGCAATGTTCTATTGGTTTTTGTTTACTGTTGAACCACGATCAATGTTTTGCACCATGTCTAGCTGTGACCTATTGTCAATATGACCTGTTTGGGTTTAGTAGACATCGTTTTGCAATCACCAATAACCACTCCAATAACAAAAACAACTCCTGCTAGAGTACTTCAGAGAGTATTCAGAACTATTTAACTCTCTTATACCACTGTCAAAAACTTGAGTAATTGGTCAGATTTATCGGTGAGGCGGATTGGTAGTTCTGGAAGGTAGGGAGAATTGCTATTTTTGAACTAATATTGTGACGTGAATGAGAGAGGACGAGTCAAGGTCATGCGGGACTCTATTATAATCTGTTTTGTGAGGGATGCGGCGTTGTATTTTTCCCCCGGTATTCGGTGTCACGGTTAATCCGATCACGGTTAATCAGGAGTTTACTCTAATAGCAAAGAAAAAAGTAAACATTTTGGCAAAATTGGAAGGCTGGAGAGGATATTAAATTGTTCTAGGAAGGAAACAAATTAACAACAGTTGAACCCAAGTGAGTAATAAAGTGTAACTATTTGGTAATTTTTATGTTAAACAACAAAAACTGTGAATTCTTAAATATTATTCTGAATAAAAACGGTTTAAATGCATTTTTCAGTGACAGTGAGAGCAAGTCGAAGAGCTACCCCGAGGAGCCGGAGGTGAACAAGATCTACGCAGGCAAGGTGGCCAACATCGTGCAGTTTGGGTGTTTTGTGCAGTTGGAAGGGCTGAAGTGGAGGTGGGAGGGGTTGGTGCATATATCTCAGCTGCGTGCCGAGGGTAGAGTCACTAACGTCAGTGATGTGGTCGCTCGTGGCAACCGAGTCAGGGTGAGTGATATTCACTGTCAACATTTCACACTTGTTGCACAAAGTCTTATCAACAGTCTCATCTTGATTGTGTTCATTCAAGGCTAAAAAGGTGTTAGCAATGTTTATTTTTTGCAGGTTAAAGTGTTGTCGGTGACAGGACAGAAAGTGTCTCTCTCAATGAAGGACGTCTGCCAAGACACAGGGCGAGATCTCAACCCAATCAATCACAATCTACTGAACAGAGAAAGGTATGATTACCATTTTCACATGAGTTGGTAGTATTAAATTAGTTCTTGATGACTTTTGTGATGGAATTAGTGAGAGTTTTTAAGAGCTAAATTACAGCTCATCTCTCTGTGGGTCCCTGGCAAGTTGATAGAGCTTGTAGTCCAGATCCAAAGTAGTCTGGTTGAGTGAGGTGTAAGCATTCTCAGAATCTCTGTTTCTCAAGCAAATATGGCTGTCTTTTACATGATCTCCACAACGAAAAACCATTTTTATGAACTTAAACTATAAAATGGTGAACTGGCAGTGTAATTTACCAAACAACACAAACGTATTTTTTTTCTATTTAGATAAATATAATCACATACATTTAATTTTAAAACCCGTAGCTTAGCACAAATACCGTCAGCTAGTTAAATTACTAGGGTCGTTCGGAAAGTAGTACCCTTTGTAATCTCTGTGTTGTCTATGTGTTGACAGATAATTGAATCAAAGTCAGCTGATTTTAGCATCTCATTGGTCAGCTGTTTACTGAATTTCATTTCAATACAACTCTTATTACCGTGTTTGTAAACATACAAAATGGAGAAGAAAATCAATAACGCCGCCAGTTGTGAATTGAGATCAGTTATCGATTTCTCAGCAAAAACTTGCGACAAGTGAAGTATACCCGAAATTAAATCCAAGTATAGAAAAGTGATGGACGACAACCCCTGCTAAGTTACGCCGATTTTAATGAAGCGTTCACGATGAGGGGCAAAGCCGCTCAAGTGTCATCACGGTTACTTTGTTGAAACTGTTGAAGCGTTTGTGCAAAGGATCAGAGAGTGACTTTAGATGAAATTAAGCCCAAATGCTTCACGCACTATCATTTACGAAGTCCTCACAGAACCCCCTCAACCGTATTAATTTGTGCTAGGTGGTTCTCGCTTGCTTACCGATAATCACAAATTGAAAAGAATGGCTTAGCAATTTTGCATCCAATCCACCTCATGCAGCTGAAAAGACGAAGCAGTTACTCAACCACTTCCGATGGGATGTTCTCGACCATCCTCCGTACAGCCCAGACCTAGCCCCTAGTAACTATCATTTGTTCGTAAAACTTAAAGAGTTTTTGGGTGGGAAACGTTTTGAGGATGACGTCGAAGTCAAACAAACAGTACTGGCTTATTTCAATGGATTGGCGGCAGAAGACTATGACATAGGTATTTAAAAGCTTGTAAAAAGGTACAATAAATGCTTGGATTTGGAAGGAAATTATATAGAAAGTAGGTTAAGATATAGAAATGTAAAATACAAAGTTTCGTTACAAAATTTTGGCTTTTATTCGCTTTTTTGAAAACGGTATTACTTTCCCAATCGACCGTGATAAGAATGAACAGTACCAGGATATTCATCGGGAGAAATATCTTTGATAATCTCAACATAATAGTTAAAAATATTTTCATCCATTATTTAATATTTACGCTGAAAAATGGTTATATAAGTGGTAAATTACCTCGTCAAACAGTTTGAATGAGTGGAGTTCCACTACATGTTTCGACAACGGTCCGATCTTCAGGTAGTATACATTAAACACATTGAAGTACACTGATGGTAGCTCCAGCTAGGGATTGTCGAGAATTATGAAACGTTACAAAGTACATGGGGACTAATATAACACAAAACACAAACACGAACGAAAAACTAACGAACTGTACTAGTATGAAGTAGGCCTACTACGCGTCACCACCACGCGGTAGTTGACAGACTGGACAGGATTTGAGGTTATTTGTTATCAACTGTGCCGCAGAAAAGTGCGGTCTGGTGAGAGTTCATTGGTGGTGGTTGAACAGCTGATAGCGACGAGGTTGACGGCCTGTGATCAAATTAAAAATTGGGAGCTGAATCTAAGTTTCTCATTTAAAATTGTATTTTGGTTTTCTTGGAAATGCCTGTAAATCTCCAGCCTCGAAATGTATCCAGTTTTACCCTTTCTACAAACGTGGAGAATGTCTAGGTTGTTCTCAATATTTCCAAGATCATGGTTATGGTCTATGAGGTGCTGGGAGAAAGATGATTTTTGATTAGTGGTTCTTGGATCTGGTCTATGCTCTTTAAATCTAGTTGCAAATGTGCAGCCAGTCTGTCTGATATAAACACTATCACAGTCTTTACAATCAATTCTGTTCACTCGAGGTCTGTCAAATTTTGTATTGTTACGGGTGTTATGTTGTAAGATATTACAGACTCTGTTGGTAGTTTTAAACGTAAGCTTGATATTTTGACGGTCAAGAGTTTTTCTCAATCCGTGCTCAATACCCGTGTTGTTACTATACTCTACACAGACAAATTTGGGGGTTGGGGCGGTAGCTATTGATTCGTTGTTACGCTGGTAGTTATTCCTATTATTCTTCTTATTTATCAGTCTGTCTATCATGTTGCTCTTGTAACCATTAGCTATGGCGATAGATTTTATAATGTTGACTTCCTGTTATTAGTTGCTCTCATTTAACGGAGTGCTCAGTAAACGGTGAATCATTGAGTTGTATGCGGCTATTTTATGACTGTATGGATGAAATGATGTTTAATGGATGGTCTGGTTTGAGGTTGGTTTCCTGTAAATACTATAGTCCAATTTGTTGTTATGTTTTTCGAATGTGATGTCTAGAAAATTAGTTTTATTAGATTGTTCAATTTCTAAGGTAAACTTTAATTTAGTGGATATAGAATTGAGATGACTTTGCAGTTTTTCTAGACATCACATTGGTTTCATAATTCTCGACAATCCCTAGCTGGAGCTACCATCAGTGTACTTCAATGTGTTTAATGTGTACTACCACCTGAAGATCGGACCGTTGTCCCGAAACATGTAGTGGAACTCCACTCATTCAAAACTGTTTGACGAGGTAATTAACCACTTATATAGTCTACTACACAGTTTCGTGGCTAAACAAAATGAATTTCAAAAAATGGTTGCACAAAAGCAGACAACAGAGATAGGAATAGGGTAAAGTCAAACATTTTCATATTCTGTCTTGTCCCATCCTGAAATAGCTCCATCCTGTCTACCTGTATGGGATCATTTTGATTTTTACTAAAGCTAGTCTGTTAATCTTTGTCATTAAGGGATGAAGAGACAGCGCATCGTAACCCTGACAGACCTACATCATTACTGGAGCTTCAAGGCGCTCTAGAGTCAGATGAAGTAAACAGCCGCAAGAGAGTCAACCGAATCTCCTCACCAGAAAAATGGGAAATCAAGCAGGTTGGCCTATTTATGTACAGTACAGTCTCTATAATCCGGCTGTTCGCCACTCCGACACGTCCAGTAATCCGGCGTTGTGACCGTGTCAACTAGCCACCTGTTTTCAAGTCTCTACTTGTCTGTAAAGCGTGTAAACAAAGTGTGCGTTGTTTAGCCTAATGCTAATCAGTGCTTCCGTTCGGTACAGACCGTTAGATGTCGCAAAAACGTAACGATGTTACTTTGACAATAGATATAACGTACTGTGATTTTAAAATGATTAGAAAGTGGTAATAAGTTAACATTGGTAGATCAAAAATTCACAGACATAAGGAGGATTAAGAATGAAATTGAATCATTCTTTAAGAATCGTCCTCGCAACGCAAGAAAAATTATTCCTGACAAATTGAAACTTTTTAGTAAACCTCCACTAATCCGGCATTTCCGCTAATTCGGTGCTTCCGATCCCGATTCAGGGCTGGATTAGTGAGATCGTACTTTGTTAGTTTTGAAACAAATTTTACATTTAAATTGTTAATTGTAAACTATTTTGTGGTCTTAAAGAACATCATCAGTAATACTCACATAACAAATAGCGTTCACTATGGACAAACCATGTCTTACGTTTTTAATATAAAAAATTAAAAAGTGAATTAGCACCTAAATTATAATGAATTAATTTCATTTCAAATTTACAGCTACTACATTCTAAACATTATTTTTTATGAGAATCTTAAATCAATGTATGGCTATCTTTGTATTTAATTAACTAACACTATCAATGCATCCGGTGTCTAGAAGCACTTTGCAAACTAAAATGAAACTAATGTAATTTTCATATTTTAACATGTTGACATGTTAACATGTTGAAAATTGATGCAAAGAGATGGCAGCAGGCTTGAAAACTTCGTCAGTTTTATCAAGCTGTTAGAAATAAGTTTAGGGAACAAAACTAGCCTTAAAACTAATTAACAGAGTTCTGTCTTAATTTAATGTTGTGAGCATCAGTTGTTGATTTGCTGTTGGTCAAGCTGCTTACTTTTCACTCAGTTGTATAACTCACCTTGGTGTTGTAGATGTTGTCGGCTAGCTGCATAGACAAGAGTGAGTTGCCTGACTTTGACGAGGAGACAGGCTTGCTGCCCAAGGAGACAGCTGAGGAGGAGGATATCGAGATAGAGATGGTGGAGGAGGAGCCGCCGTTCCTGCACGGTCACGGACGCAACCTGCATGACCTCAGTCCGGTAAGAAAGACTTTGTCCAACATCTTTGTTTAATTTACATCCATCAAAACTTTTTTTGTTGGAAACCTGCAGCTTTTTATTATAATATTTGAAAATAAACTTTAAGCAGTTTTTTTAATAATTATTGTGTAAACAACTTGTATTCTTTTAGGCTATATTAAAACATTAAAAAACAATATAATTTGGGGCTTCAGCCAAAACAAAAATGTGTAATTATAATTAAACCAGTGAATGTAAGCAAACATAGTTGTATACTGATAAAATAAAAACATATGATTATTGAACTACACAAGTTTTGAAATGTTGTCTTCTATTAAAAAAATGTACTACCTTAAAATATCTAATCCCTGTAAAGCGGTTGATTTGTAAAAGTTTGGGAAGCCTCCTTTAGGTTTCTCGAATCAGCTTGACACTACAAAGTGCATTGAAATTTGTCTCTTAACGCTGTAAGCCGTGATTATCTTAAAATTTTGTTAGGTCTTTGTTTGGATACTAATATAATTTATAATTTAATTACCATATGTTCAATAGTTGTGTTTGTTGTTGTTTACATTTTAGTCATAAAATGTCCTCTAATAAAATAAGTTGTTCCAAGTTTTCATATTAGTTAACATGGCGCAGTTTTACGGACCTACAAGCTATATAATGTATTTGCCAACAGTTTGTTAGTTAAAAGTTTAATAGTTTATTATTTAGTTGTTTTAAGTATTAAATTATGGATTTCAGAAAACCAGGTATGCTTAATATTTCAAGTAGGAACTTGGACCTAAACTTTCAGTTTTTCAAAAAAGAAATGGAAATATACTTTATAGCCACCGGAGCCGCATTTGAGAAGTAAAATACCAGTTAAGAAAAGCCATCTAGAACCAAATGTTGTAAAAGATCAAGCTGTTATTTTGAAAACAAATCAAGAGTACTACTACAACCAAAATTGCAAAAAAGTGGATGTGTTTCTCAAAAATGAACTTGTTTTGGTGTATGATAAATCTTTGAAAATTTGGGAAGAAGGGAAAGTATTGGAGGTTTTGCAGTTTCGATCATATTTGGTACAAGTAAAAGGAAAAGTATACAGAAGGAACTCAAGTTTTATTAGAAAATACAAGACCATTGATCGAGATGACAAACAAATTAAAACACAAGATCCAAGCCATAGACCACCACCAGTTCCAGTATTTCCATCGACCAGCATTACGGAGGAACGATTATGGTACATCGAGATGATGTTGTACCAGACAATACACCAGTCCCAGACAGACCTAGAAGAGTTATAAGGAAACCTGAAAGGTTGAACTTATAAAAGATTAAGAGGAAGATCTTGGATACTAATATAATTTATAATTTAATTACCATATATGTTCAATAGTTGTGTTTGTTGTTGTTTACATTTTAGTTATAAAATGTCCTCTAATAAAATAAGTTGTTCCAAGTTTTCATATTACTTAACAGTCTTGATGGTTAAAAACAGATTGGTGTTCTGTCATTCGAAGTTTGTACATTAACATACTAAAAATTATGAGCATCCGTAGAGTCATTCCAAAATAGTGGCCAAAAAAGTAATTTTTTGCTATAAAAGCGGAATGAGTGGTCCAATATTATTTCGGAAGCGAGGCTTTGAGCGTAGCAAAATAGAGTAACAAATTGCAAAGGAAATTTGATTTAGTCATGCCAGCGGCACTTAAGCGTCTAGCTGCGTGTCGGCCTGGTTTATTTTTTGTCCTAGGTTTTGTGACAATGACAAATCATCTTTTTTGACATATTCATAGAGAATAATACATGGCGTCAGTACAGTAGACTTAAGACTAGTATTCAAAGCTATACAGAAGAGAAAAAGTGCCAATGTTACGTTGAGTTCAGATATTTTTCAATTTGAATGCAAACTTTACATCTATATATTTAAGTTACAAATCCACTTAGCGATTCAGAATGGTTACAAACCAACAATGATCGAGAACATGTTACAAAAAAAGAAAAATCTAAAAATAAATACAAACAATATAAATGATGAGAGAACAATGGTTTGTGTTCCCTATCAGTGCAATCAGACGAACATTCGTTAATAATAAATATAAATTAAGTTACAAAACAAGAAACAACTCATTTCACATTATTAACAGTCGAACAAATAAAAACCCTAATCAACCTAATCAATATGGCAAATCTGGCATCTACAAGCTTAAATGTTCCTATTGAGAAAGTTTCTACATAAGCCAAACCGGGAGGACCTTCAAATTAAGATTCAGAAAGCACATCCAGGCAATCAAATCAAACAACACAACAAGTATGAAATCGAACTTTGCAGAACATATCCTCAACTCAAACCACAACTATAAAAGTATCAAAGAAAATTTAACCGTTTTGGATGTTTAAAGGAAAGGCCTGATGATGAACTATAAAGAATACCTCCACTTGTATTTAAGTAAAATAGAAAATCCACACAACATATTAAACACAAGTAATTTAAAAGTCAGGAACCCGATAACCGACAAAATCATATTTAAGATTCTTCATTTTTCAATAACTGTTTCTATTGATATCGAATTTTGTCCATGTGGTTTTGTTTGTTTTAGAAAATCATACTATTTACAATAATTATTATTATACAATGTACTTACATGCGAGAAGATGACCTAAAGGTTGAAACCGGTCCATGTTAAAATATAATTTTACCAGGGTACTATGTACTTTCTTTATATCTAATTAAGTTACAAAATATCACAGCATATTACAGTTGTTATTTTGAGGAATAGCTCTTTAGATAATTGTTTCTAGATTTTACACCAGATACAGATAATACTTAAACGTTAACTCATACCTGTTTTACACTATGTGGTACCTTGAATGTTCTGTATTTAGGTGAGAATAGTGAAGAACCGGATGGGTTCGCTAGCGCAGGCGGCCATGATGCAGAGTGCTCTGGCCAAGGAGCGTCGTGAGCAGAAGATGCTGCAACGAGAGCAGGAGTTGGACTCCATGCCAACTGGATTGAACAAGAACTGGACCGACCCGTTACCAGAAAGTGAGCTCCATTACCGTAGTATCTATAATATATGCAACACTCTGATATATGTAACTCACTCACTCACTGATATATACAAATGTTTATCCACTTCCAAATAGGCTTGAAAACTTAAAAATTGGTATGTAGGTACCTTTTACAAACTCGCCAACAGAAAAATTGCCAAAACCCAAAATTTTAAATTTTAACCTCCCTAAAAAAATTAAAACTAAAATGGTGGAAAACATGTTTTTCTAAAAAACACCTAGTGGGTGAACGGTAAGTCCTATCTAAAAACGGATTGAATTTTCATGGTCAGGTTTTAGACGCTCTAACTTTTTGGTCCTATGACTTTTTTTCCTGTCTGTCCTCCTTCATCCTTAAAAGAGCCAAAGTTTCAAATTTGCTACTTTTTTCATGATTTTGCAACAGTTTTTAATTTTTTCCTCATGTATTATAGTGGTAAGAAGCTTAAACTTCACCTAAAGTATGAGTTAAACTTGCCTGTTAATAATCTATATATTAAAAGAATTGATGAAAATCTAATGGCCATTCTATCAGGGCGATTTTCTTCATTTCTTTTTTTAATGAAAGGTATTTGTGCATAGATTTGTCATCAAACATCAAAAATCGCTTAACTTTAGCCCTTCTCAAGTTACACTCAAAAAAAGGCTTTTTTCCCATGTTTTCTTAGCTCTGTTCTGTCATATCTCAGGTTCTAATTGAGATAAGTTTTGGTCTAAGAACACTCAGTGAATCATGCTCTTTCATTAGAGATATCATTAGACATATTTAGTTACATCTAAGAGGAGTTATACGCGGACAAGCAATTTTTTTGGTACTGTTAAGAATTTAAATTTGCTTGAGATAAAACATAAGGGCAAAGTATTGAAAATGCCCAGCTGCTGTAAATGTAAACATCAACAAATTGCGGAGCAATACAGGTCATCTAGTATGTTGTGGAAAAAATTCCAAAATGTCGACATTTGCTAAAAGAACATATTTACTGACAGTGAAATTTGAATTTTGAGCGTACGTGTAAATGGGCTTATTTCGGTGTAAACACCCTTCACCACAAAAGCCAAGTGAAGCGAGGCCACTACACTCAAGCAAGAGGTTTAGGCAGTTGAAGGCCCCCCAGCGAGCAAATTTACATTCGTCCAATTAAGTTGTTACTGTCAAGTATATTGGAGGCTACATTTATATGTAAATAGATATGTATATACTTTTTATACAATTTAAATGAGGTTATGTGTTGCGTTTTACTAATTTTCTAAATATTTTAACTGAATATTAGTACTCTAAGGAGCAGTAACAACGTTTTATGGGGCAAATGAAGAATGTATGCAAAATCTATTCGGAAAGCATTGTCTGCTTTACAATTTATAATTATTCTCCCTTTCCTAATGCCTACTATTATATTCCAGTCTATTAAATTGTTTGTTCATATGTTGAAGCAAATGATGGGAGAGCGTTGGCTGCCAACATGCGAGGTATTGGGTTGACTAATCAAGACCTACCGGAGTGGAAGAAACACGTTATTGGAGGCAAGAAGAGTTCATTTGGCATGAAGACGAACATGACACTGCTGGAGCAACGCCAGAGTCTACCCATATACAAACTGAAAGACGAGCTCACCAAGGTATTGTTTTCATGCAGTTTCAACACAAAGTCTTAGTTTGTAGATTAGTAATAGTGTAGTTTTCAATCACTGACTAATTAAATTATACAACATTAATGTGCTCATTGATTATCAATAATAATTTTCCTCTTATTCCAAATATTGTAGCACCTCTTTTTCCTAGTTTGCCTCACTTTCGATCTAGGAATATAAAACTGCTGTTTGGTTTCCAACCCATTTCTGTGTTTGGAAACGGCCAATACCCTAAATACTTGAATCTGAGTTGCCTTTTATTACCATATTTTAGCCTCAAAAACAAAGGTGCAACGTGTGCGGGTGTTGCTAATACTTGAACATATTTGATAAAAGCTCTAAATTACTTTCAACAGCGGCAAAACAAGACAAAAACCCAGTGAAGAAGACCCACGGGGTGCACGATCACAATAGGGCTGCTTGTTGTAAGAAGTGCAGGAGGGAGAATAGTTGGAAGCCAGTTCGGCTAAAAGTAAAAACAAAAACCATTGAAAATAGGCACGATCAAATAAAATTTAAAAACACTCATTACTTGTATTGCAGGCTGTGACAGACAACCAGATCCTGATCGTCATCGGAGAGACAGGTTCAGGCAAGACCACACAGATCACCCAGTACCTGGCAGAGGCAGGGTTCACAGCGTGGGGCAAGATCGGGTGCACACAGCCTCGGCGAGTGGCAGCCATGAGCGTGGCCATGCGAGTAGCTGAGGAGTTCGGCTGTCGGCTCGGGCAAGAGGTTGGCTACACTATACGATTCGAGGACTGCACCAGTCCAGAAACCGTTATAAAGCAAGTATTTGTGACTGTACTTAATATCCTGGAATGGTTTTGAATAATAATGGACAAAGCATTTTTATTTTATTTAATGCAACTAGCGTTGTAGTTTTCTTTTTTATCAAATTAGAGCCTTCTCAAATTAGGTTTCCCATTCCCATACTTGAAAAAGAGTTGGTGTTTGTTCCGAGGATAGAAACGTTGTTTCTGAAAGGCCTCACCAAAATATAAAATTTATTATTGGATTATTTTATGTACAGTAGAGCGTTGATTATCCGAAGCCCAGTCATCCGAAACATCGGTTAACTGAAAGGCAGAAAGAAACAAAAACATTAAATCGAATCGCGTGCCATGCAAAAGTTCAGCGTTAACGGGTTAGCCACAACACCACAGCTGCAAAAAACCGAGTCACTGGACTAATACAAAAATCCATTTTGGACTTTTTTTAAAGAGTTTTTCTTTCCATATTCTGATTGTGTGGTGTTGTGTTGTTACCTCTTGTATTGAAAAAATAAATTTGAATGTTATTTAATCCCATTTATATTATTGTACAGTACTTCATTTTTCCCGTCAATGACCGATTATCCGAAAAATCAGTTATCGAATGCCCCTAAACATCAATTGTTTCGGATAATCGACTTTCTACTGTACTTCTTTGTTATTTTGAAATTCCAATAAGCTGTGTCCAGATAAGTTTAACAATCTTTATGTTGTTAAACCAACAGGTACATGACGGACGGAATGTTGCTGCGAGAATGTCTAGTTGACTTGGACCTGAAGAGTTATTCTGTAATCATGTTGGATGAGGCTCATGAAAGAACTATTCACACTGATGTTTTGTTTGGTAAGCTTTATTAATTAATTTAGATTTTCAATACACAAAACCAATCAATTAAAAATCGTATTGATCATAATAAAATAATCGGAGATCACAACCCACCACCTGGTTACTTTTGTTTCAACAAATCCTTCTAATAATTGAAATCATATTTTAATTTCTTAACCTTCCAGCGATGGCATGGGTTTTCAAAACGTGAGAGGGGCCAGCTAGAGGTTACCTCCGGGTGGGTTAAAACTTCAGTGAAAATAGCAAAACATTGTTTTTTGTACAGTATGACATTTTAATCAACATTTTAACAATAGGTGCAATAGGTGAAGTTAAACACAAACATCCAAAATAAGTACAAAAATGGTACAATGAATTCACCTGCTGCCAGCAGGGTCGCACGTGGAGATTGACTCCGGGATTTCCCGTAACGTGAGGAGGGGCATTACGGGTCTTACCACCAGGCTCTAATATAAACAGTTAAAAACTGTTAGGGGCTAAATTATATTTTATCGCGTAGAAAGAAGGGGCATGGATATACAGGTTTTTGGTTCATGTGTAGGAGGTTTGACTAACAAACAGAGATTCACCCGTAGGTAACCTCCAGATGCGACCTCTGGAAGTTAAAAATGTTTCAACTTTCTTCTCATTGCCTATACAAGAAATTGATGACCTATTATATAGCTGATTGGCAGCACACCTTCTTTATATTAAAAATAAAACTATTTTTAATTTTTGAATAAAAATTAATTATAATTAATATTATTATATTATTTATTTTCTATAGCCAATCAGCTATTAATAATGAATAAACCACCTTCAACATCATATCGACAAACACTGATGACCTATAGTTATAAACTAAACTGAGTTGTATTTGTTAGGTCTGCTAAAGCAAGCCGGGAAGAAGCGGGCTGAGCTGAAGTTGATTGTCACTTCCGCCACTCTTGATGCTGTGAAGTTTTCACAGTACTTCTTTGAAGCGCCAATCTTCACAATCCCTGGCAGAACATTCCCCGTAGAAGTGCTGTACACGAAGGAACCTGAGACTGACTATCTGGACGCTTCTCTCATCACAGTCATGCAGATCCATCTGCGTGAACCTCCCGGTGACATCCTTCTCTTCCTTACTGGTATGGCACTTGTCAAAGATTTACAACAATATCTAACTGTGGAAAGTACAGATTTGTTTCAAAATCATCAGCCGAAGTAGTGTAACTGAATTCTTTAGTATTAGAAAACTTTTTCAATCATCCCTAGTCGTGAGAATCAAGTACAAACGGATCTACACTTGTTTCTCCAAAGATTGTCTAGTTTGCACAAAATAATTCACCTCACCATTTTACTGGGACTTGTGGCGAGGTCCTGTAATCCAGCTTCATGGAGGTCAAGTTTTGAGGATGATATAGGTTTAAAGCGGCTCAGATAATCTCAGGGATCATCTGATGATACCCGCATCAACTCCCACCATCGTTTAGACATATCAGACCATCACCTGCGTGGTTCGGAAGTCATGTTAAGCCGCCGTTGGTCCTTATATTTCCATTGGTCATTGAGCTATTAATTAATGACTCATTATAAGGAAGAGTTGGCCTTAGTTTGTAACAGGATTACACCTCATAACTCATACCACTCATCACACTCATCCTTCACCACATATTTGCCTTAAAATACCCTCATGAGAGTGGTCAGCATCTCTAATAGTGATTTAGTGTGATAAGTTTTGAATTAGTTTGCATTTCTTAGGTCAGGAAGAGATCGATACGGCTTGTGAGATCTTGTATGAACGAATGAAATCACTGGGGCCTGATGTTCCTGAGTTGATCATTCTACCTGTCTACTCTGCCTTGCCAAGTGAAATGCAGACCAGAATATTTGAAGCAGCTCCGCCTGGTTCAAGAAAGGTAAGTTTACTGTTTCCTGTAAGAGCCATTAATGTCTTATTCAATCATTGAGTCATAAACTAATAAGCATTTTCTATTATACAAATTGTAGTAATTTATCCAAAGCAGCTGTTTTGTCTTACAGGCCATTTTCACTTGTCGTGTAACACTCACTATGTACCGAACCTGACACGGATAGGTGGAAATATTCAAGACTACTGACTAAACAAACACAAAGAGTATAAAAATGAATTTACCTATCAGAGTCCCGTTCCACTTTTTGTAGCTCTAGGAGTAAAAAAGTACAACAAAAAAGCGTTTGAGGGCAGGTCTGATGAAGAACATTTGTGAACACAAGCTCCAATTTCTATTGAGTGACTGCTTGGATTCCAGCTGTCCTTATCGGTGACTTATCTTATGTATTGTTCTATGCGCTCTGTTTGCCAATTTTAAAAAAAGTTATCAACCAACTACCAAGCTAGACTTCCAATTATGTTAATGTCGAGTTTTACCAAGTGTTGTGTGTTTTACAGGTAGTTATTGCTACAAACATAGCTGAAACATCATTGACAATTGATGGCATTTACTATGTCGTTGATCCTGGCTTTGTAAAGCAAAAGGTCTACAACTCCAAAACAGGAATGGACTCTCTGGTAGTAACTCCTATTTCACAGGTAATATATGTCGCCTACATATTTCATATTTTTCTCTTTGGTTGATTAGAGATCTGTTCATCACAAACTCTCCTTTTAGTGAGCAGATTTCATTCATTGCAAGCAAAAGATATGACTGAAATGAAAATATTACTAAAACACACGAAAGAAAACTCTACAAAATAAAGAAAAACGTCCAACAAGCCTAAACCAGATCAGTTTCTGTTCTTTTGACCTTTGAAGCATGAATAGTACTTCATCTGTTCATAAATATAATCTGCTCTTCCCCCTGAAACTTCTGATAACTTTGACGTCTTTTTGTAGGCTCAAGCAAAACAAAGAGCAGGCAGAGCTGGACGAACTGGTCCGGGCAAGTGTTACCGACTGTACACGGAGAGAGCGTATCGGGACGAGATGTTACCCACTCCGGTGCCTGAGATACAACGCACCAATCTAGCCACCACGGTAAGTCAAAATACAACACCTTAAGGCTGGTTTAAAGGAGTTGCCATCTACTTTCCATTGCCTTTGTAATCATTATAAATTGAGGTGCTCTCTGGTAAAACAACATAAGGCTGCTCAGTGCTTTTTTTGGGACATCATTATCTGAAAAAAGTGATTGTTTTGTATAAACATACTGTATCTATTTGTATTTTTTATTATCGAATTTCCTTTTTTTCTATGGCAAGGTGAGGCCTCGTAACATTTGTGGTAATAGAACAACCTAATGCCAAAGCAAGGCTGTGACTGGAGCAAATTAGATTAACAAATTGCAAAGGAAATTTGATTCACTGGTGCCACGCTTATGCGTTTAAATGTGTGTTGGGCTGGTTTGGGTATGAAAGTTTTCTGCAAGCACGTTCTGGAAATCAGATATTACCAAGCAGAGAAAAATGCTGGTCTACAGTTCGTCAGGTATAGCATGGCCGGTGGCCTTGAGATTTCCCACAATGCTTATGACCCTATAACCCATTTCACCGGCCATGCTAAACCTAACGAACTGTACTGAGTATTTGCTTAATTTGAATGTTTAAAATATGTTTTGAGGTGCATACTCATATTATAATGAACTTATCGTGGAAAATTAAAATCATTGGAAATGATTTTATAGTTTTGAGGTTTTATGGAAAGGAGGTTCCTTTTGTGAACAAGTGTGTTGCAAAAGAATATATTTCCCCACTCTTTCAAGTATTTCTTGGTTTTCAATTAAGATATTTAAGGTTTGAGTTCATAATAGTACAGAGCAATTAAGTAAAAGAAAGAACGGACTTTTCCAGCCACTCCGAGAAAAACTACTCCTAACGCTGTAGTTAGAAACTCCACCCGCCTTCAGAGGACTACACTAACTAGGAACTACATTTAATATCTTAACTAAGGACTAACCTAGGACTATTCCAACCATATTTTAAAATAAGCAGCCACATCATGAAAATTGATGGCTTGTCAAAATTACAATTATTACAAATATGAATAAGTAAAAGCGAGGACACTTTATAGGGATAAAAACCACATGTTAGCCTTAACATACAATCAATAGCTGAAAAAACAAATAGCTGAAAAACACAGAGATGTGGTAAGTAGTTATTAACTGAAGGATCTCCCCAGACTTCGGACCACGAACCTCGCCTACGGGGGCAGCACTAACTAACATGCCTGTAGGCGGTAGTTGACAGCGGTCTGTAATGAAGTGGAGGGGCGGGTTGGGGAAGTTGAACACACAGCCGATGGGGGTTGATGTTTTCATGGGAAGCGGCACATTAAACATATATTATAAAAACAAAGAATATAAACATTTAACATAAAAATATAACATTGTATGTGGCTAACTGCCGTCATGTGTGTGTCTCCATGCCAACTCACATGGACGTTTTAGATTAATTCTCCACCATGAAACACATTTTTACAAAAGAAAATTTGTAGATGGAACTTTGATAAAACTAAATAACAATCCCATTAGCCAAAGTAGTATAGAAGTTAGGCCCCTCTGGATACCTATGCTTAAAACCCACTTTCAAAACAGTAAACAATTTCAGCCAGAAAAGTCATAACAGATAACATAAAACCAGAACACCCAATGACCCTCAGAAATAGACTGAACTAACACACACATACCGTCTAAGTAACTGAGCATGTGTGAAGCTTGAAGCATAAGACACACATGGCGTGCAGTTAGGCCTGTTTTAATGTTATATTTTTTATGTTAAATGTTTATATTTTTGTTTTATAATATATGTTTAATGTGCGCTTCTCCATGAAAACATCAACCCCCATCGGCTGTGTGCCTCAAACTTCCCAACCCGCTCCCCTCCACTCATTACAGACCGGCTGTCAACTACCGACCTACAGGCATGTTAGTTAGTCGCGTGCCCCGTAGTGCGAGGTTCGTGGTCGAGTCTGGGTGAGATCCTTTCAGTTAATAACTACTTACCACATCTCTGTGTTTTTCAGCTATTTGTTTTTCAGCTATGATTGTATGTTAAGGCTAACATGTGGTTTTATCCTATAAAGTGTCCTCGTTTTACTTATTCATATTTGTAATAATTGTAATTTTGACAAGCCATCAATTTTCATGATGTAGCGCTATTTTAAAATATTGGTTGGAATAGTCCTAGGTTAGTCCTTAAGTTAAGATATTAATTAAATGTAGTTCCTAGTTAGTGTAGTCCTCTGAAGACGGTGGAGTTTCTAACTACCGAAACGTTAGGAGTAGTTTTCTCGGAAGTGGCTGGAAAAGTCCGTTCTTTCCTTTTACTTAAGATATTTAAACTAAAAATCATGTAAAATTCTGGTATCTTCTATGTAAATTTTACTTGAAGACACATTTTGCATTTATATTTAAAACTGATCTTGTTAGTTATGTATTAATTTTTGTTCTGCAGGTGCTGCAACTAAAGACAATGGGTATCAATGATCTCCTTCATTTCGACTTCATGGACGCTCCACCTGTAGAGAGTTTGATCATGGCCTTGGAGCAGCTTCATTCTCTTAGTGCCTTGGATGATGAAGGGCTCCTGACAAGATTAGGTCGAAGGGTACGTTACAAAACAAATAAGCTTTAAGATACTTAACCTGTTAGTGTTTTGAAATATGTTGTAAGATCATCCTTATAATCTAAAGGACTAAAATGTAGATGTGCGGTTGTTCCAGATGGCAGAGTTTCCGTTGGAGCCAAACTTGTCAAAGATGTTGATTATGTCTGTGCACCTGCAATGCTCGGATGAAGTCCTCACTGTCGTCTCAATGCTATCTGTTCAGAATGTCTTCTACAGGTAAAGTCCCAAAGGAAAGTGACATACCCGAAAAATTGTTTCCACTTTTTCTACTAAACATTTTTAAAGATGAAAGTCAATCAACATACAGTAGGAAGTCGATAATCGAGCGTCAATTAACGAACCGTCAAAGTCGAAGCGCTTTCCGGAAGAAAATGCAAAAATATGTTTTCGTCCAAATACGATTTAAATATCACTAGAGCTGTGCGGGGATCCGGTTACCGTGCGGGCGGAGTTGAGATCATTTCATAGCCCTCACCCTATAGTACCGAAATTTGAGGAAGGAAGTAAAACTGCTGTTTTTTTGTCAGTGAGTGTGTACTGTACTTCTGGGAAGATAAGATAAAGAAATAGTGGCACAGCAGTTCTAAGTAAACAACCCTACTTCCTGCTGAGTGCATTTTCAATGGAGGCGGCAGCCATTGTCAGGTTGGCTGATACTTGATCTCAGACAGAACCAAACATCCATTTTGTACTTGTACTAGATCCAATTCTAGCTTGCAATATAATACTTTTATTTTCTAAAACCTTGAAATTTACTGTGGTTCAAAACTGGTATAAAAACATTATTTGCCAACTGAAGTTCATCTAAGGAAATAACAAACACACACTACACTCTCTTCAAAGCCACAACCCCATTGAATCACATGTATAAAGAGAAAATGCTGTGATTGGCTGTGTAACCCAGCCCTATGTGGTTGTCTAGCAACTTCAATGACGTAGTGACAGCTGATAAAATGCAGCTGCTCCCACAGCTACACCTGCCTTCCCCTCCCACAGCTCAACCTGCCTTCCCTCCTGCTCAAACACTGCAGCTGCTGTGTTCTTCTCTGCCTTTCTTTCTCTTTCGTTGCCCCACCAGTCTTCTATTTCTTGCCTTCACCCTTCATCTCCAATGGTTGGTAGCTCAACAGTCTCATTTCATCTCTCTCAACCTCATTGTGATTTACGATCCTTTTGTGATTCATACTCCCAACTCTCCCCAACTGTTTTTTGCAATGTTTGGGGCTAAGTGGTCGGTGTTATCAATGCTTGTGAGCTGGAGAGAGCTCTGTAATAGTTGTGATGTACTTTGAGATTTTTATTTTAATACTGCAAGGTTTTGTAAGCCACAAACAACCAATTGATCATAAACAAAGATGCTTAGGTACAATGGCAACGTCCACGAAATTGAAAAGGAAACATGTTTGCCTTACAATTCAAAATAAATTTAAGATGTTCTACAGGTCATGCATTTTCAGTAAACCTATTTAAAATCGAATAAATTGACAAAATTAAAGCCCACCGTCTTTTTTTGGCGTTTGTTTGAAAATCGAACAATTTGAAAATCGAACCACAAAGTTCCCAATTAGTTGGATTATCGACGTCCACTGTAATTATACTATTATTCAGAGTAATTTGTAAACTTTTACATTTATTTCAGGCCGAAAGATAAACAAGCTCTGGCAGATCAGAAGAAGGCCAAGTTCAATCAAGCTGAAGGAGACCACCTGACTCTGTTGGCAGTGTACAACTCTTGGAAAAACAACAAGTTCAGTAACGCTTGGTGCTACGAGAACTTTGTACAGATTCGCACACTCAAACGCGCTCAGGATGTAAGGAAGCAGCTCTTGGGAATCATGGATAGGTGAGTATTCCTTAACCATCTGTAATAAATACCGTATATACTCGAGTCTAAGCCACATACGAATCTAAGACGCACCCATAAATTTCCCTGAATATACGGTAAAAAACTCTACACCCTCGTATAAGGCCCCTGACCCCTCCTCAGCAATCAGTGGCGTAATTGCCAGCTGCACCTGTCAAGAGGTAAAAGCAGAACAAAGAATGCATCACGCTTGCCTTCCCTCTCCCATCCCCAAAATAAAAGGACCGACTGGGGTCTGGCGAGGGACTATTCTTTGTTAATTCATGTTAGTTCAGTTAGTTCATGTTTTTACACTGGCGATTTACCCATATTTCCAAGCGCTAGTGTTTGACTTGCAATAGATGATCTTCTCCTCTGATATGCCACTGCATAACTTCTCTTCTTTCTTCTCCTCCACCAACCTACAGGCAAGGGGGGTTGTGGAGAAGGAAGGAGAACACGAATTCAATAAGAAGCAATTCTAAGTCACTTTCTCTGTTTTTCAACTATTCCTCCATTCCACTCATCAAAACAGGCAATGCAATACACAACCCTGTTGTGGTTCCTGTGTTTCCTACCTCTCTCGTGGCCTATCTGAATGTTTTTGACGATGTTTTGAGTGTTTTTGTAACTCTTCAAATGAGTTTAATATGTTCATGCTATTGTGCGAGTCTAAGGCGCACCCACCCGCTTATAAGACGCACCCTTATTTTAGAGCCTAAAATATGGTAAATAAAGTGCACCTTAGATTCGAGTATGTACGGCAAATAGAAAAGGTTGGAAGTATCAACAAATCTTGTGTCGACTAATAGGGGCTAAGACACTGCTTGGAACAACTATCTCAAGAGAACACGACCACTAGGATGACACCAGAAATAACACAATAATGTGTAAAACCATGAAAACATAACAAAGTGAATATTTGTAACCTTAAAAATAGTCTCTTGGGCAGAAAAAACTATAAATCGTATTTTCAGGAGAAGCTAAAAGAATTCATATGAAAACTTTTTGTTTTGGGTATTTTTTTTACATTTTAGCAATGAATAAGTTATTATGGTGTCTGAATGGTAAAAGGTGAAAATTATGACACCCGTCAATCAACACAACAAGCAAATGTTTTTTTGTTGTGTTTTGTTTTGTCTAGTAATATAGCATATGGAATAAACACTAGAGCAATTATTGTTTCTGAAACAGGCACAAGTTAGATGTAGTCTCAGCTGGAAAGAACACTGTAAGAGTTCAAAAAACTGTTTGCTCCGGGTTCTTCGAATGCTGCCAAGAAAGATCCACAGGAGGGTTATCGCACTCTAGTCGACAGTCAAGTTGTCTACATACACCCGAGCAGTGCTCTCTTCAATCGTCAGCCTGAGTGGTAAGTTTACTCATCCTTCAGTTACAGAAATTATTCTCCTAAACAACTAACTTAAATCAGTTTCTTAAATCTCGTTAGAATTAGCTGCGGTTTTAAACCAGTTTAATGAGCATTATGGTCAAAAATACTTCCCGTATGCAGTATTTTCTTTAACAAATACACTGGTGTTTAGGGTTATCTACCACGAGTTGGTGCAGACTACAAAGGAGTACATGAGGGAGGTTACCACAATCGACCCGAAGTGGTTGGTGGAGTTTGCGCCTGCGTTCTTCAAGTTCTCTGACCCCACCAAACTCAGCAAGTTCAAGAAAAACCAACGTCTCGAACCCTTGTACAACAAGTATGAAGAACCAAATGCCTGGAGGATATCCAGGGTCCGCCGACGAAGAAACTAAACCGTTATGTTGTAACTTATACAGTTTGTTTAGGAATACTTGATTATTTTCCATAATTTAGTAATTTTAATACAATATAAAATGTGTGTTAAAACATTTATTCTGATTTCAGAAATTACAATAATTTCCTCTAAAAACATGTTGAATTGTTAAACATGAAGTAAACTACTTGAATACTAGTAGATTCAGCACACGATTGATTAGTTGACCTGTCTTCCTTTATATTATTCTCAGTCTTGATTTTATTTGACCTTTCAAATAAACATCTCTTATACATTTTACAAGTAATAAATCTGTGACATTGCCAAAATTAAGGAATCCTTATTTACTTTATAGTTCTGTACACTTGCCTGTAGGTGTCAAATTGAATTTTTGTTTTTGCAGGACCGGTTTTGGGCTAATGACAACCTGTCATTAAAGTAAGCCCATCTTGAAGTGGTTCTTAACATTTTATTTTGTTAAAATAAGTAAATAAACACAGTCACAAATTTAAACAGATATCATCCACATTCAAATTTACTTCTAGCCGGTCACATCAGGAGCTGTAGGCCTAGGCAGCTTGATGATGTGTTGTCATTGACCCGAAACCGGTCCTGCCAAATTAACTGGTTGCTAAAGCGGTGCTGGTATGAGTGGAGCGAATTTCCTTTGCAATTTGTAACTCTTATTCGCTAATTGTAACTAGTTTGCTCACAGTCTCGCTTCGGCCTTCAACCTCAGCTTTTCTGCTTAATAAATTTGCCCAGTTTGTAATGTAATAACAAAAAAGTGACCGGTAGAGAATAGACACATTTTATATGAAATTTTGAAAAAAACTTCAAAATGGGTTCTGGGGGTCTGGATTGGTGCTCATTTCATGGTCCTAGG
Organism: Matsumurasca onukii; assembly: GCA_018831715.1. Taxonomy (NCBI): domain Eukaryota; kingdom Metazoa; phylum Arthropoda; class Insecta; order Hemiptera; family Cicadellidae; genus Matsumurasca; species Matsumurasca onukii. The sequence goes on along the minus strand of CM032062.1, from coordinate 27,985,996 downwards.
CCTGGGTCTTACCATGCTGATGGCATGAATATCTCATTTTTTTCAAAGGAAATTTGTAACAGTTCAATTGGATATCTGCAGATGAAAACATAGTACTTTAATTTAGTTCATTTGAACCTAGTGTGGAGCCTACTTAGCATTGAGAGGAATTTTGTTGACAATTCTTTCCTTTCCTCATAAATTTTAAAACATAGCCTCTAGTTTACAAAATGAATAATCTAATAGCTTGTCGATTTTATTTGTCAAGAAATCTTACAGAATTTATTTTTTAATAGCTGACATTAAGTGTTGCAGTTTTTCTATTTAATTTTTGAATGTATAAATGTACATACATTTGAATATGTTCAATCATTTTTATAAATCATAATATTTAAACACTTCTTAGCTAGTCTTATTAATTTGTAAATATTGTAATATGTTTTTAAAATTATGTAAATTTTATAATAAATTGTATGTTTAGTATATTAACTTTATTGATATGTCTATTTTCTGTACCCTTTTTGTTACTTGTTGAACAACCAAATACAGTGAGGCCTTCCTTCGAGCGGACCTCTTCGACGGTTCAAGATGGTCCGGACCACCCTCAGTAAAAAAATTTAAATTTAAATATCGAAAAACATTTTTTGTTACATACAGTATTTTTAACATCAGCGTTAAGCTAGTCATTTAAACAATATTTAATGACAATATAGTGCACTAACGTCACGTTGACAATACCGGGCTGAAGAGCCAACTGAGTTCTGAGTTGCCAATCGATGCTGGGGTTGTCAGGATACACGCACAGACTGGAGCAGGGAGGGATGGCATGCAGGTATTATCTACGCGACGGCGAGTCACCCTCCCGCCCTGCACTGTCACAAATGTTAACAACAGTGAGTTACTGCAGCTGATTCGTGATGTGATATCTGTATTGTGATAACTTGTGTTAGTGAGTCGGGGATTAAATTGTATGATTACGATGGCGACAAAAAAGCACAAGAGAGTGTTCATTAGGTATGGAGGAATTTTATTAGGTTAGAAACCTTTTTGCTGTAAATATGAATTGTACATAAATTGTAAAAATACATTGAGCGTTAAATGTGTTTTTATATAGAAACCTTCAGTGTGAGTACTGCCTACAAGAGTGAGTGGTTTTAAGGTATGTGGCTCAGCTAAACCGTCAGTAACCGATCTGGACCTCAAATTCGTCATCTTGAGTCTATTTTTATCGATCCTAATGCACCAGGATATGCTTATCGTGTATCCCCGAGCGTCCAGATTTTTCAAATCCGGACCACCCTTCCGCCACATTAGTCCGTTCAATCGAGGGTCTACTGTAGTTTTAACTGTTACTATTGTGAAAAGACTTCATTCAATTGAACAAAATAAGAATATTAGGCAATGTTAATCTGTGATAGCTTTCTCAGATTTTAAAAGCACAACAATAAAAATTATAATTCATAATTATAGGCAGGCCGGATTAGCCATTATTCGCCCTAGGCCAAAGTTCTAGATTAGCCCCATTCTGTGTTCTGAGAGGTTTGAGGTGTGTGGAATTTTTTGCCATATTTAACTATGCGTGGGCAGTTTGCACGACTGGTGACCAAGACTAGAGACAGGAGACCGCGACCAACATGTGCCTTGGTATCTTCTGTATGTCCCCTGTCTGCCAATCTGAACTATAGCGCCTGTTCAAAGCTGATGACAAATACATAGATTGCGGTCACCTGTCTCTGGTCTCGGGTCTTGGTTTGAACCACCGCCACACGTTCTAGAGCCTATTTGGAACTATTTTAGCCATTTACTAATTTTTAATTAATTAAATAATATATTCCAAGAGATAAGCAGCAAACAGAATAGAAACACGGTATCAATGAACTTACTTGAATAGATATAAGACGTTCGCTTTAAGGAGGTGTGGAGGAAAATTTGGTAAAGACAAGAACCTGGCGTTCAAGATGAACAAAATGTCCTCCAAAATTGTATGGTCAATGATTGTTAATCCTTGTTAAATTCGTGTTTTCGCCGTTCATTTTACTCCTTGTGGGGTAGTGTGGTGAACATTAATCTATGTTTAATCACATGCTAGTTTTGTTTTGTAAACATTCAATTAAGTAAACAACTTTATTTCCGTTGAACTCATTATTTAATTAATTTGTTGAGTAAGTTTTTATATGTACACAATCCCTGTCCCTCACCTCATCTTCGTTAATCTTCACCTTCCTTCTGTCAGGTCTTCTTTCATCTCTAGTCACTGAGACAAGTCTCCCATGTCACATCATTCGTTGCAGATCTCTGGTCACCACCTCTCAAGTTTCAAGTGTAGCTCTCCGGAGATGATTGGTTCACCTGCTCCACCGTTGAGAACTTTGCCGTCACCCTGGCAAGGCCCTTACAGAGAAACTGTCATCGGGCCAGATGACCTCTGGTTTTATCGAGGTTGATACTCCTCCTCCTTATTGGCGAGTCCCGGCTTGCCACCGGCTTAGCGGAGTTAAAAGTAGGTTTTTGTTTATTTTATAGATGTGTAAAACCGTGAAAACATCTCCTTGGCGGGGGCGTGAAGCCGGTAGCAATCCTCTGTGCAAACCCGACCTGCTTGTTGCCCGATTCCACCGACCAAGCGGGTGGGAGTCTCTATATAATATCCTCTTCAGTTCTAGGCCAATATACACAGACAATATACATTTAGTAACCTGTAGAACAGGGCTAGGAGGATATTCAAATACATTCTGACTTGAGTTGCCATAGAAATTATACGTTGCACTTTTAATGGTATCGTTAATAATTTGTGAAATTTTAAAGTAACTATGGAAATAAAATGTTTAATTGTTAAATAATTATATGAAAGAGTCCTGGAATCTAACCCTCTAGCCCTATACTATACATTTAAAATCAATGGTTAGGACATCGTCGGTGAAAGCTTAACCAGTGTCAATGTCAAGACTCAAGATTAGTGCCTGGATACTCATTACTCTCTTAACTAAATACAGTGCAGCAATTTGTCGTTTCCCCTTTTACGATTACTTACATAAACTTAAGCTTTAGGCCATGGCCTAGGTTGGCTTATGGGTAATCTGGGCCTGATTATAGGCAGGCAAATATTGGTTTAGTTGTTTTTGTTTGAAGTGGTTTGAACTTTGGTTTGAATTTTTGAAGTGACGTAACAGAGAGGTACAAGTGATAAGGGCAGGGAGGAGAATATACTCAAGAGAGTAGAGTAAGAATAAACCAAAAAACAAGGGAGTAGTACAAGTAATACATCTCTCTGTCACGTGCTTTGTCGACCTCCTGCTTTTACCGTCGAATTGTGATTGAAAAAATTATTGGTTTTAGTAATTTTGATTAAATGCTACATTGGTTTTAAGTGCTAAGATTGTGGGGGGTGTTTATAAAATCCAAGTCCGGGCCTACTCAGTTTATCATTGAACTCTTTAATGAATGTTTGTACTTATCTTTAAAACTAAAAATATGCTACTGGTACCTATTTTTTTAAATCTGTGTTTGAAGGAATGAAAATATTATTTTTGAATATTCAAATACTCATACTTTAATAATATATTAACAAGACAACATTTAAGTTTCAAATCAATATTTTGATCTTTATTTATTTAAATTATTTCTTAGTTCTAATAATATTCTACAGTTTGATTAGTTAATACTTAATCATAAATTAATAAATTTAATAGTAGAGATCATAACTTTAATGTTAAAAATTAACAATTTCTTTAGAGGGTGAGACAAATACTTAGTCCATCTCTTCAATTGTCAAAAAAGTAGGAAAGAGAGCATATCTGTCAAATTCTTCATATCTGTTAAATCCTCGAATCCAAGGGCTCTTTCTTCGATCTCTGTCGATTGGTATTTTCGGATAAAACTCATCCCAGAAATCTATTTGTTTAACATATTTCTTGTCCTTCTCCTCGTTGACCTTTTCATTGATTTGGTTAAGAATATCATCGACATTGTTAATTACTTGATGAGAGATCGGGTCATGGTATCAAAATGTGCTTTTCACCCTATTCTCCCTCATACGGCTCTCTGCAGCGGCGACTGCACTTCTGCGCATCTCGAGCTGCCGGAGATCAGCTGATGTTACGTTTGTGAAGTCCAGAGACTTGAGATGAGGAAGAGCAGTCAGTACTTTGCTCCGGTAACCTTTACGCTCCTCGAGAGGATTTCCGTGGAGAGTCAAACTGTACAGATCATCCAGACACCTGTCGACAAGCAGTTGATGTGTAAGGGTTTGGTGTCATCTCTTGAATTGCTTTAGGCCTGGCATACACAAGCGACTTTGAGTCTAGCAACAGTTGCTCTACTAGTCGAGAGACTGTTGTACAAGACTCAGATGTATAGCAACAGTCGAACAGTTATGAGCACACATGCGACAAGCAGTTGCAAGCTTCCAGTCTCAATTGTACATTTGCTAGACTAAAACCTGTAGTCTTAACATCGATTTCAACAACACAGCAGTTGAACATGCTCTTCTGTTGAAATATCGCGCGCGAAAGAGAAGATAGCCTACTGGGTTCATCCCATACACAGTGAACGACTTGTGAAAGGGCAGTTCCAACTTTTGTATAGTGAATTAAGGGAACATCCACACAAGCTTTTTAAGTATTCTAGACTTATTCGTCACACATACTTATTGTAGTTCAAAAGACGGTATAATGTACTTTTTTACTGCACAATGAACAAAACCACAAGAAGTTATAGGCCTAGTTTTTACTGAATACGCTGGCCGACTGGCGACTCTATGATGCCTGTGTGCGCGTCTTGACTTGTTTTTGTAGTTCCAGGCCGGTCAGCAACAGTCTAACAGTTATGTCGCTGGCAAAATGGGTCGGAACAGAGCTGCAACAGTGTGTGACTGTCCCCAACTGTTTACTTGGTTTGCTCAATCTAAAACATGCTGAACATAATCTTCAGCGACTAATCGAGCAACTGTTGCTATACTCAAAGTTGCTTGTGTGCGCTAGGCCTTAGCTTAGCCAGATTTTATAGTTTTAGTTTAAAATCAGCTGTGCAAATACAATGTTCTTAGGGTAACTGAGGCAGCTTATTCTTTTGAAAACTTGTATTAAAGTTTATGGTAAAAAGATTGTAATTCATTGTGTGCTGGGGTTCCTACATCCATTCAAAAATATTTTAGTCATTTCAAGACAATAGACTGCTTCTTTTGAATTTTAATTTGTTGCAATACCCATTGACGGTATTGGTCCTATGCTGGACTGGGCCTTGCACAATGTCCCTCAGGTTCCTGCTGGGCCCAGAATCCTTAAGCTATTTTCTGCTGATCTGCCTATGCATGAGTATTTACATCGACTGTATGTTTGCAATGACTCAGTACTTTCTGACCAGAATAAGGAATCTCAGGCTTTGGAGATAAACAACTTCATTCTCGATCAGTAAAGCCATGGAGTACAGTGCCAATAACGACCTTGTTTTCAATGAGGTAAAACTCAGCAGGTCATCTTTGGAAAGCATAAAATGACATCACTTGTCCCCTTGACATTCAGCCAACTGAGTTCAAAAACATCTTGGACGATTCTGGACAAAACTTTTGGGACGTCCATGTCAGTCAGCTCTGTCAAGAGCTTAGCTCTAATGTTACTGAGAAGAATTGACAGCGTTGCAACTTCGACTTATCGCTAGCAGTATATGGATGCACTTGTAGAATCCCATCGAATGGGATAACCGGGGACTCCACCAAGAAAACATCCAGCGAAGTCTTTGTTCTTCAGAAGCGCGGTGAGGACACAGGGAGCCTACAACAACAAGACAGCTGCAGAAGTTTTCAAAACCTTAAAATCTTACCAGTAGCAGCTATTATTTGTTGATCATCATCTTCTCTTCTGGCCAGAGACTTTGCTGAAAAAATGCTGATGTTCATGGACTGGCCCTCAAAGGGGTGCTGACTATAACCTTCAGTCCACAAAGGCGGCAAGATTCTCAAAACCATCGTATGCGGGAGCTGCTTTTAGTTCAATATGCTTCAACGGGAATCAAATGCAGTGACACAAAAGACATAAGAGAATTCTAACAGTGGATGGCTGAGGAACCTATCTACAACATGGAGGAGTTCATTATCGATGCAGAAGAAGGCACCTTGGCAACTTAGCATAAACATGTTCACAGCATCTGTAAGACTTTATTTATTTAAATTCTTGTTATTAGAATTATTTAAATGTTTTCATTGTTGACACTATTTCTAAGCTCATTTTTGATAAGAGAATGCTTCTCTCTCTCTCTTTCTCTCTCATTGCCATAATCTTTTGTTGTTTTAAATTAAGCACCAAACACCAGACACAATATATAAAAAAATATTTCACTTTTGACCCAAAATGTATCTGAACCTTTTAAATACTGTATCACTTTTATAAGCTAGGTTAATATTGTTTTTGACTGGACAAGTGTGATCTGACATACTTGAGAGGGCGCAAGACCGCTGTCAGGTCTGAGAGTTGGTTGCCATGAAGATACAATATTTTGAGGGAAGCAAATGAAGCTATTTCAGGTGCAACTGTTGTCAACTTGTTGAATGACAGATCCAGCCAGGTAAGGTTTTCGGGTTGCTCCAACAACTGAAAAGAAGGAATTACAATTTTTGGATAGCTTTTGTCATTTTATATTTCACACTTGTATTATGGTGTTGACTCTTTGAATGCATACATCCGAAGCATTGCAAAATACAAATGGTTTTAACAAAAATGAACTTGCAACCATTTAAAGTGGATTTTGATGAAGATATCATGCAGAAATGTCTTCATTAATACAATCTGTCATATTCTCATCATAATTCTTTTAAGGTTACTACTGCTACATTGATAATTTTTTCAAATGTTTTCAGAACTTGGCAACAAAACCTTTTAGCTGGCATTATTAAACCAAAAAAGTTCAATTTATTTTTTAATGTTTTGTCAAAACTGCAGGATTATGAATACAGGTATTTTGCCAAGTTGAACAAAAATCAAATATAAATGCACTTATTAGTGTTGGTAAAAGAACTGTAAAGTGCAATTTACTTGCTGTTAAAACACCAACTTACAGGAAATAATCACACCTTTCTTTACATCTTCATTGACTGATGTACCCTAGTTTTACATTTTAGGTCCTAGTATACGGTGCCTAATGCAATTCCATCATGAAACTTATTTCAATTCAGTCACAAACAGCGTGTACAGATGAAATGCCCTTAGTTGGCACTTGGGGCATGCGGGCCGCAGAGAGAGATATAGGGCGTGGAGAGGCGGACAGGACACTTCCAAAAACATTGGTCCTTCTTGGACTTGCCGACTCAAGGGTTTATGACCACTGCTATTACCTATTGCACTAACGTTAGCTAATTTAAACTGTAGAACACCGGTTTAAATTATCCAATTGTAGTGGGACAAAAACAGAAATTATTGGTAAATCATTTTAAATTACAAGAGTGTATTATCAAATTGATATGTGGTTAACTTGTTTAAATCACATTTAGGACTAAGGTGATCATAGAAGCGTCTAATAGGATTGTCCCAATGGTGAGGACGGGCCAGCGACGATTTAAAGTCCTGATGAGGGGTGACAACGATGCCTGATGCTTTCTAGAGGATGAATACACATTTCTGATCTGAAATCCAAGTGCCAGCTTAGAAAATTTCATCTGTACACAGACTGGTACCTGGTAGGCGATGCCGTGAATGCCATGCACGGTGGTGAGATGATTGTTGTTCAGCCTCAAGGAGGTGCAAGCGTAGCGACCTGAACTAGTGCGGCGATATCGCTTCACCCCCCGCCTTGGCCGCATCATCTGTAGACTCTCTATGTTCTCCAGGTTCTTGAAGGAGTAATCCAGTGGAGGGGCTGTCTCCTTGATTCTGATCATTGTGTGTCTCCAGCTATTGGTCAAAGAGACTACGACTATCAGACTATTAACTGTTTAATAAACTCTGACTTTTTGGGCCTCACTCACCTTAAGGTTAGCGAAAGACTAAGATGTCTTGAAGATTGTAGAGATCTTCACGTCAAAAACACATATACACAACAGTCTTCCAGCTGATGGCTAAGCAAAACTGCATCGAGATAAGCAAGCTTCCCCCTCCTTCCCTTCACCAGCCCGCTAGTGACTCATATAATTCATCAGTGGTTCGTCGTTCGCAACGCATAAAAGACCGGACGAAAGCCCTTGAGAACGCGATACATTTGTAGGTGACGTGAAACGTCGGGAAGTGCGGAAGACTGTTGTGTATATGTGTGTGTTTTGACGTGAAGATCTCTACAATCTTCAAGACATCTTAGTCTTCCGCTAACCTTAAGGTGAGTGAGGCCCAAAAAGTCAGAGATTATTGATTGACACCTCACCTAATAAACATGTCATTTAAATATACAGTAGTATTAACTGTTTAATATTTTATTTGCTTAAAGGATAATTTTAGCCAATCCTGTAAGTATAATATTTTTATTTGCTATATACAACAACTTTTGCATTAACAAAGCTGCAAATACAAAAGGTAAAAAAACAAGTATAAACAATTTGGCAATAGGGTGGTGAAGATGGATTCATTATGAGATTTTTAGTTGGCATCACATCTTCTTAAATGTATAACACACTTTTCAGAGAGACACTTTAAGTATAAACAAATATATAAAATAAAACAAAGTAACCTAAATAATTAGTAGTTAAATTTATCATAAAATGTAATTATCATGATTTAATTCCTGATCTGAAAGTCCACAACAGAATAGTACTGTATAAGCCTTCCATTTGATAAGCTCTTAACCTCCTTTAGAATGAGATACATTTTGACTGGATTTAATGTTTTCGTGGAGTTGATTGAACAATTTTGCACCTGCCTCTGACGGAAGCTTTCCATAAAATATGTGTAATCTCTAAGAAGTTTGTTTAAGTGTATGATACAAATGTGACATAGGCACTTACTCATTTTTTACTTCCCTTCCTTAATATACATGCACTTCTTTATTGTAAATTCTTCCCATCATAATATTATTGTGTAAATAAATAATTTTATTGCACATGTACATTGTATTGCAATTGTCGGTAGTAAACATTTCTCGCCCAGTCCAACCCCAATGTCTGATTTTCTGTTTCAAGAGATCTCAAATTTGAGACAACAACAATTTTTAATGTTATTGTAATGACTGTTACTTTCAAATAATCATTACTTATTTTATTGGAAAAGCACATGTACATCAAGAGCATTATCAAAAATGTAAAATTGACATAGCCTATTGTACTGTATGTATTTAATGGCCAAATAAATGACTTATGACTTATCTCTCAGTTGGATGCTATAAACTCGTCTGTGCTGTAAAATTCTTCCTTAACCAGTTATGACACAGGAATTAATTATTTGAATTCCTTTGGCGTATTTTAATCTTTAATCAAATTTAGAAAACTGTAACAAAAGGAACTTGTGCCTGTGAAATATATTAATCCTATTTTCAATTTTAAACTTAAGTGGTTAGTCATAATTATGACATATTTTTGGATAAAAACCACTGAAAATGTTTTAATTATTAAAAACACTAACAAAACGTTTCATCTAATCTATGCTAGACATCTTACCAGTAGCTTGGGACCCCTTTTTTACATATATAAACCAGCACAATTAACTATTTTTCTTTCAACAATTTTAAATCACTTTTATTTTTACCATCTGGTTAAATTTAAAATTATTTTAGCTTTGAATTTTTTATACTTCTATACATTTTTATATTTTTACATGTTTTATAAATATATTTCACACTCTTCTTTGTCTTCAACTGAATTGATGTCTAGCACAGATTAGACGAAACGTTTTGTTTGTGGTTTGAATATTTACAACATTTCAGTGGTTTTTGTCCAAAAATATTTCATTATTATATTAATCCTAGTCCAGTAATAATCCTTCCCTCTCGGTATACAACAAGAGTGCATCATCTATACAGGGTTGAAATGTTAAGGTTTCATTAAATAGATAAGTAACTAAAAACTTCTTGGTAAAAAACTGTCCTTTTACCAATAATGTTTCATAAAAAAGTGTTTTACCAAGGCTGTTTCTTCCTACTTACCTATTTATTAGTTTTGTTTGTTTGATTTTTCCTTTGATAATGAGGTTGAATATAAGCTACACTTAAGATTATCATGAGACCAGATCTGCCTGTTCAATTTAAACCAACCAATGTTTGAATGAACTGCTCCAGTCAGCTGGTTACTGTTCGTCAGAAGCTCTCCTGAGTTCAGCCACTGTTTCCCAGTACCTCTGCTTGGCTTTCTCCAGGTGGTTCTCAGTCGGAGAGTAACAAGACTGCACTCTCAGCCTTCCTGCCACCACTTCCAGATCCTGAACACATGACACTGTCACGTACCGGATGTCCAAAAAGTCCCCCGTCTTCCTTAACTTTTGAACGGAGGCATAGGAGGCCCTAGGCTGAATATTCTGGGGCTTGGATACCACAAGGTTTGGGGGGGGTGGAATGGAGGGGTCCGGGGTTCTCCCCCGTAAAATGTTTAAAAATACGATGCATCTCTACGCTTTTTATATAGCAACATTTTCTACTTACCCACAACCAAAATGTAGCTTACAAACAAATAAACTTTGCTGTAGGCATTACATGTTTTAGTGGATTGTCTCAGATTATTTACACCAAGAACAAAAAATACATTTTGTGAAAATGCATCTCAACACTATACTTTTGGCTGTGTAATATCATCTTTACTAATTTGTTGAAAGTCCAAAATGAATCCTGATTTGCAATTAGGTTAGTAATTATTACTAGAAATGTCAAAATGTATCATTGTAAATTTACCAATCAGCGTCCAGCAAACTCAAAAAATACAGTAAGTAGTTTTTGTTAAAAATTAAAACCCATTTTATGAGCTGCTTCTGAAATAAGAAGAATAAGAGTTAAGGACATCTTTACACAGATTAACTGCTCATATTATTTATAATACTCTAGTAACACGTTAGGCTGCTTTCAAACGTTACGAGTTTTCGCCGTTACGGCACGGCGCGAGTATATTTGATTACAATTTACAATGGCATCATATGGAGCTGTTCAGACGTGCCGGCCACGGCTGCTTGCCTCCTTGCCTGGGACTCGTGGCGTGGTCCTGTAATCCAGCTTCATGGAGGTCAGGTTTTGAGGAGGTCTAAACCGGCTCAGATAGTCTCAGTGATCATCTGATGATACCCGCATAAACTACCACCATCGTTTAGACATATCAGACCATCACCTGCGTGGTTCGGAAGCCACGTTAAGCCGTTGGTCCTTGTATTTCCATTGGTCATTGGGCTATTAATTGATGACTTATTCTAAGGAAGAGTCGGCCTAAGTTTGTAACAAGGCTACACCTCATAACTCATTACTATCACTCATCACACTCATCCCTCACTGCATATTTGCCTTAAAATACTCTTACGAGAGTGGTCGGAATCTCAAATAGTGATTTAGTGATATAGTGAATTTGATTAGTGCTCTCTCACACGGTCCGGCGCGCGCCGAGCGGCCGGCGATGGGCTATGAAAGTTACACAATATCATCATATGGAGCTGTTCAGACGTGCCGGACCCGGCTGCTTGCCATTGTAAGGCCGGCCGCACACTGGTTCAGACACAGACAGTCTCAGTCAAGGCTTTAGACGTCTTTAGTCGTTTCTGTCTGTTTGGCTTTTCTGACTGATCCTGTGTGTGAAGGTTTTAGTCGCTTTGAGTCATGACTCTCCGTAGAGAACATTGTCAGCAGTCAGTCAGATTGTTGTATTTTGTATTAAGTGCAAGTATTTATAATCTAGCTTGAAGATGAAATTTGAAGAGGAGGAACACTAGCCAACAATTTATCGACATCCACAAAGTTTGTGACATCATCATTGTCAACGACCGTGGCTTCTGACGACATGACTAAAACCAACTGCTCTCAAAACCTTGGTAAACTACTACGCAGTAAAATGGCAGTGAACAGCTGACTCGAAGTAGGAAGAAAACATCACGTGACAATGAGGGGATGTGGGCGCATGCGCAGGAGGCTGTGACTGACAGTGTCTAAACGTTTTTGACTAAACGTGTCTTTTGAGGGAGCTGCGTCAGTCAAGGAAAAAACGTCTTTAGACGTCTGTTTGTGTCTGTTCGTCTTGTTCGATGCAGTGTGTGGCGACTCCATAGCCAATAGTGCAAACACTTTAGTCGCTATCAGTCAAAATGACTTGTCGTGACTGACCGTGTCTGATCCAGTGTGCGGCCGGCTGTTGCTTACTCGCACCGTGCCGTATCCGGCGTACGGTGAAAAGTCGTAACGTCTGAAAGCGGCCTTTTATAGTGTAGTAAACTATAAGAAGAGGGACGTGTCATATGGGGGGTGGAATGTAGGAAGGAGAATGAACCCGTTTTGTCTTATTTTCTACATTAGTCTTCGTGCCATAACCGATAACCATATCTGTCCTTCGCCGATCAGAATCAGATGAATGTTTTATGTTGTGTTCCGTGTACTGCCTTAAAAAAGTCCAAAGTTTCGTCTGCTTAGAAGTATTGGAACAAAGCACATGTTTGCGCAACCCTCCCGCAGTCTAGCACTCCCGTAACAAAAGTTTTATTTTTAGATTATTCTGTATGACTTTTTTAAAATAAAGTTAAGTAGATTTGGAATTCTGTCGCTAAATGTATAATAAATAGCTATAATACAGTTTTTATAGCATGATTTAATAATTTTAAGTTTAATCAAAATTGTCGGCTGAAAAGCTAATAAGTTTAGCTCAATTGGTATTAAAGACAATTATACAATGTAAAGAAACAGCCCTATGAATTAAGTGTCAAACATACCTTAACATGAACATGTTGATAGCGCCTAATTGTACATGTCTTGAATGTGAACTACTCGTACTTGTGGCAGGGGCATGTAGCAACAAACTCACGTAAGGTTGCATGAGACTTGCAATAAATTCACTTGCGTATGAAACATATCGCGTTGTTCTCTTATCCGTCTAGCCTACATTGTTCCAAGACAAACCACAAAATGTAAAATATTGTGCCTACCTTCTCCGGAACGACATACTTGACAAATACAACCAACGTCAGTACCGTCAATACTTTTTTATCATCGGAACACTATAGGTTAAATATAGCTCTAACTAAACAATGCATACTAAAAACTCTAAGTTTAAATAACATTTATTTTGAAAATATCTGACATAATAATGTATTAAAATGTAATATCAAAAAATCTAAAAGTCAGTCGTTACAAGATAATTATATAATTTTTAGTCTTATATTGTATTTATAATTGTTCTAATTATTATTTTAAAACCTTACCTTAAAATCTTACTCATTATGCCTATAAATTGAACACATTAGCCTAAATCCGCTCACCTTTAATAAAGCTTTGTTCCGCTTGGCTGCTCTTTTACTTTGGCTGTCTATTTGGTTGTTCCCCCTTTTAACAATTTCTCTGTCCTCAGCAGTAGAGTATTTCTGTTTTCTAGAAAGACAAACCACCGTTTTAATCATTTGACGTTTGATATCGTCTTTTGACATTATCAGAAGTTCTAAATTGATTTCAGGCTCATATTTGATTTAAAAATGTACTATTGTTCATGTTGTACATGTATTGGTGGCTAAAGAATATCTTATCTTTGTATATTTATTGTATGTACTCATTTTTAGGTTAAGTGGTTTAGGCAGTGGTTGAGAGGTGCACAAGAAGGATTGGTGGAGATGAGCACCTGGTGTAGTAACAACAAACTTGTTCTTAACAAAGACAAAACTGTTATTTTACAATAGGAAAAAGCCGTACACAACACCCTTATTAAGATTAGGTAATAAATTTTGCAAATTCAATAGTCAGATGAAGAATCTTGGAATAACTCTTAGTGCGGATCTTAGATGGAATGACCACATTGGTGTAATTGCCCCACGCCTTTAATTAGTGTGCTACCTAGTAAGAAGATTTCAGCTGCTTCTAGTAAGCAAAGAAGTGGTGCTGAAGATCTATTATGGGTGTTTTCATAGTGTCCTCAGCTATGGTGTCATGTTCTGAGGAGCGGCTGCCGATACGGGAAGAATATTCTTCTTCAAAAAATTTTATAATAGAATAGAATTTTTATAAATATTTTAATAAATAGAATTTTTCAATAATTCTATTTATTCTTCAAAAAAGAGCCATTAGGCTGATTTCAAAGAAGGCGCGACTGGCACACAGCAAACCTCTGTTCAAGGAGCTCCAGATTCTGACACTGTTTTCTCAGTTGATACTGGAATGCGCTATGTATGTAAAAAAGCATCCAGAGATGTTCATCACTAACTCGCAAGTTCACCATCACAGTACTCGTCAAGCCGCAAATTTGCGTGTGATGCAAGTGAGAACTTCTTTAGCTCAAACTAGCCCAGAAGCTAGATGCATCTCAATTTACAACAAGCTACCATCGGAAGTGAGAAATATTAAAGACATCAACAAATTCAAGAATGTGCTTAAGAAGAGGCTTGTATTCCCTTAAAGGATATGAAGAGGATGGAAGCTTATATAGAAACCAATTGACGACCACGGCACCTTGTGCTTCTAGTGGAATCTACAAAGTATAAGTATTTTTCTTTACGCTTCGCAAAATGTGACGTAGCAAAATACTATTTTCTTCGAATTCGTATGAATAATTTAAAATTGCGTTTTGGGGCTACGTCAACGGAATAGATCTGAAGTGTTCTAAAAATGGCTGAAGGTTTGTAAATCAAGAGCTTTTCCATTTTAAGCGAAATTGCAGACAATGTTCAGGTTGAATTACCTGACACGCGACACAGTCACGCCAATGTGTCCAGGTCTTGTTCCCGGAGAGCAATCAAGATTATCCTCTATACACGTACACAAATACACGACCCACACTGTACAGTTCTTTTGTTTGTTGGTTTTTCGTCAGTTGAATAGGATATTTGTTTCTTTATTTAACACAACGCATTCCGTGGATATTACTTTAACTTGACTTGTTAATCTCGATTCTCGATTGAGAACATATACTCTAGAGTAGCGTAATAGCCGGGCCTGCAAGCAAAAGGAGCCCGGAGAAAGGCTTAGGAGTTAGGAGAAAGAAAACTTTTTTGCTCCAGCTTTTTAGTACAAAACTCCTTCTGCCCCAGAGTTCACAGAGAAATGTATCAACAGTTTCACAGAACACTACTGCTCAATACACTCTCTTACTTGATACTTGACTTGTTTCACCAACAATTCTTAATAATTATTTTAAGATAAATAAGTAAATAACCGCTTTATTCGTCATTGTTTTATTTATATAGCCTATTCATTATTTTTTATTTGCACACAACCATTGACAATGATGTCAGTGTACATATATTCTCAAGCAAACCAATTCCATAAGACACACAATGTAGAGTAAATCAGTGCAATGTTCCACAATGTTAAGTACATAAACATGTTTTGTATATACTTGTTTAGTAGTGTTTTGTGTCGAACCTAGGTTCCTAGGTTAGAGTACGTGTTGGCAGCTTTATTTTAAAATATAATTTCCAGTAATAATGAGTTTTTTAAACCGTGCGTATATAATTGTTTTATATATCACCCCTTCTTATCAGCGTAAGTGTTAAATAGTTCTTATCAATTTTAATCTATCAATAATTTAAATTAAAACAAACATTAAATTGTAAACTCTATTGCCATTGGAAATGTGCAAACTAAAATTTATTATTGTAACAGACAAATTACAATAAGTCGCAATCACTTTTTCTCGCTCGACCTTTACTATTTACATGCATACCGGTGCTAACAGTATTAATCTTACAATACAATAAAAAGAAATATTTAATTATTTTAAACTTCTTCGTCAATAGCTTCCTAGAACGCTCAAGGCCAACATATACACTCTTTAAAATATCTGCACTGACCTACCGTTCGTTAATATGAAATATTTTAAAACTTACACAGCTTTCAGCTTATCTTCCAACTCAACCTCTTCTTTCAAGTACTTGTGAAGAATAGCGTCAACAAAGTCGAACTGCGCCATTCCATGGACAAAATCTCCGACTAACCACAACAAACCTTGGTCACCAACAATGAAACAGCTGACACCTGTGTTTGTTTACTGGACACTGGGTTTGATCTGTAGACTGTGGAGGGGGTGGCCAGTTATCAGCTGATCGATATTCCGTGCTGGCTTGTGTTGTTCACCTGCCGCTGGTCGCCAACACGACGGTACGGCTGCACGCACTTTTCCGTGACAACGCTGCGTAATTATTACACTTTAGTTGGGAATGATAATTTAACCAGTAGGACAATCTACTAAACCAGTGCAGTTTTAAAATCAAGTAAAACTACAGGAAGATAGTTCACTGATATGAGTGATGACTTGACGTCTGAGCTGCAAATTAGTGATCTAGAAGTTTGTTTGGGCTTGGAGCAGCGTATTAAACGATAATACTTGTCCGCAATAACTGTTTGACTGGGACTCGTGGCGAGGTCCTGTAATCCAGCTTCACGGAGGTCAGGTTTTGAGGATGATATAGGTCTAAAGCGGCTCAGATAGTCTCAGTGATCATCTGATGATACCCGCATCAACTCCCACCATCGTTTAGACATATCAGACCATGACCTGCGTGGTTCGGAGGTCACGTTAAGCCGTTGGTCCTTGTACAGGGTTTGAAAGTGAAATAAAAATTTTAATATAATTGGTAGAATTTTGATTTTTACATCAAAAGACACAGCAAATCTTAAATTTGTTCAATGTATTTAAAAAGGTTTCAGTGTGAGCTCCCCCGATTGCACGACCGACATCTAGCCGATATTCAACCTTTTGCCAGGTGTTTTGGAGCATTTCAGGAGTCACCGTTGAAATGGCTACGTTGATTCTTCTTTACAGGTGGTGTAGATCATGTATTTTCTCAGCATAAACTAAGTTTTAAATGTAACCCAAAAGAAGAAATCTAAAGGCGTCAAATCAAGACTCCTAGGTGGCCACAAAACAGGACCATTCCTCCCAATCCAACGATCAGGAAATCTGTTGTTGAGAGCTTCTTGGACGATTAGACTGTAGTGACATGGAGCTCCATCCTGCTGGAAAATGACATCAATGCCCTTTCCCCTTTCAATTTCTTCAACTTGAGGGACAGATAAGAAGAAGAATCAACGTAGCCATTTCAACGGTGACTCAAGAAATGCTCCAAAACACCTGGCGGAAGGTTGACTATCGGCTAGATGTCTGTCGTGCAACGGCCCCCCGATGCAAAGCGTTCAAAGCTCACATTGAAACATGTTCAATTTTATAAAAAATATTTAAGATTTGCTGTGTCTTTGGATGTAAAAATTAAAAAGTCTACCAATTATATTAACATTTTTATTTCACTTTCAAATCCCGTACACCTTTTTCGATGACCCTGTATTTCCATTGGTCATTGGGCTATTAATTAATGACCCATTCTAAGGAAAAGTCGGCCTTAGTTTCTAACAAGACTTCACCTCATAACTTATTACTACCACTCATCCTGTACCACTTATTTGCCTTAAAATGCCCTCATGAGAGTGGTCAGCGTCTCAAATAGTGATTTAGTGTTCATACTCTGAAATTCCACAAAGAAATTGTAACTAGAAATAATGTAAATTGTTACTCTCGCCATTGCGACCTTCGATTCGGAGAATCATCAATGATGTGGTGCAATTAGAAGATGTGACTCGTTCTGCCGCTTGTTTTTACAAAATTACACTGATGATAGGTACATAGTTGTGTCTTGGAAATAATATCATTTGCTGTAAAGGTCAGGAACAAATTTTATAAAGTAAGGCAAATATTTTAAGGCTTCATATTATTTGTACACACACCCGAAGATGGAGTTATCTCTGAAACCGGTAGTGTGAATAAAATAATTTTATTCAAGGGTACTTAGTTTTCCTTTTTTCACTTTAATTTATAAAGTAAGTCTATATATCCTATAAAAGCCGTGTTGGAAGCCCTTAGGGAGAAGGGAGCTTGTGTATGGTCGAAGGGACGTCGTACCGTACGCAACCGCGAGGAGGGAGACGAGCGCTCTCGGGGCGGTCCCAGGCGAAATATCTAAATGCTCCCTTCTCGCCGCCCTCGCACAGCACTTCTCCCATCACTCTGCCGCAATGTCCTTACCCCTCTCGCAGTCAAATTGTGTCAAAATGCCTACTTTGGCCATATTTTGGGGTTTTAACCTGCTATTATGTCCTTGCGTCAAAACTCCTAAACCCAGCTTTTGAAGGAACATGAGTTTTTATACAACAAAAAAGAACAGATAATTATGTCTATAAACAATTTAAATTTATCACTGTATATTAAGTCTTCACGTTATTTATCATCAGTGTCTAGTTCATTGCATTATGAATATCGAACCCAAACACTTATCAGTTTACACTTAACACATGATTAAATATTAACATGTTAACATAATATCTGTAAAACTATAATTATCTTTTCTTATCGCTTAGCTAACCTTCATGCCTTCATGCTATGAGCTGTGCGTAATGATATTCTGTACCG
Source organism: Matsumurasca onukii (assembly GCA_018831715.1). Classification (NCBI taxonomy): domain Eukaryota; kingdom Metazoa; phylum Arthropoda; class Insecta; order Hemiptera; family Cicadellidae; genus Matsumurasca; species Matsumurasca onukii. The sequence continues at coordinate 27,967,548 of CM032062.1, read as the reverse complement.
TACAGCGACCTTGGTCTTTTGCCCCAGTTTAAAGTTAGTTCACCTGGAAAAAGAAGGTCGCTTGTCACGCTCTTTTCAAAGGAGATAAATATTCCTATAAAAACGCGAAACTGTGCTGCTTCTTGAAGTAGTGCGGTACTAAATGTTGCACTTTGAAGCTATAGATGCAAAGAAGGCCACACTTCATGCAACAATGTAAAGTCATTTGTCAATCAGCTGAAGTACGTTGACCATAACCCTGACCACCCCTACCCGTGTCCTGAGATACAACCCCCACCCCCGACTCACATGTCGTGTCCTCCAATACGAGTATATCATCCTCAAGGTCACTTGCAGACGACAACCACTCACCTTAGCTAACAACAATTTTAAGTTGTATGAAATAAAATACTAATGACATACTAAACATACTGAATCTATAGTTAAATGAACATGCTTTCTCATTAAATAACTAAATCACTATTTGAGATGCCGACCACTCCCATGGGGGTATTTTAAGTCAAATATGTGGTGAAGATGAGTTTGATGAGTGGTAGTAATGAGTTATGAGGTGTCTTGTTACAAACTAAGGCCGACTTTTCCTTAAAATGGGTCATTAATTAATAGCCCAATGACCAATGGAAATACAAGGACCAACGGCTTAACGTGACTTCTGAACCACGCAGATGATGGTCTGATATGTATAAACGATGGTGGGAGTTGGTGCGGGTATCATCAGGTGATCATTAGACTATCTAAGCCGCCTCTGACCTCCATGAAGCTGGATTACAGGACCACGCCACGAGTCCCAGTCAAAGCATCCCCTTTTTATAACAGTTATCAAACCCTTATACTCTTATAGTAAGAAACGAGTAAAATAATAAACGAATTACCTATTTCGACTAAAACTTTGTTTTCTTTCATCTCATCTAACCTTATCCTGCTCATCTAATTTACTTTGAGTGAAGCCGAATGTGGTACGGTACGTCGGTACCTATGCTAATTTTTTGACGCATGGCTTATCACATTTTCATACCTTCAACCACGATAGCCAATGAAGTTTAAAATAAATGAGCCACGGAGAAATAAATTCTACCGGTAGTAATCTCCAGCCAAAGGTATAGATATTTATCCTTGAGATAGTATTTCTTGTTGTCAGCGTCGGATGGTGTTTCACTGAAAGCTCCAGTATGGGTTATTTCATTGATTTCGGCCTTATTCTTCTGCAAGAACAAATTCCTCTAACAAACCAAAAGAACCAGGTTGGTCCGTTCTTGAAATTGTAGTTTTGTTGTTCGTTTAAACACACCATAGAGACCTAAGGTTTTCGACCCTACTGCAAGTGTCGCCTTGTATACACATCCACGTAGTTCACCAGACGCCATTTTGGATCAAACAGCTGATCACACAATAATTAACAGTTGTTCAGACTCACGGAGGAAAAACTGCGTCGACACTCTGCTGTTTGAACAGATAGTCTTCCATTATGAGAGCTATCTCTTGCGAAACCGTAAACTAGGTCATAAAGTAGCATTGCCACCAAAAATCGTGGAGTAAGACAAGAACCTCTTTATAAATAAAAAGAACAAGTTTATTACACAGGGTTATTCAAAAAGAATGTCCTACTTTCATTCGTCTGTAACTTTATAGTATAAGTTCTTCATGAATAACTTATTCTTCATGAATAATTTACATATGGTTGAAAAAAGTTTCAAAGTTTTGTTTACACGTACTGAGAAGTAATTTTCGCTTTAAATTACCAACAAGATGGCTGCCCATTCAACACAGGATATTTTGCGTTCTTGAATTTCATAAAAGCCAGTTCAGTTCAGTGAGAGTTTCGTCATAGATTTGTGATTTCCTCGTCAATTTCTTTCGTGGGGCTATGTAAGGGTGAAGGTTTACGTACCCACTCTGAGAAAAAATCTAGATGACCTGTGGTACCGTAGCTGCAGTAAATTCCATAAATCATTAAACTTCGTGATCTACGGGAAAAGAGTTTAATTATCGGCTAGATTTTTGCCGAGCAGTCAGACGAGGACATGGTGAGCATTCATAGAAGTGTACCAAGGGTGACACACTTTGAAAAGTGCTCTTTTTACTAGTAATTAATGTAGGTTTATTTCAGTGATAATAAGCGAAGGGGAGTTGTTTGAAAGTAGGACATTCTCTTTGAATAACTCTGTATGTTTGAACATGTAGTTAATATAATCAACTGGAGAGTAGGCCACATTTGAGTAAACAATTTGTTGTAGTACCATTACTCAAATTAATATTTGTAGCGGAAACCAGTATAAGGAATGATTTTATATGGATACTAGTAATCTGGATAATATTTGTTTTTGCCATTTGTACTTTAAAATGTTTTTAAACCCTAATAAAAGGGATTTCTTGATAATAAGTTTGTCGTATTCATAAATCATACTACACCTTTACTCTCGTCAGCAATAGAAAGCTCAGCTCTTGCCTCTTTGGCCGGAAAGGCGAGCGTCAGATCATACCTAAGCAATGCAAGAAGGGAGTTTACCATATACTAGTTCTAAGTAGAAAGTTTACACATTGGCTAAGATCGTTTGAGAACTTTGTTTCTAGTCTCTCTCCAGAACCAGATGAAAATGAAAAGCTACATTTATAAATATTTTCCCTCGCTTCGAAGTCCAATAACTCACTCCAAAATATGATAAAAAATGAAGCTCCGACAACAGTGTACCGTCACCCGTCAGTGGCATCACCGCCTACATGTACCTGCTTTCCACCTGCTAACTGCGTCATAATTCCCGACCCTCGTCAAAATTTCGGGTTGACGAAACGCCACATCATTAGTTTGCTCATTTGTAGGTAAAGTAATTTTGGGTAGATTTAAGCTCCTTTCTATAGGGATTGACAAACACCACTAGACAAAATGATACGTAACCCAAGAACTTAGCATAATGCACCCCTTATAAACGAATTGACATATTTTGCAACCGAATAGGCTAAGCCCGTGATGTGCATACATGGCGTGTTCGTCATTTTAGAGTTTTAGCTTCTCTGTACGGTTGACTACTCGTTAGGCGGTATTGTAGACCTTGATAGACTTACGACTCCACAGCCACTTGTGTTTGTACAGATGCTTCACAGTCGCTCACTCTCGCTCACATCATTCATTGTCATTCTTCCTCCTGCCACCGTCATCGTCATCGCTCCCGGCTCCAGAGGTACGGTATCCTAGGTGCTCCATGTATTTCTTATATCAAGAGTGTCCAATTTATCAAAAGTGTGTTGAACTTCTACAACCTTCGACAGTGACGATGTTTTACCGGGTTACGCTGGCCCCTTTACTTCCCCATTTATAAATTTGAACCTCAGAAAATGTCCGAACGCAATTTCGCAAATGTATAATTTAGGTACAATCCGCAGTGTCTCTATTCAAAAAATAAGTATGAAATTCAGAAAAGAAAATATACTTAAAGCCAATGCATTTAATTATACATGCTTATTGCTTATAGCTTTAAAGTACTATGTGTTACCCAGTAGGTTTTGCAAACCACCGAAAACCATCCAGTAATGTCCTGTAATAAAGGAACATTTAGAGGAGAGAGGATAGCTACAAGACACGTGTGACTATATTCTTATACTCCTCAGTCAAACCGTAACAATAGTTAATTTCTAAATCCACATTTGCTAGTGACCTTTTAGAGAGTGCCACGTTTTGTTAAAGTAACTATTGTGATTCAGTCATTTGTATTTTGTTTTCTCGTTAAGATTTAAATAAGAACGGCGCTAGTCTGAAAATTTGGGCATTGAATTGTGTCGACCAAACCAGAAAGTCCGTCCAGGTCCGCGAATTTGCCCGCCCGTGTGTGGCCACCTAGTAACTAATAACTTGACTGAACATTATTTCTGTTAGAGTAATAACAATCCAAGTCCTCGGACTTTGACATTCTTTGTACTCTAGTTCAAAGAGTACGTGTATCTACTAAAGTTGGCTCTAATATTTACGAGTAAACACGTACTAATAAAAAGAACGAAAAGGGAATTTCATACCAATACGAAATATACGAGTACATATAAGATGTATTGGTGTTCTATATTTTAATCAGAACTTTTGGATACTCTGATTTAGTGCACATTCATAAAACCCACAGTCCCGTGTAAAGTTTCAACATTCCGGAGTTAGTTGCAAGTACTAAATACTACGGTTTACAATATTATTTCACATGAAATAGCCATAAGAATGAATATTAAATAAGGACAACAATTGTGATAAGAGACTTTTCAGAGCCAGGGGACCCCGGACCTGTCCGCCCAGGTGTACGTCTCTTATGGCCGTCTAACAATGCGTCTAAGGTTTAACTGTAAACTAAGAGTTTTCAGATTCAAGTTAATAGGAACGGAACGGTTTCATTGTTGTCCCCCTACTCCTGAAGTTTGATACGGGTTTAACACCCTGTTACTGAAAACCTTTGAAAATGACAACCATTCAGTGGAATTTATATTAGTATAAATCAGCGTTAGTTATGTTAGTAAACTTTATTATATAGCGTAGTGCTCAAATTTGCATAACTAAACTTTGATGTGCTTCTTGAAGAACGTTTTTCGTATTAGTTTTACCTCAAAGTTAATCTCTACATGTGGTAGGAAGTGCGGGTACCTGACACAAGGGAAAGATGACTTTTAATACCCTAGGCATAAACCTACAATCTACGAACAGGAACCATATGGGATTAAAGTTTTTCAATTTTCTATCAAAAATTGTAAAAAGAGAGCAGTTTAACATTAAATTTGTTCAGTGTTATATAAAAGATAGTGCCCATAATGTATTAAAGATTATATGAAATTTGTAAAATATAAATTGATTAAACTAGTTATTATAATATTTAGCTATAATGAAGAAAATAATGTGGCACTAATTATTCTATTCCATGACGTATATATATGTTTACTGTACAAAATGTTACGCTTTTATGATAAACAGATTAATTGAATCGAAATGAATTATAGCATAGAACGTATAGTCAAGTTTACAATAAATGTTATTGATTATTGATTTAAATTAGTTTACAGTGCATTACAGTTGAAATATGTTATGCGTAACAACCTCGCTGGAGAGTCATCCTCAGTAGCTGGTTGACTGACTGAGACAGCTACTGAGGATGACTCTCCACAGCGAGGTTGAAACGTTTAGCAGTATTTGTATTTCAACTATGACGCGGTGTAAACCGGAAGCCTTAGATATTAATGATGACACCGGCCGCGAAAGCTTAAGAATTAAGATTTGTTATTGATGTTGTTTTATCCGTCTTTTTTTAAGTAATGGTACACTTGAAATGTAGGCCTACAGCTTGTTCTGAAACGATAAATTACCTTGTTTTTACCATATAGTTAATGAATTTGAAAGCAGATTCCTAACATGTTAATGTGTATCTTTGATTAAGTGTTATTTTCTTAGTGAATAATATTTTGGGAAATCGCAATATCAATCTGAGTTGTAAAACTCACAGTGTAATCCTATGCATTTTAATGGACATTTTTACACTAATTTGACTGCGTACATCTTTTAAAGGAATGAGATATCAAAATAATGTTAAGAATAAAGATATCTTAAAATTCTATGTAGAATCTTAGCCTGTCACAATACACAAGAGTTTTCATAAAGCAATTTCAAGTTGGCTATATATTCAAAAATAACGGACAATTTTCAAAACCTTATTTCACATTCTTAAAGGTTGGTAAAAACGGTCCTCCTTTTAAACGTTACTATCAATCGAGCTGTTTACGAGAACCCCATGGTGGCCAGTTTAAAATGAACACTCACTATATCACTATTTGAGGTGCCAACCACTCATGAGGGTATTTTAAGGCAAATATGTGGTGAAGGATGAGTGTGATGAGTGGTAGTAATGAGTTATGAGGTGTAGTCTTGTTACAAACTAAGGCCGACTCTTCCTTAGAATGGGTCATTAATTAATAGCCCAATGACCAATGGAAATACAAGGACCAAGGGCTTAACGTGACTTCCGAACCACGAAGATGATGGTCTGATATGTCTAAACGATGGTGGGAGTTAATGCGGGTATCATCAGATGATCACTGAGAATATCTGAGCCGCGTTATACCTATATCATCCTCAAAACCTGACCTCCATGAAGCTGGATTACAGGAACACGCCACGAGTCCCAGTTACTCTGTATAGTGTATACTACATTACATGACGTGTCAAGTATGCAAGTATGTAGGTGACTTGGTCGGCGTGTTGTGAGTCGTGCCGTTTATGTAGTTAACGACTGAATGCTCCCATCAGTTGATTTGACTTAACAACCGTGTTATCTTTTAAAGAAAACATGCCACAGTTTACCAACGCACTTTACAGTGTAGGGTTACATGTAAGATAAAGCGAAATTACTCTTAAGCCATATACATGGCTGTGTTGCTTTACTATACAGGGTGTTGGTGAACTCTCTGGACATTTTTTGTAGACATGTTCCTTGGATCAAAACAATAACATTTTACCATATAAACAGGGGTCTCCGGCGCTGGACTGGGACTCGTGGCGTGGTCCTGTAATCCAGCTTCATGGAGGTCAGGTTTTGAGGATGATATAGGTCTAAAGCGGCTCAGATAGTCTCAGTGATCATCTGATGATACCCGCATCAACTCCCACCATCGTTTAGACATATCAGACCATCAGAAGTCACGCTAAGCCGTTGGTCCTTGTATTTCCATTGGTCATTGGGCTATAAATTAATGACCCATTCTAAGGAAGTGTCGGCCTTAGTTTGTAACAAGACTACACTTCATAACTCATTTCTACCACTCATCACACTCATCCTTCACCACATATTTGCCTTAAAATACCCTCATGAGAGTGGTCGGCATCTCAAATAGTGATTTAGTGATTCGTTGTTCGTCTGTCTGTGTGGATGTGTTTTTTACTAAAATAATTATGACAACAAAACTAATGCACCGATTTTCACCAAACTTTGGTCTACAATTTAAAATGCTGACCATTCACGTAGAAAACTAAGCGAGATAGGCCTATGTGTTTTAGGTAATTTTTTGTTTATTATGACCTGACAAACCACCTGGTGAAGTTTGATCCCGTTATTACTGGACACTCTGTATTACTTACTGTTTCACTTAATATATAGTTGGTATGTGATTATTAGTTGGTATATATATGATAATATTATTTGATCATTATATGATGATATCGCAATGAGCGAAAAGCGTAGGAGAATAGGGAATAAGTGTATTTAGAATAAACCATTCTTACTGTCTGTGGTTACTCGTGAACGGGTGAACTCTAGTGTTGATAGGGGGTTTCGGGTTTAGAACTGAAGAACATTAAATACTCAATATTAGTTACTAATAGAATCACAAGTTTAGTGTATTGACTTGCTTTTGATTATACGAAGCAAGTCGATAATTGATTGATAATAGTCTTCTATCAGAATTGATACCCGTTTTTAAACTCGTCGCCAGACGCAAGCTTTTAAAGTGTTCAGATGTTTTTAAAAATGTACAGTTTTTTCCAAGGAAATGCAAACAAGAAAAAATCATTAAGGTCAATTAACTTTAGCCTAGAATGCGTTTGACCATCTTATAAGTTTTAAGTTTCAGGGACAGTACTCAGTTCGCTAGTTAGTTGTCAAGCCAAACTGAGTACTGTTTTAACACGACTTTTTCCTTTTTTTGAAAGCTAACTATATAAACTTAAAAAAGTGCCGAGAGGGTCAAAGTTACATCCATAACCAAAGCTAACCTGATTAATTGTACCTAATGATAACACAAGCTTTTCCAAGAATAACAGAGGAGTTTTTGTATAGGGAATCAATATTCGTAGTACTGTATGTGAAATTCGTCCAATGAATGAATGCAGAAGGATTAAATCACTTGTGTCGCTCGGCAGTAGACGTTGAGATGCATGTTATTATGGGGACATGCTCCAGAGAGTAAAAATATCCTAATACTACAAAAAAAGTCATTAGAATCATTACCTTCAGCGAAGATCTAGCACATTGCCGACCCCTTTTTAAACAGCTTAACATAATGACATTCTACATCCAATATATTTTTTACTGCTTAGTCCACATTAAATGCAATATAACAGATTTTGCCTGCAGAGATCAAGTTCACTATTACAACACTCGAAGGAGAACATACCTGGACACTCCTTTCTGTAGGCTGTCTAAGCAAAAAGACTTCTATCCAGTTCTAACCATGTATAACACCTACCACTCACCTAGATGAAGACGTTAAAAGTCTTCCAATGGAGACATTTACAATGAAAATAAAAGAACAGCTCATGGCGAGACCACTCTACTCAATCAAAGAAGTTTTTACCAATGATGACTCTGAGTGGGTATCTTAATCCACCGCCATGCAGTATGTTTTGAGTATTATTGTCTATTATTGTTTTCTTTCTTTCCTTTTGACTAGAGTCTATCTATAGCTATGCTGGTCATCTGTGGATATATGGTATCAAAGTATTGCGTCTCGCATATAGTGCATGCGCATAGAAAAAGGAGTAATAGTTGAATTTGTATGCTTGAATTCTTTATTACGTGTATTGACCGAGAGAAGCGAAAGTATCTCAAGTACATAACCTTTTCGATCATGTGGTTGCTTTCAAAAGCGTTCCCCTAGAAATTTGGTGCGAAGGCGCATCAAGCAAGCTACGAGATGCATGTGTGTGAGGGTTTTTGAGTTAGATTTCAAAACGGCGGCCATTGATCCCGAAATGGTGGACGTATTTCGAATAGCGAGAAACCTGTGTATTGAACCGAAACTTTAACTAGCTTAGCGGGACGTTTCAGTCCGTCACTAACTCAAATATAGGGTGAGTCGAAAATAGTTTTCCCTTATTTTTCCCTTAGTAATCTTTACATGGCATTTTTATTTCACTCAAATCGGTCAAACTGATCTCTAGATTTGATACGGGTAGTCTGAGATACCCTGAGAAACAATTACTTTCGAGTTCCAAGTGTACAGAGTGTTTTAAAAACCAAGGATACCGGATACGATCTCGTTATTTTTTGTAAAAGTAGTTCATGCTGTACATAGTTTTGAAGTAGTTTTAGTTGTAATAATATTGGTGAAAAAATAATAATAAATCTCCAACCGTTTCAAAATGGCGGCCAAACACGTAAACTGATGGATTGCCTGGTAACTTTTATGCTTCTTTTAGGCACGAATGCTCCTTGCTTCTTGCAGGCGTTGAGTGTTAGATCTACTGTATTACAGATTACACCGAGACTCAAGTTAAGCCAAGAGGTAACATATGCACAATCACGAGCTCATTATCCATGTTGAACTGTTCAGTACATCAGCTGTGTACTGTACTCGTATGTCCCATGTGGCGTAAATTATACAGCACAATCGTACTGTTATATTATACTGTATGCTTCTATGATAACAACCAATTTTATTACGTACGCCGGATAACCGTAACATGTTTTATCGTTGTTAGGAATAGGAACACAATGCTCACTGTGTATAATATTTTTAAGGGATCATACAATGAATGATACAATGTTTAGTTTATTGACTTTGATCAACGTATAATGGTGCAGTTCAATGACGTTAACAAATCACCACGATCATAATATCCACAATTATTTTAACTTTGGAGACTCCATACACCGCAAACGAGCGGAAGTGGTAACCAACCCAAGCATACTGATCATTATTACCCAAACCATTAAGTCATTACTATACCTAAGCATTATGGCATCGGTCATAACAGTCTATAAAGGCTCTTGCGTATCTACTCATCCCCAACAGTGGTCTGATTCTAATAACTTTTATCAGTTGGTTCGGGACTCGAGGTTAAATTCACGTATCCGTTAAATTGTAGTAGGAAAAGACCTCGTTTCATTAAACAGATGGCTAATTTCATTTAAGCCACTAATGTTTGAGAGTTAAATAAAGTTTTAAAGACTCTAAAATTAATTCAAAAGTTTACGCTACCTAAAACTTGTAACGTAGAAGAGATTCAACATCTACTCTGAGATATCAAAACGTTAGAACGCTATTAAATTCGAAGAGATCAAACAATTGTTTTTAAACATGTAATGCTATTCTAAAGTTACCCTCTTATTCTCAAGGAAATAAAGTTATTTGATAAAATCAATTCCTATGATGAAAAACTCACTTTGGTGGTTTTTGGGTCTTACCATACTGGCGGCATGAATATCTCATTTTTCCTAAGAATATTCGATAATTAAACACTTAAATTACAATTTATTTTTCAATATACTGGATCATAACAAAAAAATTACCGTTCATCACTCGTCCCAAAATTGCCATTCAAGGACCTATAGTTATAAAATGAGAGTAAAGAAAAATTGTGAGCGATTCAATCGAGCAACTTATTAAAAGTACTTACCAGCGATCAAACAATTAAAAATGCTACTATTTCCGCTATACATAAAATATAGTACAGTAGCTGTAACCAAAATGTGTTATTTTAAATGTGCTAAGTTGTTAATATGTTTGATGTTCAATTTTCCATGTAATGTAGAATAAATTTGTATGAAAGTATGGAAAAGGAAATCGTAAGTGAGCCGTCAAGGATATAAGATATTTAAATTTGTTTGGTATTTATAAAATATTGATGTGTTGTTATATGTGGTTTAGTGTTCGAAGAGTATCAACAATTGTGTATTTAAATTAGTTGGTTTCTTTGCTGTTCTTAACTGAGAAGTGTCATGAGTGATTATTTTAGAAGACAAGCACAGAACATCTGGACGCCTAATACGATTGTAATATGTTAATGTGATATACGAAAAAAGTACATTTTCCACGCCGAGTGAGTCTGCGTGCACATGTTCGCCTACACAGCTGAAAAATTATCGCAAAGGATCACGTAAGTATGATTTTTATTTCATCGACAACTAACAACATTGAGAAAATCTGTATTGGATAATGAAGACTATGTTGGTCGGTGACTCGGGCCTTTCGGTCAAACTGTGGTGTTGAAAGTTTGTTCGACGGCTCGAGTTATCAAACTGGCAGTTATCAGCTGTGAACAGACGACTCGACTGAACCTGGATGTGAGAAGAGGCTTTGTTATTCACAGGGGAAAGAAACCTCAACCTCAATCAAAGCTGAGTACGGTATTTTAAATATATTGACAATATGTGAAATATATGTGTAACTGGTGGCTGCGTATTACAGGTGGTGCAGAAGTTTGGAGATTGGCCATATAGAAATCTTAATGCAAATAATATTGTATCATTACTAAAATTTCAAAAACACCACTTTAATTACTTTATCGTATGTAGATTTTTGAAATTTACTTTTGTGGCAAACCACTCCAAAGCCGTAGCCACAAGCGCTGCCTTGAATTAGGTCTACATCGAATATCCAGTAACAGGCGGATTATTTACACCGTACAAACTGATATGATGATCCAATTTCAACACATTCCAATCAGCCAAACCCAAACTATATTCCACCACCATCTTTGTCTGACTGATCAGAATTTTTTTACTCGTGATACACCTGTTAGTGCGGTAATATGAAATGTATACATCAAGTGGCACCGATTTAGATGGTTAATACAATTCCTATAGCATAAAACCACATTCCACGTCAATTCATGATGCCTATGACATCTAGTAAAGGGATAACTAATTTTTGGTGGTCAGTGGTCTATACATATTAGGTACGCTAATATAAATGTGTATACCAAGTGACATCTGAATTGGTAAGCGAAATACAATAGTTTAATCGTACGATGATGAGTTGAGCATATCACCACAAACATACTAGTTTAAGCTACGGGTTTAATTTACAAAACACTATATATAAGTTTTCGTTCCAGTTAGGGGGTAAGCTAGTTTTGAACTTTATGTTGTGACTCGAGATGAAACAAATGATCTGTTCATTGGTTATAAATGGATTCTTGTAAAAAGCAAACTTAGAAACTAGAAATACTTTAGAAATCAAACTGGTGTAATTTGTACATGGAGGTACCATTTAGAATAATAATAATTATACTTATATCAGTTGACGAAATGAAAATGTTTAAAATAGTCTTGCCATTTGAATCAATTTAACTTTCGAACCAGTTGACTTGATCAAGACTTAATTGTACATTAAACCTACCCGAGGAGTGAGAAGCTCTACATCTATATAAATAAAATAAGACTTTTGTCTGTACATTGCAAAGAATCCATCAGTTTTGCTTATTTGGTGATTATATACTTTGCACAGACCAAAACTGGCGTCAAACAAATTATCGACTGTCTGTAACGTTTTTAAGGCGCGTCTTGGACCGCTCATAACTCAGAATGGACTGAAGATAGGGGTAAACTTCGTTGAAGGGTTCAGCTCATTAAGCAGTGTGTCTTTAGCTGTATTTATACCCATACAACATCCAAGGTATAAGGCTCATACTACTCTGTTGGGGAATTTACAGATCAGAATTTAAATAATGATAATTAAATTATATTCTAAATTTAACTAGGTTTTTGTAATACTGTACTCTTACTAGTGGATTACTTTGTTTTATTTTAAATATTTGTTGTACTTGTTTTGTTTTTGTTGTTGTTGTTTTGTTACCTTTTTCAGCTTTGTTAACACAAAAGTTTTTTGTATATTCTGGCAAATAAAATTATAATTATTATTATCAAAAAATAAATTGCGAGGGACCAAAGTGAGCACTGAACACGTTTTTAGGCGTTTTGGACCACTTATAAGTCAAAATGTGCTAAAACTATGGCAGTCAAACTATGTTTAAGGGTAAGCCCATCACGCAGTGTATCTATACAGCTATATTTCATATCCATACAACATCCACAAAATAAATGGAAACACTTATAAGGAGAATATGGTGAACTAACAGGCAGAATAAATGGTTTTCTAAAGATATAAATTATAGGAAACTACTGTATTTCTTTTGTTTATTTTAAATTTGCAATTTTCTTAAAATATACACACAGCTATGTTAATAAAGCTCCGAGGCGAAGCGCGGGTACTCTCAGCTAGTCAGTAACTATAATAGTAGTTTGTTTTAAGTTTGGTCAAGCAAATAACCAAAATTCGTCACTAGCTCTACGCATAGATTATATGGATTTATTGGCAAGAAAACCAGTTCCAGAAGAAATTGCTAATAACTACTTAACGAGGTACTGTATATTTATCAGACAAAAGTCTTATTTTATTTATATAGATACAGGAACGTTTTGATCGATTTTCTGAAGCACACGTAAAATTGTTGCTTAAAAAATGAATAATTATCAGAAGTTAATGTAGGCTACGTTGGTTTTAGTTTGGACCTCCCGGTCATCAAAACGAATAGGTTTATCTAGAGCGGTTAATTCCCATAGCGAGGTCATCACATACTACGGTATAGTTAACAGGTATGGTAAACTCTATCAATCGACATATTGAAATATATTTCAATGTAGAGGGCAAATACATGGTGTGGACGTAACAACTGAAAAGTGAATTCTCAATAAGTAGGTAACAAGTATAAGTACAAATGTGGTGAGGAAAGAGTGTGACACTGGAATAAAGAATCGTTTCACTTACCAAAAAATTCACATGTTCCATAGACCCAAGGTTGTGTTTACGTTACAAATATAGTTTTGGAATGAATACAAACTATTAATTGTATGGTATTTTAAGGCAAATATGTGGTGAAGGATGAGTGTGATGAGTGGTAGTAATGAGTTATGAGGTGAAGTCTTGTTACAAACTAAGGCCGACTCTTCCTCACAATCATTAATTAATAGCCCAATGACCAATGGAAATACAAGGACCGACGGCTTAACGTGACTTCCGAACCACGCAGGTGATGGTCTGATATGTCTAAACGATGGTGGGAGTTGATGCGGGTATCATCAGATGATCACTGAGACTATCTGAGCCGCTTTAGACCTATATCATCCTCAAAACCTGACCTCCGTGAAGCTGGATTACAGGACCACGCCACGAGGCCCAGTCAATGATCATATGAGCGGTACGAGACTGTCAGCGTATCGAAAATAGTCCGTTACTATAACCTAGGTTACATAACTATGTTATAAAACTTCACTGGTTAACCTAGTTGTATCTGGGAAATGCAGTAGACGCGAATGCCAGCCAAGATTACTTGGCTAAACGTCTAAGAGTGTAGTAAACCTATACGATAACAGTGACATACCCGTACCACAAGTCATACTTGCAAACCGTTCAGCAGAGTAACATAGACTTGAGAGTTAATTCTTTTGCTTATTATACAGCGTGTTCCAAACATTACGCTAATAATAGTATTTGTTGTTGAAATTGATCTTTTATATAGTTCTTTTGTTTAACGGTTCGTTTAATTCTATTACATGTGTTGTATCAATTTACCATCTGCATTAATTAATTAATTTGTTTATGTTAACAACAATAGAGAATCATAATATTGTAGAAATTGTAATAAACAACAAGTACCTTAACAAATTAACGTTTTATTTAAACTCTTTAGAAAACAGTATATTTTGAGACGTTTTGGGAAATTTGGCACCATGCCAGGATGGAACGACAAGTAACTAGAACAGTGTTTAACAAAGAAAAGTAAAATGCCCTTGAAAGATATTATTACCAATAGTTCAGAAGAATTGGATCAAACTCAGGAATTTTCTTGTTGAGTGACCTTCAAGTAAAACTACAAGCCCCTAAATGAGAATGTACTGAAGGAGCTTGGTGGACAATGAAGATACTGCTGAAGAAGATATTGAAAAGGAAGAATTAAACGTTAAATACACAAAGAAATTTAACGAGGTAAGCCTTAAAAGTTCAAAGGTTGATTCCATTTCAAATTTGGATATCTCTAACAGTTCGAATAACTCTAATGTTCGGATTACCAAAAATTGAGCTAAAGAAGTTTAATTTGGGGAAATAAAGCATTGATAGGGTTTTACTAATTCTACAATATTTTAATTAAGTTTGATCGAAAAAGAATTAACTTTTTATTAACCACTATTTTCACATTAACATAAAACAAACTATCCATTATAAAACATACTTAAATTAACACATATGTTCATAATGTAACTGGCTGCCCCTAGGACCTTGTACAGCTGTTGCTGGTTAAGTCTTTAAGATAAGTGAGCTGGAAAAAGATGGGAACGGTTTCGCGTATCACATGCTTCTTCCTGCGTCTATTAGGGTAGAACGGAAACCAAGCAACTGATATTTTCCATGGCGTTTCAAGTCAGTGATCCATACGTAATCATCGCAGATGAGTTGTTCCATTTCTCTGGCTTTCAGGTCTTGCTCTTGCATCATAGTTCCTTTTGTATTTGTCCTGTACCTTTTCCATCAGCAAGTTTTATGTTTTCATTAGAACTGTTTGTCTTGTATCTTGTTGACGGCAAAGTTATCTCCTCAACTTTCTCCCATACAAATATCTGAGCTGACTAAACCTGTTCTCCAATGGAGTGTTACGGTAAGCAAGGATTGTTTCGAGGTTTACTTTGTTGCGTTTTATAATGTTTTAGTTATTTTACTGCAGCCTGCAGCGCCATTGGACCAGGAAATGAGGGCTACTAGTTTTTATAGTAAAAGCCCATTCATTAAATCGACATTTCTAATGTTGAGGACCCTTTAACTATTACTTGAAATAGCTGCCACTAATGTTTTATTCTACAATATTTAATTAAGTTTGATCGAAAAGAATTAACTTGTTTTTTATTAACCACTATTTTCATTATCAACATAAACAAACTATCTCATTATTAAACATACGTAAATTAACACAAATGTTTATAGATAGTTTGGTCTCAGTTTAGCAAAATTCACGATGATGAGAATTTAAAAGGCGTAAACTGGCCGTTTCATAAAGCAGTTCTGAAGCGGCGTGGCGCCGCTTACATCCAGCCGAAGGTACCTGCGTGATGGACCCAACCGGTACACCTAGAAATGGACAAGAGTATATTTCAATTCCAAAAGTATTCAAGACAAAATTATATAATATCCACAGAAACTGCTCTTAGACTTTTTTAATTGTGCCAAACGGACGATTTCGCAAAACTGTTTATCAGTGTCCCGATAGATGGTTATTACACCTGGAAAAACAAATACATGGTTTGCTGCCGTCCGGAAACAAGGGAAAACCTATTCCGACATTAGGATAGATGATGTACTCGGTTTGTTATACTCGGTACATCAAACAACACTGAAAGTGCTATTATCTACGTTTCTCCTTCATGAGGTCATAGGGCAACAGGTTTAGAAGACTACTGGGTGGTTCATCCTACTGATTCCAGGGTTTATCGATACTAGAGAGCTTTGGAGTTTTGCACGGGCCTACCATTGGGATGTTACACCTTGGAAGAAGCTACTTGTACGAAGTCACGCCTCATTAAACAAGACCATAAATTCTTGCTGTATTTAAGGTGTTGTACAGGCTTCGTAACCTCTAGCATTGTGGGAAGCTGAGGGAGGCTCATGACCAGGTTTCAACGGCATATTTAGGAACTGGGGTGTTTGGGCATGGTGGACAGACATCTGGATTCCATTGAGTAATGGGCATCCAGTGGGCACTGAATTCCATTCAATCATCGGTGGGTTAGAAATTATATCACCATGCCAAAGTTTGTATGCCCATTGAAAAGAATCCGATAGTTTTGCTTATTTGGGGCATTATATATTGCACTTTAAATAAACTTGCCAGAAACTGAATTAATTAGAAACGTGCAGAAATTTTTAAGGGCACTTGTTTTCATTCTGGAGAAGATGACTACTTTCTTGACTCAAGACACTGGGAAAATGTTTCAACCAGACAATGTCAGGACATAACTGGAAAAGCTTTCTACTCTTGTGGAATTTACAGAACCTTATGGCAACAATTGATAATGGGAAGGAAAAGCTGGACAATATTCTGTAATACTGTACTATTACTCACAGGATTACTTTACAGCATCTTAATTCTGAAATATTCTTTCAGAAATAAAGGTGGCTGTAATTTGTACAGGAGGTACCATGATCTTAATGGTTATAAAATCATTTGACGAAACAAAACTTCTAGGGTTTGCCAGGTGAACAATTTAATTTGTGACCATGGCTTTGAGTCAAAATTTATTTATATCAAACTACTAAGAAGGCTGAGCCTGATTTGATATCAAACCTTCGAAGAACTTGTCTCCAGCCTCAAATTCTTCTTTCCTTATTGAGGAGATGTGAGTTCCCTTGCAAAGAAAGACTGGGTCAAATTTCCAACATTTCTAGGGCATGTAACGGCTTATCGCAGCGAAGACTGAGGCAGGTCATACTGAAGACGACCGTCGCGGGCGGGTGAAGGACCGAACTGTTCCGAGTTCATTAAGCAGTATTCGAGAGAAAACTACCCTTCCAAACGAACCGGGTTGGCTCAAAGCACTTGTCTTTAGCTGGTTTATAACCTGGCAATCCAGAATACCTATACCATCGTTGAATTAGATCAAATTTAAATAGATACAAAACTCTTCTAGGCGGGTTTCTTAAGCTCCACGGGAATTTGACATTTTAAATATTGGCGTTTTTTTTTTGTTGTTGTTGGTTAACCCAAACTTTGTTAACACAAAAGTTTTGGTATATCGGCAAATGAAATAAATTATTATCAAATATAAATTGCGAGGGATCAGTGAGCACTGAACACGTTTTCGACTGGGATTCCTTGTTTGTTTAAGTCAGTATTGGTAAAGACTCGGACCACACGAGTGTATCTATACAGCGGTGATCCCATAATTCCACAAGATAAATAAAACCACTTAAAGGTTGGTCTCAGGCAGAATAAATGGTTTTTAATTTTATTGGATGTTGATCGGGCTCTTTTGTTTCTCAAACAACTTAAAATATACAACATCTTTATTTTAAAGCTCCATTAAACCTATGTTTATAAACAGCCAGTCCCTAACTATAATAGTAGTTTGTTTAAGTTTGGGCAAACTAATTGTCTTCGACATCTACGCATTAAACATATGGATTTGGGAAGAAAGCCAGCAGAACAAATTGCTTTATTAATGGAAACATATTTATCAGACAAAGTCTTATTTTATTTATATAGATACAGGAACGTTTTGATCGTTTTTCTGAAACGCCAAAAAAAAAATAAAATTATCAGAAGTTAATGTAGGCTACGGTTTTAGTTTGGACCTCCGGTCATCAAAACGAATAGGTTTATCTAGAGCGGTTAATTCGAGGAATCACATACTACGGTATAGTTGACAGGTATGGTAAACTTCATCAATGGAAATATTGAAATGTATTTCTACTCACATGGCGTGATTGTGTAACAACTGAAAGTGAATTCTCAATACATCAGCATAAGTACAAACTCGTGAGCAAATCCTGTGACACTGGAATGTTAGGTAACGTTTCACTACCGTACCGCATGTTCCATAGACCTGTGTGATTGTGTTTAGTTGCAACTACAGGTTTTGGAATGAATACAAAGTATTGATGGTATAGTATTTAGGCAATTATGGTGAAGGATGAGTGAGTGGTGATGGGAGTAAAGGGTAGCGATCTAAAGCAATTTCAAGTTGTCTATATATTCAAAAGCAACAATTTTCAAAAACCTTATTTCATATTCTTAAAGGTTGGTAAAAGGTCCCCTTTTAAACGTTACTATCAATCGAGCCGTTTACGAGAACCCCATGGTGGCCAGTTTAAAATGAACACTCACTATATCACTATTTGAGGTGCCAACCACTCTCATGAGGGTATTTTAAGGCAAATATGTGGTGAATGGATGAGTGTAAGGTATTGATGGTTATGGGTATGAATCACTTTGAAACTAAGGCCGACTCCTTCTTCCTCACAATGGGTCATTATTAATAGCCCAATGACCAATGGAAATACAAGGACCGACGGCTTAACGTGACTTCCGAACCACGCAGGTGATGGTCTGATATGTCTAAACGATGGTGGGAGTTGATGCGGGTATAATCAGATGATCACTGGGACTATCTGAGACGCTTTAGACTTATATATCATCCTCAAAACCTGACCTCCGTGAAGCTGGATTACAGGACCACGCCACGAGGCCGATCGCCAGGCGGTACGAGACTGTCAGCGTATCGAAAATGGAACCATTTATGAATTAAGTCCGTTACTATAACCTAGGTTACATAACTATGTTATAAAACTTCACTGGTTAACCTAGTTGTATCTGGGAAGCAGAGAAGACGCGAATGCCAGCCAAGATTACTTGGCTAAACGTCTAAGTGTGTAGTAAACCTATGCTAACAGTGACATACCCGTACCACAAGTCATACTTGCAAACCGTTCAGCAGAGTAACATAGACTTGAGAAATAACTTTGCCCTTCACGGCGACTGTGTTCCAAACATTACGCTAATAATAGTATTTGTGGTTGGTGTTGATTTGATTCTGTAAGAGATTAATCTCTTCTGTTTTGAAATGACTTTTGTGTGTTTTTATTCTATCCTCAATAAAAGAGCCACCGTTTATCCAATAAACTTGATTACAGTCCATACAAGGAATTTTGTACATTAGGTTTTGTTGTATTCATATGTAGTTAAAATTCGATTAAAGTTTTGAGTTTGCATGAAAATCGCAGCCAAAATCAATTAGTGTTAGTGTGCCTGTAGTTCCCTGAGGCAGAGAAAATCTAAATGCGATGCGCATTTCGGCCTCAAAAGGCCATCGTCGAAAACATATACACTATAATGTTCACTTCCTTAAACTGCGGAAACTATACCAGTTTTAATGGAGATGGCGGAGAGGGGGGTGGATGGTACAGGTGTGCTGGCATCACGGGTTATGTGTACGCGTGCGCGGCAAGGTGGCGACTATACGACGGTCGAGGGTGTTGATTTCGCCGTACGGATTAAGTCAGGGCGACTTCGGGCGCACGAATAACCGACGCTTTGTGTGAGTTTGGAAGAAGGGGAAAGGGTTAGATTTAATCTAAAATAGATGTATTACAATTTTTATTTGAAAATGATTTGTGGTTAGAGTTTTTCACTAGAACGAAATCAATTATACCAATCTAAAATTCATTGTACATTATACCAAAAGACATCGCTTGACTTCAGAACGTCTCAGTTTTGAACTACCAGTCCGCCTTCTTCGACCCTGTTCCCTACCTGCTAAACACATTGTCATTGATCTCCAGCTGATTTTGTTGGCGCAGTGTTATGCAACAATCGATTCAAGTGGCAGTGGCTGCGATGTATCGAATATCGTATCGTCTGCTGCTAGCTCTGGCTCTGACCAGGTAGAGTTGAGGTGAGGTTGTGGTATTACATAACCAGTTCTAGTGCGGACTCGAGTTGTGCCCTCAGTTTGTGATGATGTCTCGTTGCTGAAACACACCCCGGGAGTTATTTACAAGTCCGTGTCGCGATCATGGGAGCCAGCGACGAATCTGAACCCTGTTGGTCACTGCTAGAAAGAACTCTGCTGCGAAAACATACAGCAGCCTTAGTTACGTAAGTACCACCATATATTTTAATTTTTAGATTATAAATTTAACTTTATAACTTGTGCATTTTTAATTTTTTTACATGATTTCTTGGTATACGAGGATATCTAATTAGCATATTTTCATAAACTGAATTCTGTTTGATTCAACCTATAGTTAGATAGGCTGCTTATAGCATATCGCGGGCACTCGAGCAGTATGCGCTTCTGTGGTATAATAATGTAAATTATAAACTAATAATATACAGTTTTTATTATAGTGTTATCTTAATTTAGTTTAGTTACTACAGTGTATAGATGACTTGATATTTAACAATTAAAGGTCCAAAATATTATTTTTTAATTCAATCAAGGTGGATACAAACTTATTTAAATGTGGCAAACATCCTAATTTAGGTTTTTATCCCATACTAGACAGTGTTTCATTAGTACACATTTAATTAGTACCGTAACATTATAGTCATACAAAGCATTGGTATAGTATTTAGGCAAATATGTGGTGAAGGATGAGTGTGATGAGTGGTAGTAAAGAGTTATGAGGTGTAGTCTAAAGCAATTTCAAGTTGTCTATATATTCAAAAATAACAAACAATTTTCAAAAACCTTATTTCATATTCTTAAAGGTTGGTAAAAGGTCCCCTTTTAAACGTTACTATCAATCGAGCCGTTTACGAGAACCCCATGGTGGCCAGTCTAAAATGAACACTCACTATATCACTATTTGAGGTGCCAACCACTCTCATGAGGGTATTTTAAGGCAAATATGTGGTGAATGATGAGTGTAGTGGTGATGAGTTATGAGGTGAAGTCTTGTTACAAACTAAGGCCGACTCTTCCTCACAATGGGTCATTAATTAATAGCCCAATGACCAATGGAAATACAAGGACCGACGGCTTAACGTGACTTCCGAACCACGCAGGTGATGGTCTGATATGTCTAAACGATGGTGGGAGTTGATGCGGGTATAATCAGATGATCACTGAGACTATCTGAGCCGCTTTAGACTTATATATCATCCTCAAAACCTGACCTCCGTGAAGCTGGATTACAGGACCACGCCACGAGGCCCAGTCAATGATCATACGAGCGGTACGAGACTGTCAGCGTATCGAAAATAATGGTCTACATTTATGTAATTAAGTCCGTTACTATAACCTAGGTTACATAACTATGTTATAAAACTTCACTGGTTAACCTAGTTGTATCTGGGAAATGCAGTAGACGCGAATGCCAGCCAAGATTACTTGGCTAAACGTCTAAGAGTGTAGTAAACCTATACGATAACAGTGACATACCCGTACCACAAGTCATACTTGCAAACCGTTCAGCAGAGTAACATAGACTTGAGAGTAAATAATTCTTTTGCTTATTATACAGCGTGTTCCAAACATTACGCTAATAATAGTATTTGTGGTTGGTGTTGATTTGATTCTGTAAGAGATTAATCTCTTCTGTTTGGAATTTGAAATGACTTTTGTGTTGTTTTATTCTATCCTCAATAAAAGAGCCAGTTTATCCAATAAACTTGATTACAGTCCATACAAGGAATTTTGTACATTAGGTTTTTGTTGTATTCATATGTAGTTAGTTAAATTCGATTAAAGTTTTGAGTTTGCATGAAAAGCAGTCCTCGTATTAAATTTTCAATAACCTTGTTTAGTGTTAGTGTGCCTGTAGTTCCTGAGGCAGAGAAAATCTAAATGCGGATGCGCATTTCGGCCTCAAAAGGCCATCGTCGGAGCACCATATACACTATAATTATTGTTCACTTCACTTAAACTATACGAGTATACACTAGTTTCGTCGGAGATGGGTAAAAGTGGGGGATGGTACAGGTGTGCTGGCATCACGGGTTATGTGTACGCGTCCGCGGCAAGGTGGCGACTGATGTCCTATTGTTGACGGTCGAGGGTGTTGATTTAGTCCTATTAAGTTTTAAGTCGTATTACATTTTCTTGCGACGATTTTTATTTTGTGTGAATAAGTTTTATGTAAGGGAGCAAAATTGTTGTTAGAGAATAGATTTAATCTAAAATAGATGTATTACAATTTTTTATTTGAAAATGATTTGTGGTTAGAGTTTTTTCACTAGACGAAATCAATTATACCAATCTAAAATTCATTGTACATTATACCAAAAAGACATCGCTGACTTCCCAGGGAACGTCTCAGTTTTTTGTTAGACTACCTGTCCACGCCTTCTTCGACCCTGTTCACCTACCTGCTAAACACATTGTCATTGATCTCCAGCTGATTTTGTTGGCGCAGTGTTATGCAACAATCGATTCAAGTGGCAGTGGCTGCGATGTATCGAATATCGTATCGTCTGCTGCTAGCTCTGGCTCTGACCAGGTAGAGTTGAGGTGAGGTTGTGGTATTACATAACCAGTTCTAGTGCGGACTCGAGTTGTGCCCTCAGTTTGTGATGATGTCTCGTTGCTGAAACACACCCCGGGAGTTACTTACAAGTCCGTGTCGCGATCATGGGAGCCAGCGACGAATCTGAACCCCTGTTGGTCACTGCTAGAAAGAACTCTGCTGCGAAAACATACAGCAGCCTTAGTTACGTAAGTACCATATATTTTTAATTTTTAGATTATAAATTTAACTTTATAACTTGTGCATTTTTAATTTTTACATGATTTCTTGGTATACGAGGATATCTAATTAGCATATTTAATCATAAACTGAATTCTGTTTGATTCAACCCTATAGTTAGATAGGCTGCCTTATAGCATTCATCGCTTCGGAGTAACATACCAAATATACACATTTATACGCAGAAAGTTTATGTTTTTAGCTGCAAAACTGAACTTGTTAAATGCCATCAACTATATCATCACTCGAGCAGTAATATACTTAACTATATTGGTATAATAATGTATAATTATAAAATAATAATATACAGTTTTTATTAGTGTTATCTTAATTTAGTTTAGTTACTATAGTGTATAGACAATGATATTTAACTTTAACAATTAAAAGTCCAAGAATTTTATTTTTAATTCAATCAAGGTGGATACAAACTTATTTAAATGTGGCAAACATCCTAATTTAGGTTTTTTATCCCATACTAGACAGTGTTTCATTAGTACACATTTAATTAGTACCGTAACATTATAGTCATACAAAGCATTTTATCCACTTTATTGATGGGTATTTAACTCGAGCAAAATCAATACAACTGGTTATTATTGTAGGGTTTCTGGAATTCCAGCGGTTTATATAAGTCGATGACCTTGGAGTTATATAACCATTCTTCGCGCGACTCCTGCATGGAGGCTGCAACGTTTCTTACAATGTCAGTTCTACTCGATCATTTCAACCTTTGATTGTAAATGAATGTATTGTTCAAAAAGGATTGATTAACTAGAAAACGAAACATTTAATGCTGGCAACTAAGACAAACCAATTGTTTGTGGGGTTTGCACAATTGGATGTGGATTTTTTTGTCAAAATATGACTCGAACCCACTGGATTATAATTAAGTGGACTTAATTAAGTGTCTTTGGGCTTTAATGAAACCTTGTATTTCCATTGGGCATTGGGCTATTTATTAATGACCCATTCTAAGGAAGAGTCGGCCTTAGTTTGTACAGACAAGACTATAACACCTCATAACTCATTAGTCATTACTACCACTCATCACACTCATCCTTCGCCACATATTTGCCTTAAAATACCCTCATGAGAGTGGTCGGCGTCTCAATTAGTGATTTAGTGAAGTTGTTGAGAGTTAATTTCAAATGAACTAAATATTTCTAATGATAATGCTTTGTATTGTCGTTTTGAATTAGTATTTTGTAATATATTGTTCGCTACGTTTAGTAAAACGGCATGAATTACCTACACCTGTCTAGTTTTTAAAGGAAAATCACATACAACAATATAAAGTCCAGATGTTATCTTTGCTTACAGCTTACATACAACGTAAGTTTTCCAAACTCTGGTGCACTTTACTGAGAT
The DNA here is from genome assembly GCA_018831715.1 of Matsumurasca onukii. Classification (NCBI taxonomy): domain Eukaryota; kingdom Metazoa; phylum Arthropoda; class Insecta; order Hemiptera; family Cicadellidae; genus Matsumurasca; species Matsumurasca onukii. Next base: position 27,943,215 of record CM032062.1, on the reverse strand, counting down.
AATTGAACACTTTTCGATTAGTATTAGGGAATTAGGTTAGTTAAAAACCGCGACTGACTGTACAAGAAAGCAAAGAATCACTAATACGAACCAGCACGAGCACTAATAAAAATTAATGGGCTTGGGTAAATTGGGTTATTATCTCTAAGCCCTTCCAATTATCAGTTCCCGCCTTCATATCAAGTGGACTAATCCAGTGATCTTCACGCTTATCTTGTCAAAACTGTATTATTTTAGTGAAATAGAATGGTAAATTATTAGTTCAACATTTTAGACAAGTATAAACCCACTTAAAATACAAGGTGAGTTTTAAATGTACTACTCCACCTTAACTTTTGAAGAAGGAATAATTTTTGAAACCATTTAAGGAATGTTTTTGTAGGATTCTGAAGTTTGTTTGACGTACTTTGCGTCGTTCTTGACTTGTTTTTTTGTAATACCCACTTAAAGATTGCAAGAAATACGCTTTAAAAGCTACATTTCTCACGAAAAATCTTCTTGAAAATCATTTGAGGGAAACAATTCCACCCTATGAAATAATCTCAGGGTATTTTGAAGAAAGATTTTGCATACAGTTTTGTTTTCTAGCACTTTAAACCTGATTTCTTGTAATCTTTAAATGGGTATTACAAAAAACACAAGCCTGTGAAAGAACTATTTCTAACAGAATGTTGACTTGAATGACACTATGCTTACATACAATAATTTAATTCCAACAACATATAATGGCCCTTGAATCTTTTTAATCTTTGATTGTGAACGATTATGTGCTCGACTCCCTTCAAAATTTCTCTTAGCATGAAAAGTCTTGCTCAAAATCTTTGAGATTGACGAGTTTATTGTACTCAAAATCACTATCAAACCACTAACCATATTGACATCGTTTAGCATAGTGTTCAACGACGTCGTGGGAGGACAAACGTGATTACGTATCACCAAGTCAAACACTAAAATTCAAAAGTTCAATTTAAAAGGCCTATTTGATCTATATACAGTATAACCTTCTGGAGAAGTGATACATGGGTTTTGGAAAAGATCCATTGAAACAGCTGAACCAGCTTGATACGAATGGGATATTCTTCAATAACCTACCTCTGACAATCACTAACTTTTCCACGCATCCGAAAATCTTATGATTTATAATTTTGATTGATACTGATTGAGCATAAAGGGACCATACAAAAATCAAACTATTACAGCACTCTACACAGAAACTGTGCCGGGTTTAAACGAAACTAAGTCAAATAACCAATGGTTAAAACAGTGTGATTAGATTTCAAAGCTGTTAAGGGTGAACTGTTTGTTAAGGGTCTTACATATCTTCTATAGTAGTCTACACAGGAATTCTTTTCGGCGGATCACGTATTTATGATAGAGTTCGAGGGTTGGGAATGTTGGGCTCAACAACTAGGTGTTTGGGAGCTCTCCCTCGAAAAGCGTTTGACATTTTTGAAACCAGAAACTATTTTTTGAATATGGTTACGTAGTGAAGACGAATATTAGCTGTTAACTAGGTTAAGGCTTTGTCCGTCTCTCGAACATTGTTCCTTCATCCAATCCATGCTGACCTGAAAGCAAACAACCCTTTTGATACCGTACGAGTTTACTTTAAATACTGTACTTTTCTTCTTCTTCAAAACGTATGATATTTAAGGCCTTACAATTGAGTGCCATAACCTCAACAGTTTATGCCATTGGCTGAGATGTTTATATGATCTTTATGCGTCGTTGACTGAATTATTTGCTCATTAACGATGGAAAATGTCCGCAATAATAGTTTAACTTCTGAGATGTTTATATTTTGGAGAGTGGGAAGTCTGAACAAGTTCAAGTTAGAGCATCTCCCACAGTGCTAATCTGTATGATATGTGTGATTAAATTACTCCATAATACGCCATCAGTAGCTATGCTGGACAATATATTGTGAAAGTTTCCGCAGGACAAATGCATGCGGATAACTTAGGAAAATTGTCTACACCTACCCTACGCAACAATTCCGAGACCCAAGTTAAACCTTGATCGAGGTGTTCCTAGAAATTTGTTTGAGTAGATTTCTACGATTTTATCATCATCCAACGTGACAGTTGGGGTACGTTCTAGTCGGTAGGGTGCAAGTAAAAGTCAATAAAAGCTTACTTCTATGTACTTGTTTTCTGAATGAGCTGATTAATGGGTGGTAGAATTTAGGTAATCTGACCATTCAATGTAGTCCACGTAACTGTTTTCGATCGGCTAGTAATAATTAAACCTTAAGTCAACTTTGTTCACGCGCCTTTTTACTCTATTTCATGGGTTCCCAGTTTTCAAGACGGCATCGTTGCCAAGCGCTCAATTTCAGGTTTGAAAGTTTCAAATGAAAGACTTATGCAATGAGCACTTTTTATTTAATTTGAATGTGTTAAAAACAACTTTGAATGTGCCGTGTTTTCATATTTTTTAGTCCTCAAAAAAATTGAAAAAGCGTTCGGAGGAGTTTGCGGAGTACATTGATGTTTATTTAAGACTTTCATACTAAAAAATAAGTTTCAAAACAACGCCGTTTTGAAAACTGAACTTTTCCCGCCCGCACTGAGCAATTTGCGCAGCCTTAACGTTGTTAATTTAACAGTTGAGCTTCATGCGCTTTAGGTTTCCTTCTAAACATACTAGTGCATAGAAGTAAGTCTGCTTAGTCAAATAAAATTAAAAGGGGGTTTACGTTTTAATTTTGAGCTATGACAGCCATATTGTGCTAACTATGCATGTAAAGTCCCTATCAAGACAGGGAAACGTCGGGTTAGATATGAAATCAAACTGCCGTGGGGGGCAAAGACACGCCGCGCCGTGCGTAGTTCAATTCATGACCCAAGGCCACCTTGAGTACAGTACTACCGGCGTAGCGTGTGTAGGAGTAATCCATCGTCTTCTCGACAGCAGAGCATATGTGCTTCATAATCATTATTATCTCATCTTAATCACCCGAATAAGACGGTGGCATTGGCCCATAGTGGCAAAACACCGGCACTTCTAAAATAAACCGTCGGCGGTGTAACGTATCTGAGAGATCGAAGAAAAACAGTGCTACGAATTATCAAGTAGGCACTACAGTATAATCAAATTTCGTTTAAAGTAGTTTTTGCCGTTTCGACAAAAAATTAAATTTAACAATATCTGTTTGATATGTGGGATCTTGTCGAATTTCTCATTCGAATTATGATGCTTTTTATTTATGGTGAGTAATTATACAATTAAGCCTGAGCAAGGAACCTGACCCCGCCGCACCTCAGTCTAGTTTAAAAAGTAAAAACAATTACAAATATGCATTATGCATTGTATTTCACTGGACTAGATTTTGTAGCATTGACAGCAATTTGTATTCCAGAACAACAGTCGCAATGGGTCACAAAAAGACATCAACGGATTGTACTTGGAGACGTTGTCAGACCCAGGACACAAGCCCCATGCTAACGGGTACAGTAGCGGTGGCGGAGGCGGGGGTTCAGGTGGAGGCCTACCCTTCACCGTCACCACTCTACCCAAGGAGAACCTCACCTACACATGGAGTAACATGAACGTGTTCACAAGAACAGAACACAGACAGAACCGTATCATCAACCTAGTCCAGAACATCATCCACAGAGACAGGACCCACCAAAGGAAGCACATACTCAAAAATGGTAAGCTTTTAATACATATATTTCAATATTATTGTTAAAGAAAAAATGTAATAGGAAAAGTCTTCACTAAATGTAATGCCAGTATTCACAAGTTCACGCTGTACTTAATGAGGTCTGGCGGGCCTTCATTATGTCTTCCTCTTTTTTACTAACCAAGCAGCCGACAATTTCAACAGCGTACAAAAAATTATAAACAAAATATACTTGAAGCTAGTTTTTTTATATACCGAGTGTCCCACGAAGAGGTTTAAATGTTTAATTTTTATATTACGTACCCATTCATGCACCGCACTTTTTTAAAACTTTACACAGTTTACAAATTAGGTTCTAAAAATATTCTGGGAGAATTTCAGCTCCCTAACCTTTGTAGTAACAAAATGGCGGCATATTGAAAATTTTACCAATTTGCTTCCAATAAAAACTATTTTCATGAGTTATTATCTGATCGTGGAAGTGATTTTTTATATTGGCCACCCCGATCACCAGATGTACCTGTATGTGACTTCTTTTTATGGGGTTACTTGTAGAAACAAGTTTATACCCATAGCTTCCTTCGTGATGAGGAACTAAAACGACCAATAGAAGAGGAACTTCTCCGGATATCGCGGAGTTTCTTTGTAAGAGCTTACGAATCATTTCTTAAGCGCTGTTATCAGTGTGTTGCTGTGGATGGGTTACAGTTTAATTAATTTTGAGGTGTAGTCTTGTTACAAACTAAGGCTGACTCTTCCTTAGAATTTGTCATTAATTAATAGCCCAATGACCAATGGAAAAACTTGAAATAAATACTTCATTGAAATAAATACCCAACATATTCTCCTTAAAATACCCTCTTCTAAAAGTTGTTGATGTCTCTAATAAAAGTACCATGAAACAAAATATTGTTCATCAATATTTTATTTCATGGGTACGTTAATTAGAATTTTGATGTTTCAGACAAAATGGCAAGCATATGCTAAGCAAAGGCAATACTTATTGTAAATGCTTGAAGGGACTGAGGGATCCAAGACACTCTAGTTCTATTTCTCCTATTATTCCAATTGTCGCAATCACCGACACTTTTACTTTAGAAACTATATAGCCGAAAACTGGCTGAATTTTCAGTCCCTCTCAGACTTACTATAAAATACTAATTAATTTTATATTAAGTTGTAATGCAGTTTAACACAAGGCATTGAAATTCATAGTCATGATACTCGATCGGTAACTAGTAATAGAATTGACTATCATCGACTTGAATTATTCGAAAAACTGCCGTCTCAGGCAAGAATCTTTCTGTTTCAAAATCTTTCAAACCAAATTCAAAATCTCCAAAACACAAAATTATTTCAAAAAAAGCTCAGATCTTATCTGGTCACCGGAGGGTTTTACAGTGTTCAGGAGTTTATGGACCACTCACTTGCTATTAAGAAGTCTGTTAATTAAATGTTAATATACAGAGTGTCCCATAAGTAAAGTCCCAAACTCTGGGAAAAGGTTATATGGGTCAAAATGAAGAGAAAATCAAGAATAACAATTTTTCCAAAAACGCTTAGTTAACCAGATATTTGCCATTTTATATTTTTCACTAATTCACTAATAACTCTTTTTTCAGGCCCTAGTGAGAATGGATCGTCACATTCCTTATCGACAGCGTATGATTAGGGTAGAAGAAGTTATTAATGAGGTAAGACTTGTATTTTAACATGCATGCAGTATACAATTATAAAACTAGTTTCTTTATACAGTGCTATATATAATATATAATAATATAATATATATCATATTATGTTATCAATAAATACAAATCTTCATCATATTTAAACAAAACCAGTAATAAACAAGATAATTTCCACTGAACAATTTGTTGTTATTGTTATCTTTTAAAACATTGAGATTTGTAGTTATCTTTTTTTGCTGTCATTGCAACTATTTGAAAAAGTCTGTTGATTTTGTTTTGTACCATTAATAAATGCAATACAACTCCAATTATCAGAACTCCTATCGACGGGATCTTCAATTATCCAGATCAAAACTAGGACAAAACTCGTTAAAATGGAATCAAATATACTTTGACACAGCAAAGTTGGTTTTATTAAGCTTTCATTGAAGTTGATAACTATAATTATAATAATGTATACTCTTTCATTGCTATGAAGCCAAGAAGCCAACCATAAAATAGAGAAATTGATCAATACGGATTAACTAAATATGGTGTATCCATAAATTAACCAAATACAGGCGTATTGTCTCAATGTTTTCAAATAATTGGGTTTCTACTGTAATTAAAATTATGACTGTTACTTTTAACTTTGAACTTTCTTTTTTTGTGCAGTTGTTTATGCAAGGGGCACTCTCTTTTACAGCTAATGCTTTCAAGGTGTCAAAACACGGTTATAGGAGTTCCTGGTAAAATTAAAGGAATATCAGGTGGTGAAATGAAAAGGTTATCTTTTGCTTCTGAGGTAAGTGTAGTTACTAATTTTCTGTTGCCAAAAACCACAGTACAATACAATTGTTAACACAATTTTAAGTGTAAGTATCAGAATTGTATATACTACTACTGCTGGTGCAGTATAAACGTCCATTTCAGTACATCTAATAATTTCTTTATGTACCTTTTGCCGGCTTACGTTAAAGATTTTAGAATGATTAGTTAATTTAGTTTATGGCCCTTTAGACTAGAATATATGGCTTAAAATTTGGGCAAAAATGACTGAGGAGTAAAGTTTTTGAAGAAATCAAAAATTACTGTCAATGTACAACCCAAGCGAAATGTAGTATACAGTATTTTACTTCTTCTAACAATTGATTATTTATCATTCCCAAGAGGCTGCAAACCAAAATTGTATCAGGTGAAATTGGAATAAATATAATTTTATTTGGTTACAAGTAGATTATTTATCATCCAGCTGTAAACCTAAGTGCTTATATTTAAAACTAAAATTTTATTTGGGAATTTTACCTGGTTTTGCCTTTAATTGATTCAGCTATCTGAAACTTTTGTACCAGGTCTTTAGAAACAATCTTCACCAGCTAAAAGTTTTGAAACAAATCAAAGTTAAACTTAAATATTTTTTAGATTACCAATTAAATTTTATGATTAGTAAATTTGTTACAGACTCTTATTTGTTACTAAAAAATATCTGCTGTCCTGCCTAGATTATAGTTTTTATTGTTATTTTTTAGGTACTAACAAATCCACCTCTGATGTTCTGTGATGAGCCAACTTCCGGTTTAGACTCATTCATGGCTCAAAACGTAGTAACAGTGCTCAAGTCACTTGCTGAAAAGGGAAAGACAATTATTTGCACCATCCACCAACCTTCATCCGAGGTGTTCTCTATGTTTGACAAGATCTTGCTCATGGCCGAAGGGCGAGTAGCCTTCCTCGGGACTCCACCCCAAGCCATTGACTTTTTCAAAACGTAAGTGGGGCATCGGTAATTAATATCAAAATGCTTAGTTCTACTAATATTTGTTCTGTACAAAGGCACTACAAATATAAAAATACAAGTAAAAACATAATAACTCCGTTTCTTGAAAACCGAAATCTGGATCACTTGAAATCACTTAAATATTTATTTTTAAGTACCTTTTACATAATTTAAAACCATGAAAAATTATTCAATTTTCAAAGTAAAAGAGTTACATAGGGATTTCAGAGATCAGAGGAAAGGGTACTGAGCTATGGGGTGCCTCAGGGCTCCATACTCAGTCCTCTACTCTTTCTATTCTACGTCAATGATGTTGGCTCATCGGTACACCACGGGCGACTGGTCCAGTGCGCAGATGACACGACTCTGTTTCAATGCAAAGACACTAGCAGAACTGGAAAAAATCACATTCATAGAGCTCAACAGTTCAATTCACACTTCAATGAGCTCAACCTCAAAACCCATCCTTCATAATTTTTGTTTGGGACAGTCAATCTCAGATTGTAGTCCTACGGTCATGTTGGACAAAACTTGATCGAAGATGTCTACTCGACAAAATTCCTTGGAATACACCTTGATCGAGGGTTGACTTGGGATTGTCACGTGGACAGTGTCTGCTCAAAATTGGCCTTGAGATTTCCTGCTGGCCGCTTATGGCCCTATAGCCCATCTCATTGGCCATGCTAAACCTGACGAACTGTAAACAAAGTTGACTGACCAACGCACCATGTTATGCTGATACAGTGAATGGGGAGAGGTTTCCTGTCTGGCAATCTCACCAGTGGCATTCTTTTAACGCTAATAATAATGCAAACATATATAATATTTTGAATAAAGGAATAAACCTGAAATTGTATTAACTTTTCAGGATGGGTGCTGTTTGTCCGAGTCATTACAATCCGGCAGACTTTTTCATCCAGCTACTGGCTGTGGTACCAAACGCAGAAGAGTCATGTCGAAACATGATTGAAATGGTGTGTGACTCCTTTGCTACTTCGGAAGTTGGAGCTAAAATTGCAACAATAGCCGAAGTTAAGGGCGGACCTCAAGTGAGTACAAAAATACACCCTTTCAGAAGTATGAACCATATTACCTATCCGGTCGTTGTCCTCAATTATATTTGTATGGGGTAAACTGTACAAAATATCCATTTTCCTCTAAAAAAAATACAGTTTTAACATTTGTTTGCAGGTAAAGTCAATGTGGAACTGGGCTGATCCCTTCAGCAACTCTGTGTCAATGTACAAAGCATCGTGGTACGCTCAGTTTAAAGCAGTTTTGTGGAGATCTTGGCTCAGTGTCAACAAGGAGCCAGTTCTCATTAAAGTCCGCATTCTACAAACTCTGGTGAGTTTGATCAATTGGCATTGTTCCAGGAAAATATAGAAATTATTCCAAGGTATTTTGAAAACAGCTTCTTATTGTAATTTCAAAATTACATAAAAGTACCACAAATAAATATATACAAATAATAAATTTTATATTTTGGCGACACCTTTCAAAAACGTTTTCATCTTCAGACCAAACACCAACTCTGAAGATAAAAGCGTTTTTGAAAGGCTCGCCAAAATATAAAATGTATTATTGCATAGTTTGTGGTACTTTTATGTTATTTTTCAATTCAAAAACAAGGTTTAAGGCCACACAATTGTACTACATAAAGTGTCATAAACAATAGATCGCATCATTATGTTTTGTGGAATTACCAACCCATTACTTATCAAAAATATTGTTTTCATGCAATACATTAAACACTGTTAAATAGTTTATTGTATGTTTTAGACTCACTGTAGCTTAATGTTGATGTTTAGTGTATGTGAGTAAAATGTTTTGTTAATGTTTACCTACATCACTTTTATTGCAATCGACATTTTATTTATAAAAATAGCATTTGTTTCAATATAAGTTGCCAAATGTCCATAAGCAGCCGACTGACAGACAGTGTTAAATCGAACGTGTGACGTTTGTTGGGCTCAACAGCACAATTCAACATTTTAATGAGCTCAACTTCAACCTCAAATCAACCAGAAATCGTCATTTATTCTATTTTGTTTGAGACAAACAATCTCAGGAAATAATCCAACAGTCATATTGGAAGACGCTGAGATTGAAGAAGTCTACGCAACAAAATTCCTTGGTATACACCTTGATCGAGGGTTGACATGGGATTCTCATGTAGACAGTGTTTGTGGGAAGTTAGCATCAGGCATTTATGCTTTGAGGCAACTGTCCGAGTACTGCCCAACTCAGGTACTGATGACGGCATACTACGGAGTAATCTACCCACATCTTTCCTACGGATTAACGTTGTGGGGTGGTTGCTCAAATGCAAATTTCTCAAGGATTTTCGTTCTGCCAAAAAAAGCAGTTCGGACGATCTCGAAACTTCAAACAAGAGAGTCGTGCAGGCCATCATCCAAAGTTTAAAAATTTTGACACTACCCTGCCTCTATATTCTCGACACCTGTCTCCATTTTAGATCAAAATGCTACCCCATAAGAGGAAGTGATATTCACTGTTATGAAACTAGAGGCAGGAAAACTACGAACCGTAAGGCACAGAGCGGCAGTTCATGAACGTTTGCCTTCTCAGGCAGGAGTTCAACTTGTCAACAACCAAATTACATCAAAAGTGCTCCAATGCCTAAAGGGCGTTCAAAACTCGTCTAAAACAATTTTGGTCGCAGAAGCATTTTATAACACAGACGAGTTTATGGCATATAGATGGGATAACGTGGAAAACACTAATTGACAAAAGAGCAAGAGGGGAAAATTCGAATGAATGAGAGCGAGTGAATAAACAAAATGTATGACTGAATGGGACTTTGATGTCAGAATGTATGGAAAATTTTAGATATTAAAAATAGATGACGAGTGCAGCATAACATGTAAACGTTTCCGCAATAAATTATGTATTTATTTAAATAACCAAAGTTATAACTCCTAAGAACAAATATTTAATACACATTTACTTTTCAGATGGTGTCACTGATGATTGGAATGATTTACTTTGGCCAAGTCTATGATCAAGATGGAGTCATGAACATAAACGGAGCCCTGTTTATATGTATATCAAACATGACGTTTCAAAATGTATTTGCTGTGATAAGTGTAAGTAGAGGTTCTTGAGTGAAACACACATTATTTATCATCTAAGGCTTCTGGTACAAACATGTCAATAAACTATTTACACTATTCATTACTGTAAATTGTTTATTGTCACGGTTTGTACCAGACGCCTTAGATACTAGTCATGACTTCGACTGCTTAAGAGGCTGCCTCAGCTGCTCGAGAGCGTCGTTGCAGAGGTTTGCGCGAAATAAAATCGAGACTTTAGTATTAAAGCTATTTTGACAAAACAACTCTTAAACGAAAGATTTAAATATTACTGTATCTGAATTTGCTTGTAGTTCATTTTACAAAATGTCTTTTAGTTTGTATATGCTTTTAACAGTTAAAGTTAGAAAATTTAGAGGGTTTTTAAGACCTTATTTAAGAAGCTAGAAATAGGTTGATAAAAAATCTAATCACAGGCAAACACAGATAAACTCTTTCTCTTTCCATAAAATAAACATATCTGAATTTAACCCTCATATAAGAGGACTATCTCCTTTCTTTGAAACCCTTGCAAGCGGAGGGTTCGACATTTAGGCTGCATGAGTTGAAAGAAAGCCCGTTGTTACGTTCCTTGGCCGGACAAATTCAGCCTTTCTCTGCGGTGACCACGGAGCCGGACCCTTAAGCCTTTGTTCTCATCACATATGATTTATGTCACAATTAGCAAATTGATTTTAAATTTGGTTACAATGTTTCAATACGGTATTTCAAAAAAATGTTCAAAAAGCATCACAATCAGCTTAACAATCAATATCAACATTGATTGCTCAGGTAAGCTTATAGGAGAAATTACATAATAAATGACATAAGCGGTATCATCACAAAAACCGCTATTTCATTGATTAATTCTTTCATAGAGGTATATCCATTAAATAACCTTTCAATAGCTACAGATTTTATTTTTTTCCCTCATGTTTGCAAAATGTGCTCAAAGCTCAACTAAGGTTACAATATATTATGTACAGGTGTTTTGTTCGGAAATGCCAGTGTTTATGCGGGAACATCACAACGGGATGTACAGGACAGATGTTTACTTCTTGTGCAAAACAATTGCTGAGATTCCAATATTCCTGGTGATTCCGGTGCTGTTCACAAGTATCATGTACTTCCTCGTGGGTCTGAACCCGGAGCCAAGCCGCTTCTTCCAGGCTGTTGTCATCATCACGCTCGTCAGTAATGTGGCCACATCTTTCGGTAAAGTACATCACCTAACCACAACTATTTAAAAGTACAATAATCATTTTAACATTAGGAAAAACTTATTTGGTTAAAAATACAATTTCAACTTTTTATTGCAAAATGAAATTATATTCGATATTCTTTATGAACTGTAATGTTTAGTCTTTTACATCCTCAAAACAGAGATTTAGAGAATTGAGAGTCAGATGCATTTGGAAGGCACCATGTGATGGCTGGTGTGGCGGCGCATGGTCGTGGGGCGAACGTTTGGTCTGAATGATTGAGTGAATGCGAGTTTAAAAGATACAGTATTCACTGTTCAAAGATTTATTTTCTTAACTTTAATGTTTTCTTCAAGTAGTTGTAATTTTTTTTCTCATTTAGTGAAAAATTCATAACATTTATTTACTTTAATCAGTGATGTTATGTTTTTAACACTATACAGGTTATTAAATATACCTTTGTGCGTAATTTATTGTAGTTTTTTTGTTTTAGTTTAAGTACTGTATAGTATTGTATATTTAAATTGTATGTATACATTTTACTAACTAAAGCTTCCGGTGTAGACCGCGTCAATTGGCTATTTCTAACTTCTACTGCGCCAGATGTTTTGCTCATTTTGCAATGGAGCATCCTCAGTGGACTGAAATGTATACATTTTAATTTTTGTATATATGAAGTTATTATATTTGTGCTGTGGTTAAGTGGAAAGGCCTTAAAGTCCTAACTTCGCCACCAATAAAGACGATTTTCATTTCATTTCATAAACAATGTGTCTTGAATTTTCTGTCCACGTGTTAGGAATCAATATTAAAATATATTTTCCTGTTAAATAGTGGAGTACAGATTTGACCTTCACCTTCCTCTAGGCTCATGAGTGGCCACTGGCTGTTAAATGGAATATCTTTTACTGAGTATGTAGTACTACGCTTTGATAATGATGTCTTTAGTGTACTGTTATTCTGAATAGTGACTCTCATGACTAGATCAACTCCTGTTCCAATATTACTCTCGAGGTTAATACTTCAAAGTTATTATTTAAACTGCCTTTCTTTACACGTGGGTTTTAATATTAGTTTGAAAATTCATAATAGTGGCGGAGAGCAATTTAGTAAAAAGAAGAAACAGACTTTTTCCGCCACTTCTGGAGAATAACTACTCCATATGTTTCGGGCAGTTACAAACCCCAACCGTCTTCAGAGGACTACACTAATATAGGAACTACAATTATATATATCTTAACCTAAGACTTTACTAAACAATATTTAAAAATGCGCTTCATCTTAAGAATTATTGTTGTGTTTTTTTTGTTACCTTTTTAAGCTTTTTTGTCAACGCAAAAGTTTTTTGTATGTGGCAAATAAAAGTTATTATTATTAATAGCCTGCAGGCTAATCAATTTTTAAATATTGTTTGGTAAAGTCTTGTTAGATCTTAGGTTAAGATATATAATTAAATGTAGTTCCTATATTAGTGTAGTCCTCTGAACACAGGTGGAGTTTTTAACTGCCCGAAACAAAAAGAGTAGTTTTTCTCCAGAAGTGGCAGGAAAAGTCTGTTTCTTCTTTTATCTGGATTTTGTTCCAATCTGGAAAGTACTGATACATTTTGGCAGATTTCTGTTGAAATGTATCACAGTCTAGACCACAGAATTTGAGCCGTGCAACAAGACACTACGGTGAAACCTCTCGTGTGGTCAGACCCACGTACAGTTGTACACCACAAATATTTCTTAAAGATACTGATAGTACCTTACACGTATCAACTACACAACAATTTATTGAAGCTAGTTGTTAACATAAAAACTGGACTCTAATTTAGAAAAACCCATAGTCTGTTCTTATGTAATCAATTTCATTACATAAGTAAACATTAAGTAGTCAACTTATGTAAGCTAAGTCCAGTGAGCAGTGAATAGTTGAACATAGCCAAATGATATGCAAAAGGAAACCTTTTTAGGCTTGTTAAGCCAACAAATAAAATCAAATTCAAATTAAATACTTAAATTTTAAAGGTTTAAATTTAAGTATTGCTACTGTACTGAGGTTCAATTGGTTTTGTGCAAATCAAATCTAGTCTAAAGTGAAACAAAAAACTACTTATAATTAGTTTATAATCTCTACTTATAATGATGCCTGTACAGAGTGCCTTAGTCCCAGGAACAATACCTTAAATTAATCGTTTATGGGAGTTTTAAAACAACCTGTATGTACAGAGTAACTCAAAACAATTTTATCAAAGAAAAAAAACAAAATATACATTGTGAACAGTAAAGAATTACAGGCAAATTGATAGGGTAGAAGCATAAGATTAGCCAAATTGTTGAATTCTAATTTTAGGAAAGGCAAGTTCAAAGCACAAAACAACAGCTGCCCGCCTAAACCGGGCGCCCCAAGCTCTCTTTCTATAAAGAGGTTGCCCTGGAAAAAGGTTTGACTGCGTTCCACTACATTTTCCTTAGGGGAGTGGTCATGGCCTCAAGTTATCACATTTCTTTGTGGACCATTATTTTTAACAGTTTACTTGTTGCAGGTTACTTCATTTCCAGCGTGAGCTCAAGTATATCGGTAGCTCTGTCAATCGGGCCTCCTATAGTCATTCCTTTCTTACTGTTTGGAGGTTTCTTTCTCAATGTCGGGTAAGAGTTATTACTTATGTACGTTATTTTTAAAATGTCGTCACTAAAACTGGAATCATCAATGATAAACTTTGAGAGATCTAAGCAGGGTTTTTGAGGTTCGCGAGGGGTGACATCTATGTTTCTGGAAATCAATACAATATGTTTTCATTTCATGGATGGTTTATAAGGTAACGTTTTAGTTGTTTAAAAAAACAAATTTATCAATTTATTAGCATAACAATACATACAATCGCATAGCAAAACAAAACAAACACAACAACAAATTTATATAAACAAAGTCGTTAGTTGATCTAATAATTATCTTTAGGAAGTTTGTTATATAATTATTGCCTAGCCTGAAGAAGAAGTTTGTTAAACATTTCAAGGGGTTGAGAACTGAGATACAAATTACGTACAATATTCTTATGTGAATTTAGTAGTCATGAGAAGGTGGCAAACATTGGAATTTCGGAAAACAAAAAATTATTGTGTCAAACATTTTAAATGATCAACATTCAGCCAAAGTTACTTGAGTTCTGATAGGATTCACTTTAACAATGAAGCAGTTAGACAGGGAGGTAATCAAGTTTTTCCGCCTCCAGGCAGTGAAGTTTGTCCCCCCTTGCCAGCGCCCTCTCCAATTTATGCACCGCCAGCTGATTATGTAGACAAATTATCGGAAAAAGGCCACTCTGTTAACAAATTCAATTACTTCTTTGACCCTTCTTTGCATTTGTTGCACCGTTTTTACATAAAACGCAATTCTGACTTCTCATTGGATGTATTAAATGCAATGTTGTTTATAGTTGTATCTAATCAGAAGTAATCTTGTGTTTTGCAACTCAAAAACAGCATGCAACAAACGGCATGGAACGCTTTTCATTGAAAAAAATACTAGGTACTGTTTTTATTGAAATGTTCAGTTAAATCCACTGAATTGACCTTCCAGTTAAACTAAACTATTTATAAAATAAGCTTAATTATTGTTAAAAATCTTTAGTTTAATGTTAAGTTTTATTTAGTTACAATGTATTGTTGAAAATATTTCAAATGTTTCTTTCTTTCTTTCAAATAATTTTCTTAAACATCAAAACACCAAAAGTAGACGATAATGTCCTTCAAATTTGCCTTTTCCACCTATTCAGAAATGTATCACTGCAGTTAAGCGTAAAGTTGTGTTTGCTTGTCTTAGGTCTGTGCCCCCGTACTTCAAGTGGCTCAGCTACTTGTCTTGGTTCAAGTACGGAAACGAGGCATTGCTGATTAACCAATGGGACAACATCGAGTCCATCGCATGCACTCGGTCTAACACCACATGTCCACGTGATGGCCATGTAGTACTCGAGGAATACAACTTCAACGAGGTATTCATAATGAGTGATACAAATTTTAAAGTATTTAGGACTTGTCATTGATGACAATTTATCCTGGAACTCTCAAGTGGACTTTATCTGCAAGAATCTTTGTTCAACTATATATGTTCTTAAACGAATTAAAGCCACCACAGATACAGAGAAAGCATTAAAACTGGCCTGTCACACATTATTTGAATCTAGACTTGAATATGGCATCCTGCTTTGGGGAATCTCGTCTAAAAGCTATGTGCAGCAAGTTCTCGTACTCCAAAAACGAGCTTTGAAAGTAATGGTTGGTTTAAATCCTCGTGAAAGTTGCAGACTAGTATTTAAAAACCTCTAACTGTTAACAGTCACTTCAATTTATATACTTGAAGTCATCATGTATGTTTCTTCTAACCAATCATCTAATCGACTGCACGATACGCATCAAACTAGAAACGCTTCCGATTATTTCTTGCCTGTCCATAGAACAGAACAGTTTTCAAAGAAGCACCTATACATGGGATTGAAATTATTTAATAAACTGCCGTGTGGTGTAAAAAAGGGAGATAGTTTTACTCTAAGAAAAAGGCTTAAAGAATGGCTAGTTCAATACCAAATCTACACTATTAGAGAATAAGAAGAACGTTGCATTGGACAGTAAATAACCCATATACAGTAGACCCTCGATAGAACGAACTAATGTGGCGGAAGGGGGTTCCAATGGGGAATACCGATAAGCATATCCTGGTGCATTAGGATCGATAAAAATAGACTCAAGATGACTAATTTGAGGTCCAGATCGGTTACTGACGTGTTGGCTGAGCCACACACCTTAAAACCACTCACTCTCGTAGGTATTACTCACACTGAAGGTCTTACGAAATAAAAACACATTTAACGTTCAACAATGTATTTATTTCGTTCAAAATACTGTATTTTCACAATTTATGTACAATTTATATTTACAGTAAAAAAGGTTTCTAATTTTGATAAAATTCCTCCATCTGAATGTACACTCTTTTGCGCTTTTTGTCCGCCAGCATAATCACACAATTTAATCACCCGACACACTAACACAAGTTACCACAATACAGATATCACATCACGAATCAGCTGCAGGTGACTTGTTGTTTACATTTGTCACAGTGCAGGGAGGGGAGGTACTTCGCGGTGCGCAGTAGATAGCCTGACATTATCGATCCACTCCCACTCCCTGCTCCAGTCTGCGCGGTGTATCCTGACAACCCCAGCATCGATTCGCAAACTCATAACTCAGTTGCCTTTCTGCGTAGATCCGGTATTGTCAACGTGACATTAGTGCACTCTATTGTCATTAAATATTGTTTAAATTACTAGCGTTTAGCGTTGATGTTAAAAAATACTGTATGTAACATAAAAATATGTTTTTCGTTTATTTAAATTTTAATTTTTTACCGAGGGTGGTCGGACCATCCGAATCGATTGGCGAGTTTGTTGTTGGCGTCTACTGTATATAGTTGGTTATTTTTATATATATACAAAAATAACCAACTGATCTGCCATCTTTAGATTTAACATTTAAATTATTAGTAGTCATAAAATTTGTATTCAAGCCCTACAACAGTACTTAATAATTATTACATTACTCAAAGTTGTGTAATAAATGCTATTCTAAAGTTACATGTGTATAGTGATAAATAGCAGTTTTATAGTAACTAGAAATAATTTGTAAACACATGGTTGATTGCAGAGTAACTACATCTGGGACTACGTGTGGTTAGTGGCATTGATCATTGGTTTCCGAGTAGCAGCCTTCCTTGCGCTTCTCTACCGATCATCTCGCAGCAGGTGAAGTTAATCAGTCCTTCCCTGTGTCTGCTGGTGTCTGTTGTGCAAACTCAAACCTACCAGCTGGTCTTGGGTACCGGCAGTAGTTCAACCACATTTCAAACATACAGGAGTCTGCTTTTTGTAAATATGTACTTTCAAAGAACTCCAGCAAATTTGAAATTTCTATTTTTGTTACAAAATAAGTTTGATTTAACTGTAATTTCATGTAGATTTCATCTTGAAAAGATCAGACAGAAAAGATCTAGCTATCCCAAATTAAAACTTAGTAAACTTGACCTTTTCTGCATAAAACTTATTAGAAAGCTATTGATAGAAGACTGTTGTTATAAATTTTAACATAATTTTACTCCTAAACTGTTGGTTCAGGTAAAATTTTTATGAAGAATAGAAAAAATCTCTGTAATTGCTTAAAGAAAAGACAATAATTGCAACTTTTAGTTTTCTATCGAAGAAGAATTTATATTGTATATCTAATAAACTATTTTGTATGAAATTAGATCATACCACAGTGAAATTTGTTTAAAATAAAACAGTTCTGTAACACAAAAAAACAAAGTCTTATGAGAGTACAACAGTTATTTATTACTTTGAAACAACACAAATAATTTAAATTTTCAATTACTTTTGACAGATTTAAATGAGAATATCATATTTTTTTAACCTTATCATCAAAATAAAATTATGCATCATAGCACAAATGCATTGAAAACTGAATCTCAAGTGTTGATCAACTAGTTATTATTTGTATCAGTGTCTAGCAGTGACATTGGTAGTGATCCTCTGTAGTGTGATATCGCAACGATTAAATTTATACTACAATTTAGTTTAACGAATCCTTTCACAATGGAGCTGTGAGGGCAGTGGCAACATACCGCTATCGACAAGATGGAGCATGTAGCAATGCTTCATTCAATTTATGTAAGGGTTAGCATGCTCTATGCAATTTATCTAGGTGTAGGAAAGACTCAAAAGAATGACTTTGATAGCTGAGTTAAGATAACGTTGTTATTTTGTTACAAGATTCTCCAAATGAGTACTGTACGGAGGTTTATGTTACTAGTTTTGGACTTGCCCCTATTACACCCAGTTATGTGAATTTAAAAAAGTTAAAAAACATATTAGGATATTTTTCCTTTCACCTTTAGGTAATAAATCTAAATGCTCATGATTACGTTGTTTTCAATTGTTCAGGGTTAAAATCCCCACTGCCTTCGCCGCTCCAGAAAAGTTGTGTTTTAAAAGCACTTGAGGGTTCTTTAATTAAGGTAGTTTCTTGTACAGTAAATGATTTTCATGTTGATTATTTTATTAAATACATTAGTCTAACTTAAGATATTTGTAATGAAATTCAATGTGTTACATATTTATTATATTGTTGATGTACCTAATAAATATTTTACTTCTCTTGTATTATTGTTTTAATTACTCAATAATATACAACTACCTAATTTAAAATTTGTCAAACTGTCCAATAAATTACTAAATTTATTTTGACCTAAAGCTTTTTTTTGAACCAGGTTCACATCTTCAAAGGCTCTAGACTGTGAACTTAATTCACAAAAAGCTTTAGGCGAAAAAAAAATCTATTAATTATTGGACAGATTGACTGATTTTAAATTATATGCTTTCTAATAACATCAGCCTGAAGACAATGAAAGATTCAACTACCTGTATGTATTTAAAGGTTGTTTTATATGTGATCATTTTATTTAATATTTTAGTACACATTTGAGTTGATTGAAACACAAAAGCAAAGCCTCTTACTTGATACTTGTTATCTTTGTCGATGCCCAGCTAATGCCAGATAGACTGCGTCGCATTAAAATAAAACTAAAATTTTTAACTCTCTTATTTTGATTTACAAGATGGCAATGGACTAGAGGAAGTAGTTGCTGTCAACCTCATTCAGTGTGTAAACAGGTTTATCACTGAAGATTTTCCTGAGAGCAACTTCCATCTTGTTGGAGTCATTTATCCAGAGATTAGCTGGCAGTGTGTTGTATAGCCTGATTCCTCTAATTGGAAAACTGTTTTGGGTTTTGGAGAGCCTGCATCTAGGGATGTCAATATCACGACAGTGTCTGGTATTGTGGTTGTGCATATTGCATCTCATTTGGAGTTTATTTATGTCCTTGCTAATGGCTAGTAGGGAGTTCAGACAGTATTGGCTAAAGATGGTAGGAATGCCAGTTTGTCGAAACAGAGGCCTGCAGTGGTCCCTATATCCAGAAGAGGTGATGAGCCTAACGGCCTTCTTTTGAAATATCAGGATTCTCCTGGCGCCGGGCAAATGTCCCCACCAAACCAAACCATAGTTCAGGTTGCTATGAAAAAGGGCATAGTACACAGAAACAAGATACTGAGGGGTGACAATATGTCTCAGCTTACGGAGCAGATGCAGAACTCTTGAGAGTTTTGAACAGATGTTATCGGTATGATTCTTCCAATAAAGAGTAGAATCTAAGTGGAAACCCAAGAGCTTGACCTCTCCACGCAGAGCTACCGTATCGTCTACATTGCTAAGGGTGCAGAGCAGACGTTGAGTTTTATCTTCATTCATTTGAAGTTTATTGGTTTTAAACCAGTCACTAGCCTGTAGAAGGAGTTGGTCGGCTTCCAGCAAAGTTGGGGGAGTTGGTCAACACCCCTAGCCATCAGCGTAGTATCATCTGCAAACAGCAGCGTTTTCCCATTTAAGTGGAGATCGTTGACCAGAACCAAGAATAGCAAAGGCCCCAAAATGGAGCCCTGCGGAACACCGTGTGCCAGATTTCGGACAGCAGAGAAAGCACCACTTACAGCCACAGTTTGCTTTCTAATTTCCAGATAAGAGGCCAAGGTCCTGATGACAGTGTTTCTGAGACCATAACAATAGAGTTTATCCAGTAGGATCTTATGCGACACACAGTCGAACGCCTTACTGAGGTCCAACAAGGTCAAAGCTGTGGATTCATTTGATTCGAAAGCCTCAGTTATCTCTTCAACCAGAGCTCCAATAGCACCAGCGGTTGATCTACCTCGCCTGAAGCCAAACTGCATGGGCATGAACAGGTTATTGGTCTCAAAGAAATTCACAACCAGATTCTTCATTACAGTCTCAAGCACTTTAGATAAAACAGGCAGCACAGATATTGGGCGATAATTTCCCAGTTCGTCGTGGTTCCCTTTTTTAAAGATTGGGACAGTTTTAGCAGACTTCAAAACCTCTGGAAAACAGCCATCAGCCAGACAAGAGTTCACCAGTGCTGTCACAGGAGTTAGTATACCTGGCATTATGAGTTTTAGGAAGGTACATGACATGCCATAAATATCACGGCTATCTGAGTTCTTGAAGGATCTCACAATCCGAGCTACCTGCTCAGACGTCACAGGCTCCCATAGCGACTCCCAGGCTCCTCTGCAGTCTGACTAGTTCATAAAGCGACATTCTGGCCGTATCTGGTCAGGACGGACATAGTTATTGTACAAGACTTTGTACGGGTTTGCTGTGTTCTGTTAGTTCATTTGTGTTATAAATAACCTGAGAAAGTACGATTTATATGAAATATAAAATAAAAGACAGTTGTTTATAAAATACATATTTTGTTTATTTCAATCAAAAATGTACAAAATACTCAATACAAAAATATAAATATTTACAATATATACCTATTTTAAAAATATAACTTTACATTAATTGAAATTAAATTACTTTACTTTTAAATTAAAATAACTTTTAAATACCGGAAGATACATATTTAAAAGTTACGACACCCACAATTTTAATGAATCGGTACCTATTATTTTGCCGAGTAATAGGATTGGGACCAGAAACTCAAACTCTTAAAGTTACTCAAAGTATAACTTTAAGTTGGTCCCCTTGTTTTATATTAATATTGTGTCGTTTTTAAAGGCTAAAAATTGATCTGATTAATTGACTTAACTTGAGTTTTTCCGAACTTGTCTCCCTCTATATCCAAACTCAAAGTATCTGAAAAAGACTTTATTTATGACATTAAAATAATCATTGGTTTACCGACTTATTAAGTTGATAGGAAAATTAACGAACTGACAAATAATCCAAAGCAGCCCAAATCAGAATGGGAGTGAAAGATTTGTACACAGTAGTCGCTGGGTTCATTTTTCTTTTTTAGACTATACAAATGGGTATGTTAACACAGAGTTGACACACAACCTCAAAGGGTAGGTTTTCTTAATTCAAGGACTTAAATATTGCAACAAGAATTCAGGTAGATTAATTAAGATTTCAAAGTGACATGCTTAATACTAACAGGTACTTAAAAATAAGTTTAAGGTTAAATCTTGGTGATATTATCTCCTACCAAACAGAGAGCAACTTTAGACTACTAAATAGCGACATTTTACCTACAGCCGATCATTGTTCTCCTAATCAAATATTTGTGGTCATTTCCGTAGTGCTGCCACTCTTGGGACTGGCAGGAAGCCGGGGCGGTTGCTGGGGGGAAGGCTGCGACTTGACTGCATGGTTTGGTATGACGTTGATGCTCCTCCTCTACCACTGCTTGAATCTCCACTGCCACTGGCTGAAGCTCCTCTACCATATCCTGAAGCTCCTCTACCATATCCTGAAGCTCCTCTACCATATCCTGAAGCTCCTCTACCATATCCTGAAGCTCCTCGACCTATACCCCCTCCACTTCTCCCCGCTGCACCTCTTCCTCCGCTTTTTGATCTTCCACGACCAGTCGCTCTGTACTGCTTGTGCCCTCTGTTTCTGAATGGAACAAATTTAACATTACATATTGAAAGCCAGGAGGACTATTGGAATGCTTCTTTGCTGTCTGAGTCTGTTAAAATTCAGTTTAGCGTATTTCAACACACTCCAGACCTAAATTGAAATGTGGAGACTGGTTCTTTCATCGTGACAATGTGACTGCCCATGTAGCCATATCAGACCGCTAGTTTTTGGCCAATACCAGCATGACCACCATTCCCCACGACCCATACTTGCCAAATCTTGTCCAACGCGACGTTTTTATGTTCCCCATAGTGAAAAATAACATTAAAGATCACCGTTTTGACGAAAATAAAGGAGTGAAAAGGCAAACGAGGATGGAGCGTGCAGCCATTCAGACTAAGGGGTGTGAGGGGTGCTTAAAACCATGGGAGCATCGAATGAACAAATGCATTACACTAAATGGGGAGTATACTAAAGGTATACATGTAAATTAGTAAAAGAAATAATAAAACATGGTTTTTATAGTGAATTTCCCGTTATTTTTGGGTACCCCCTCGTATATCATGTTTATTAATGTTAAAATTATTTTGAAAAGTGAAAAACTGGTTGCTTTAAAGTTTAAACCCTTGCAGATGGTTGGTTTGACAGTCAGGCCACATCAGTTTGATCAGTTCAACCGATCATTGTTCTACTATAAAATTATTAAAATTATTAGTAAGTTATTGCAGGGTCAAGATGTACATTCACACAATACTCGATCTAGTGAAGTGTACAGGCAAATTAACCACCGATTAAATATACATAACAAATTACCTATGCAAGCTGGTGTAAAATTATTGAACAAACTGCCTTTAGAAGTTAAAGCTACACTGTCAGATCTGGCTCTTTTCAAAATAAACTTAAAACCCACTTGCTGGCTATGGTCCTACTCTGTTGCGGAATTTACTGAAGGAGTTTAAATTTCCTTAATAGGCTATATACCTTTTTGTAACATTATTTTAATACTATACTAGAACCCTCTTCCTTATCAGTGGTTAATAATCATAACACATTAATCACATTTCTGTAATTCATTCATTCATTTCACCACTTTTTGTATCATCTTCACCTTGTCAACACAATAATTATTGTTAATTGACAAATAAATTAAATAAAAATATTATACTATACAATAAACAAGTTGAGACTTGCTGCCTGCTTGCATCCGGCACGTGTGTGACTCGTGTTCAGAGAGCCGGCCAGACTAAGCGAAGACCGAACTAACCCATGCCGAACTTACGGGAGTCTACTGTATCTGGTAACTTTATATTTTTTCAAATTAAATTGTAGTTACAATTTTGTGATTATCTTTGTTTATTCCTCTTTTTATTAAGAACTTGCCATAAACAAGTACTTAATTTCCTTTTTCACTGACAAATCCTAGACTTTTGCAAAATCCCTCCTGGCCCAACAATTTTTTCCTGTACAGCTCTATTAGATAATGCATTAATATTATTAAATCATATGAAGCCCTAGTAAAATAGCCCTTAAATGTTTACTTAAAAAGAAAAAACTTTTGAAAGACATCTCTACTTTAGCCCTACAACAATAATTCAACAAGTGTATAATTTCGATCATAATATTTATTCATAGAAACTTACTTGAATTTAGCCATGTACGGTGCAACATTGGAGCCAGATGGTGCTGCTGCTTTAGGATCAACTTTTCTTTTCTTCTTAGCTGTTGTTCCATGAGTTCTTAACACAGGTGATAAGGGTCTCTTTTTCGTCTCCACAAAATCTTAACACATTTATTTATTTATAGTCATTTTATAAAAGAAAATGTGTTGACTGCAACACACTGGTAAGACCAGCAGCCTAATTTAAATTACCCTTTCAATCCCCCATTTTGAAAACTGGGGCAAAGTGTCAGTATGCATTAAAAGATACTTTGGGTTCCTTTAATAAAATGTACCAATTTCGGTTGTGCTGAAAAAACTGGTTAAAAAGTTATGAAGGCGTTTCCACACTTATTCCTGACCCTGTATATACAGGGTGTCCAGTAATTAGGGGATCAAACTTCACCAGGTGATTTGTCAGGTCATAATAACAAACAGCCTTAACCCGCTTAGTTTTCCGTCTGTCTGGCTGTGTGCGTTTTTCACTAAATAAATTTTATCTCCCAGCCAAATTAAGTTATAAACTGTAAACTTTACACACTTGTAAGTACACTAGAGTCCCGCTTATCCGAACCCCGCTAATCCGAAAATCCGCTTAATCCGAAGACTGTTGAGGGGAAAAAACTATACGATTTTGAGTTGGTAAAATAAATAAAACTGGTTTTCCAATTACTGTATCATACTTTATGTGTTTAATAACAAACTCCAAAATACAGTAGAATCTTGATTATCCGAGATGATTGGGACCAAGACCACCTTGGATACAAAAAAACTCGGAATAATACAGAGGTTAAGTGCTTCTACGAGGAAAAGTGACAAAAGAGAGAAGAAATCAGACTGTCCAGCTACGAGCCCACAGATATGAGGGGTGAAGGCAAAGAAAGAGACGACAGGTGGAAAGGACAAGGGAAGAGAAAGCAGAGGGGGAAGAGCAGCTGCAGTATGTCGCAGGAGGAAGGCAGGTGCCAGGTTTTGTCAGTGAGGGACAGCTGAACCTTTATCAGCTGTCTACTACGTCATTAGCTGTTTCTAGGCAACCACATAGGGGCGGGATTACATAGCCAATCACAGCATTTTCTCTGTATGCTTGTGACATCGATCTTTAAGGAGAGTGTAGTGTGTGTTTGTTATTTCCTCACCTCATCTCCATTTACTCAATGATTAATTTCATTTGACAAATAATGTTTTTATACCAGTACTAGTTTGGAATTACAGTAAATTGCAAAGGTTTTGTACCAAAAAAGAATTGATCTTGCGTGTACAAAATGGATGTTTGGTTCTGTCTGAGATCGGCCAACCTGATAATGGCTGCCGGCCTCCATTGAAAATGCACTCAACACGGATGTAGGGGGAGGGTTGTTTACTTGGAACTGCTCGCTACTAGTTCCTTATCTTATCTTCACCAGAAGTACAGTACACACCCTGCCGCCACATCATCTTTGTACTGCCCGTCATATCTGCGTATGTTACTTCCGCACTGTTTTGTATTCCAGTGTACTACAGCATTCAAACACACAGTTTCTTACATTTAAATGTAAAATATTAGTCGCTCAAACTCAATATATGACTTTATAAGGTCAATATATGATAAATCCATCAATATATGCCTAAAATCCACTTAATCCAATTTTGCTAATCCGAACAGGTTTCGGTTCCAATTAGTTCGGATTAGCGGGACTCTACTGTATAATTAAAACCAATATTAAAAAAATAAATTTGACTAATTTTTACATTTGGTTTAAAAATGGTGTCCGTATTAAATTGTCCAAGCTTAATAACTCAAAACCCTTTATCTTTATGGATGAATGGTTGATGTAATAGTCTTGATGTACTTTGAGAGTTTTCATTTTAAAACTGTACTGTGTTGTGTAGTACAAATCAATACAAAACAATTGAGCTACAAAGTCATCAATTGATTATAAAAAAAACTATTTGATTGAAGAAACTCAATTTTAGTAATAACATTTCTTTATTATCAATTGCTTGCTATAAAATATGCCTATTTTCCAGAATCTTCCGTTCCCATCCCGGGCAAAAAATTCTGCTCCCGCAGGGATCTATTCTAAATTGTTTGAGTTAATGGTCTTTGATCAATTAAGCACGTTTTTGAACAAAACTATATTTTAAGTCCCAACTTGAATTCAAAGTGGAAAATTAACTACTAAATTGATTGACGAAAAATAATATTTGAGTTCTGTCAGCTTTTATAATAAAGTCTTAACTGAGGCAACCCTTTGTGACCTGAGAAAAACAATTGATTGTGTGACTCATAAGTTAAGTTTTTGTTCAACTACACTACTGAGGAATCCAAGATTTCTTTAAATCTTATCTTAGTGACAAAAAACAAAAGGTTAAAAGTCAATGGGAATTGGTCATTCGAGGATGAGGTTGAATATATAGTTCCTCAAGGATTGGTACTCAGTTTAATACTATTTTTAATTTGTATTAATGATCTTCAAATCTTAATCGTCTGATCTTGATCAACTTAAAACTACTGTGCAGAGCATGTTACCGGCCTACCGATTTAAATATTTATACTTACTGATTTTGTGTTTTTCTTCTGCAAACTTTTCAGTGATTTTTAATAGATCACGCCCATATTTCTCAAAATTTGCTTCAGTCACTCCAACAATTTTTAACATTTCGGTTTTGGTTTCTGGTAGTTTTATTGACATCCCTTTCAAAGCCTAAAAATTAGGTCACACAATTTAATTAGACACTATTTCAATGTGAATTCCATAAAACTAAAGAGTATTTTTATTCACCTGTTAATCCTTCAGAGTCTTAAACCCTTATAGTAACGTTCGGCTAGTGTGTTCACATAAGACGGCGTCAGTTACAGTAGCGTGCTGGGTCCACCGTGTAGATGCTGCTTACTACTGGCATCTAGCAGAGAACATCCTCACCTCTCACCAACGCCAACTCACTTGTGAACTTGACTCCCTACGGAAAACAGCCGGTGGTCTAATGGTTATAGTGAGGGACAGTGAGGCTCATCAAATCCAGTGGTAGTGGCACTTTTGAGCTTAGGGAAGCACCAAATCCCCGAGTTTAGAATTGTAGTTCTCTGACTGCTAATGCACCGTACCAGAGAGAGCAGTTTTGCTAAAATTTTGTGTTGAAACCTGTAAGATAGGCTTTTAATAAAAATTAAAAAATAAATTAACACGCTGAGGAGTTAAAATCCATATAGCATGAAAATTAAGTACTGACCTGAATGTTCATGATGGTGTTTGTATTAACTCCGTTTCTTTCAGCCACGTCTGTGACGTAGTCCATCAGTTCACAGAAACAAGATTCTCGGATTTCATCAAGTTCTGGGCATCCAGACGACTTATTGTCTGATCTTGACGGTGAATCTGATGATGATGCAGTCTTTTTGGCTCTTTCACGCATTGAGAAAACTACCTTTAAACATCAAAATATATTATAATCATTAAGTAAAACAAACTAAAATTGTTATAAATTATAAAGAATATACCTACAAAAATGCAAATTTGACTAAATAAATGTTTGAAAAAGCTTTTTTATACAGGTGTGGAATATTAAAAACAACAACTAAACAACTGCTGTCAAGGAAATCAAACCAAACTCAAAGTTTAACGCAAAATTCAGTAAATTCGGGATATGAATTTGACCCATCACTAATCAAATTTATTCAATAGCATTAACCCTTTGAGGTCTCGTCGAGTATAGGTCGACAAACGCTATTTCCTTTTGAACGCTTGGATGTCCAGTATAGGTTGCGGTTGAAACAGTCTCTGATATGCAAGGACTACGCTTCACTAACGGCACCTAGCAGAGAACACCGAAACTACCACTCCCTCCCTCCCGTCGCCAACTCACGTGCGAGTTGGACAGCCCACGACAAACAGCCCGGTGGTTTAGTGGTTATAGTGACGGACAGTTGGCCCCTGTCTCTCACAGCGTGGGTTCGAATCCCACCCGGATGCGCTCTGGTACGGTGCAATGCTAGTCATTGGATCATTCCGGGTGCCAGAGCCACAATGACCCGCTGAGGATCACTGAAGAGAAAATAATTATCAAATCCAGTGAGGCGGCAAGTGGCACTTTTGAGCGCCTCCCGCTTAATCCCGCGCTTAGAGGAGTGGTTAATGACTGGTAATGCACCGTACCAGAGAGCGGTTTTGCCAAGATTTTGCTTACAGGGGCTGAGGAAACCCAAACAGGAGGCTTTTTACAAAAGTTTAAAAATAAAATGAGACCGCAAAGGGTTAAAACACAAATGTTTACAAAAACAGCCAAGTAGTATTCCATACCCTTTGACATCGCCCGCTGAGCAAGTCCCTGGCCTTGGGGCCTGGTTTGACATAGGAGTGTGTGTTGTCACGCTGAGTGATGATGTATTCCTCCATGCAGCCGATCATTATCAGCTTGTTGATCAAGCGACACACGTCCACTTTGTCCCAGTCACTGAACAAGCCAAACGCCTTTAGCTGATCGTGTCCTTAAACATAAAGAGTAGTATGTTCCTACTGCTTCATCTTCAAATGCTGCCTAATGCAATTGACAAAAAGAACATTAAAATGAATTTTTTTGAGAATCATAGTACATTTGCGAGTTGTAGAGAGCTCACAAATATATATAGGGTTTTTCTTGAAAATCGCATGGATTTCAGAAAGGCACAAAATATTAAATTTTAACAACCATTTATGGTTTTTTATACAATGTGTTCTGCAGACTTTCGATTTTCATGAAAACTTACAATGAAAAAATTACAATGCGTATATTACGCCCTTCTGATTGCATACATGTTTTCAGACATTGCCTGAAGTTTTTTGCGTAGTATCTTGTAACATTTGTTGTGGAATGACTTAGATTCCTCTTCTGATAGCTTCCTTCAACTCTAGTAATGTGTGTGGTTTAACAATATAAACACACAATTCAGGGCTGGCTTAAGGAAAGCTTGTCGGGCACGTTCCGTTGAAACTTATTCAGCATTGACCGTTGCTCCATCTTGCTGAAACCAAACGTTTAGCCTTGCTATGCAACACCGGCGAAGTGAAGGAAAGAAAAAAGTATTCCACATTTCCAAATAGCAATCTTCATTGACAATGGCAGTCTGTCAAAAATAAATACAGCCCGATGTATTCAACTTCAACTTTACCTAGAGGCTAATGACTATTGACTAACCACTGTCCAAGACTTTACCTAGAGGCTAATGAGCTAATGACTAACCACTGTCCAAGACTTTACCTAGAGGCTAATGAGCTAATGACTAACCACTGTCCAAGACTTGACCTAGAGGCTAATGAGCTAATGACTAACCACTGTCCAAGACTTGACCTAGAGGCTAATGAGCTAATGACTAACCACTGTCCAAGACTTTACCTAGAGGCTAATGAGCTAATGACTAACCACTGTCCAAGACTTTACCTAGAGGCTAATGAGCTAATGACTAACCACTGTCCAAAACTTTACGCTGTTTGCTGCCTTTTAACACATCGGCTAGGTAGTTCATTGTGAAGTTGGTGTTGCGGCCCCCAGTGTATATTTGTTGTAAGGATATCACAATATCCTGGCATTGCTCTGTTACATCTTCTACTTTGTAACTTTCCTGAAAATTGAATATTTGAGTCAAAATCAAATATTTACGTTTGATTTGTCAATTTTATTCAAATCAGCTTTTTTTGACAAGATTTCTTAAAAACTATCAAAACTGTATTATTTGTGTAACGATAACACAACATTTAATAGGAAGAAAGGTTAGAAAGCTAAT
Organism: Matsumurasca onukii; assembly: GCA_018831715.1. Taxonomy (NCBI): domain Eukaryota; kingdom Metazoa; phylum Arthropoda; class Insecta; order Hemiptera; family Cicadellidae; genus Matsumurasca; species Matsumurasca onukii. The sequence goes on along the minus strand of CM032062.1, from coordinate 27,913,962 downwards.
ATACTAACAGTCTGCTTTGCTGGAAGGATAAAGTCAATTCTTATATTGATTAAACAAATAGTGCAGTGGCGGCTCGTGAGCCTAGAGGAAGACAAAGGGCAAATCAGCTGTACTCCACTATTTAACAGGAAATATGCTTTTAATTTTTAAATATTGATTCTTAACACATGGACAGAAACTTCAAGATACATTGTTTATCGATAATATGAGTATTTCTCTAGGAAACTCTGTAAATAACTGAAAACATGGTTATAAAAGCTTGCAAGTTCTAGTAGGGGATTAAAAGTTAATGTTAGTAATGATAAAGAAAGATATTTGTTATTTTACCAATACCTACGTTACCCTATACCTATGTTATTTTATATTTTTTATAACTTTATAACAAAATTGTTATTGTATATATTAAACTACCTGTACAGGTTTCAATGTAATGTTGAGTTATTGATTTGATGTTGCAAAAATAATATGTTGAATTGAAACATTGAACTACTTCCGTACTAAGTGAAACACTGACAACAAATAGAAATCGTTGCATAAGGTTGTTTTGTAGTATTGGATCAGTAAATAATATACAACTATTTAAAATTATTTGTTTACTCTTTAAAAGTGTACGCAATCCGGTCATGTTATTGCAAAAGTTGACTTAAAACAAAGTAGTAGCACTGCTCAGATCTAATGACAGCTGGACAACTGGTTTCACTAATTACACGCTCTGTGATTGTTGCGCAATATTGTGTAAACTACCATAGGAACGGATGTCATGAAAGAAAAAAATTGCAAATACAGTAAAGGAATCACATACTGGTTTCACTAATTACGCACTCTGTGATTGTTTCATTAATTACGAGCAATATTGTGTAATCTGTGGGCTCCAAAACTGAGGCTACTTGTACTTCTTAGTGATGGATAAGAAAAGGAAACGAACTGTTTTATCAATTCACCAAAAGTTGGAAATAATTTTTATCCCACGGATATCAAAAACAGATTTATTAAATGTTAAAGTTTAATTTTTTCCCCTCTAGAATATAAGTGAAGTGACCCTTCACTCCCTTCACCCGACGAGCCGCCACTGGTGTAGTGTGCATTGTATGAACCTACCTTGCAGAGACAGTTGTCACAAGCCACAGTCGGGTTGTTTGGACAACGTCTGTTGAAATCTTCACCAAAGTAATGCAGTTGAATGGCTCTCCTACAGTCGGATCTGTTGTCGCAATAGTCCACCATGCGACTCAGATTCTCCTTGTGCGTCGCTTTCGTCGTATTGGTTCCATCTCCCTCTGATACACACGTTTAATTAACTGGATATTCACACGGGAAGTCTACAGCTGTTAAAACATTAATCTAAGAAAAGAACGATAAAATTCTTACTTTGCAACACTTTACTCATTAAGTAAACAGTATTTACTATTTAGTGATACCTCTCTGTGATGAAACTCAAAATATATCAAACAATTTCACATTTTAATAGTTTAACAGTTGACAACCCCTTTGGTTCACAAATTGTTGAGTTTCTACAATAATGCCATTTTCCAGTTTTCGAACAAACTTTCCCTGTAATTCTTCTGTTTTTTTTTTTGCTGACTCTCAATATGCTGGAAAATCTAGTTTACCTTTTGACTAAACAAATGTGTAATACAATATGTAGTGTATCTACAAAATCCTAACTCTTAAGCTCTTGCGGCCAGTGTCATCACTAAGATCTAAAGCATCCGGTTTACACCACGTCACAGTTGAAATAAAGTTACAGCTAGACGTTTTGACCTCGCTGTGGAGAGTCATCCTCAGTAGCTGATTGAGAGTGATCCTCAGTAGCTGGTGGAGAGTCATACTCAGTAGCTGGTTGAGAGTGATCCTCAGTAGCTGGTGGAGAGTGATCCTCAGTAGCTGGTGGAGAGTGATCCTCAGTAGCTGGTTGAGAGTGATCCTCAGTAGCTGGTGGAGAGTGATCCTCAGTAGCTGGTTGAGAGTGATCCTCAGTAGCTGGTTGAGAGTGATCCTCAGTAGCTGGTGGAGAGTGATCCTCAGTAGCTGGTGGAGAGTGATCCTCAGTAGCTGGAGAGTGATCCTCAGTAGCTGGTTGAGACTGCTGAGCTGCTGAGGATGACTTCCTCAGTGCAGGTCAAAACGTCTAGCAGTAACTTTAGTTCAACTATGAGCAAACCAAAGCCTTAGATCTAGTAATCATAAAATAATACAATTTCCGTAAAAGTTAAAGTTGAGTCATATGGGCATTGAAATCCTAGGTTAAACAAAAGGTTAAAAAATTGTAAAACTAAAAATTTGGAAGTACACACATAACATTTTTCAACGTTTAAACACACATAAACTCCTTTAAAACTTATATGATAGCTTTAAAAATTTCCCACCGATATCAGTAAGCAGAACAGGATAACTGGTTGAACATACTTACTTTCAATGATTTTGCGTATTTTCATTACATCTGCTATTGCGAAGTACAATATACAGGCAGAGTGTTCTCCATCTCTTCCTGCTCGTCCAGCTTCCTGGTAGTATCCCTCGATACTCTTTGCCACAGAGTAATGCACTACAAACCTGACGTCAGGCTTATCTATTCCCATTCCAAACGCTATTGTTGCAACCACTACCTGCAAAAACAAAAGAAGTCACTCATACTAAATCACTATTTGAGATGCCGACCACTCTCATGAGGGTATTTTAAGGCAAATATGTGGTGAAGGATGAGTGTGATGAGTGGTAGTCTTGTTACAAACTAAGGCCAACTCTTCCTTAGAATGGGTCATTAATTCATAGCCCAATGACCAATGGCACCAACGACTTAACGCGTGATCTCGAACCACAGGCGATGGTCTGATATGTCTAAACGATGGTGGAGGAGCGGTATCATCATCAGATCACTGAGACTATCTGAGCCGCTTTAGACCTATATCATCCTCAAAACTAGATAATGCAAAGGATGAACTTAATAATTTAATACATTATGTATAAAACCACATGGGTCTTGTCTTGTCCATTCCCAAATTTTTAGAACTTAGGTGCAGTTTTTAGATTGATACTTTATTGTTTATGTCTTGTGATCGATATAATTGGTAATTAAGACAAATTAAGGGTTAAGTAAAAAGCCAAATCAAGAACTTCTGATTAACAACTGTTTCATTATTTTCCAAAAATTGTTTTACTTTGTTGAAGGGGTGGACGGAGTGGACTTTTAGATATTGTGACGAGAAATTCGAAATACACTCGATTTTTGTCTACCTGTTTAAGATTGTTGAGAAACCCTCCCTCCACCGTTCCAGCTGTTGATGGATTGTTGTCACAAGGGCCCCCCGTAAATCTCTAATAGGCTTACTAGTGTAGAAGCTCTTGTTTGATAGCTTTTGTGTAATGTTACATTTGCTGTACTTTGTGCCAGTGTGGCCAATCCCTCTGAGAAAATTATCTTGAAGCATAGATCTATTCTGCCATAGAAACAAATTCTACATCTGAGTATATTAACTTACTTAAAACGTTGTATTCAGTTACAAGTAAGACCCAGAGTTTGACCTGCAGTCGCTCTATCCGGTTGACTCTTAAAACTCTTCATTAAATCTCATTTTGTGGCACATGAGCTAGGACAGTAATCCATTTGTACAATCTTGACTACTTTATTTTTAAAACTTGAGGATGACATTTAATCATGGGTTTGATTATAGATTAACATATTTTAACATATTTAAGAGCTTTAATTCATCCAACAGTTGTTGTAGTCAATTCTAAGCCACCTGCTATATTTGATTGTTACTTGTTACCTACTTTTATTTTATTCAAAACCCAATTGACTTGAACTTTCTTCCGTTGGGGGTCGGAGAGTCCAGCATGATAACAATCTGCAGAAACACCATTATTTTGCAGTATCTGAGCAACATTCTCACATTCCTAAAAACAAACATTTTTTATTAAAGACATGAAGATAACAAAACCGTGTACTATACTCATGACTGAAACAAAAGAAAAATTTCACTTACAAAATAGTTGTTGTAAGTCTTCCAAACACTATTAAAGCAATAGGTAGTTTTTTAAAAATACTCACGGCTATGCTAACATAAAGTCAACACAAACCTCGGAGGGTCAAGGCTAGTATTTTTAGTTAAGTTTGGTCCAAAACCAGTTTTTAAGTCAAGGTCGTTTTACACGGTGCCACTAGTGGTGCCCAGTTCTAGCGGCCGTTAGTGGACGCCATTAGTTTTAGCGGCTAGTTCACTTACACATGAGGTTATTAGTGGCGTCCGATATTTCCTCTTAGTGGCTGTCAGTTTGATGGAAAGGTGTTTGGTAACTAATAGATATGTAGTCAACATATCTAAAAATTTCTGATTTTTGCTTGAATCTGGAGTGACAAATCTAGCTCTGCCTTTACTCTTTCGAAGTCTTAAAGTTTTGTTTTATATTAATGATATAGGGTGGGAAATTTTTACTGTACCTTTCTAGAAAATCCATAGATGATTCCACTTTTGTTAAAATATTTGTGTTTTATCAAGTCCAAGATTTCTGACATAGTCTCTTTATCTTTTCGTTTCACACTATACTGAAGGTTGGGACGATCAAAACTTGACACAAACCTAAGAATTAAGAGACAAACAAAACTAATTAGTTTTCAACCATAACAAATTTACTAAAGTGATATTTTAACATAACTTTGTTGGATAATATGTAAACTATATTTAAATGACATGTTTATTAGGTGAGGTGTCAATCAATAAATTCTGACTTTTGGGCCTCACTCACCTTAAGGTTAGCGGAAGACTACGATGTCTTGAAGATTGTAGGGATCTTCACGTCAAAAACACACACATAAACACAACAGTCTTCCGCACTTCCCAACGTTTTGCGGCACCTACAAATGTATCGCGTTCTCAAGGGCTTTCGTCCGGTCTTTTACGCGTTGCAAACGACGAACCACTGTCTTCCACTAACCTTAAGGTGAGTGAGGCCCAAAAGTCACAATTTATTAATATGTAAACTGTTTTTTTTATGATTGTAACATGACGACACTGTTTCAAAGCTCTAAAAGAAATCATGTTACAAATTGGAAAGTTTAAATTAGTTACTTGTGGATTTATTTTTAGTGTCGGACAGGTTTTGCTTATTTATCGAAACTTATCTGTGGATCCATGATTCCGTGGTGGATTAGTATCCTGCGCGACTCCGAGCTCATCACTCCAGTGGCACGGGTTCGATCCCCTCAGTCACCAATTACAATTTGTAATGTGATTATATGGTAGGTAAAGGTCGAGGTTGAGTGGTAGAGAGGACTTCATAGTCCTTACTTTGCCTCGTTAAACAAGACAAACTTTACCTTTTTTTTTGACCTGGAGGCAGTGATTATATTGCAGTCAAACGTTGCCTTGTCTATCAATTGTCAAACTGACATGTTACGCTAGTTTTCAGGCAGAAACTCATTTAATTTAGCACAGATCTTGGCTTTACAACTGATTGTCATACACTTTTGAAGCTAAAAAACTGAATACAGTAGACGTTCCTCAAACGGACCTCGCTCGACCGGATTCAAGAGGGTCCAGACCACTGTAAAAAAAAAAATTTAAATTTAAATAAATATTTTTTGTTACATACAGGATTTTTAACATCAACGCTAAACGCTAGTAATTTAAACAATATTTAATGACAATATAGTGCACTAACGTCACGTTGACAATACAGGAGCTACGCAGAAACGCAACTGAGTTCTGAGTTTGCGAATCGATGCTGGGGTTGTCAGGATACACCGCACAGACTGGAGCAGGAAGTGGATCGATAATGTCAGGCTATCTACTGCGCACCGGCGAGTCAACCCTCCCCGCCCCTGCACTGTCACAAATGTAAACAACAGTGAGTCACCTGCAGCTGATTCGTGATGTGATATGATATCTGTATTGTGATAACTTGTGTTAGTGTGTTGGGTGATTAAATTGTGTGATTACGATGGCGGACAAAAAGACAAACTAGAAACCTTTTTTACTGTAAATATGAATTGTACATAAATTGTGAAAATACAGTATTTTAAACAAAATAAATACATTGTTAAACGTTAAATGTGTTTTTATTTCGTAAGACCTTCAGTGTGAGTACTGCCTACGAGAGTAAGTGGTTTAAAGGTGTGTGGCTCAGCCAAACACGTCACCGATCTGGACCTCAAATTACGTCATCTTGAGTCTATTTTTATCGATCCTAATGCACCAGGATATGCTTATCGGTATCCCCCCGAACGTCCGGATTTTTCAAAATCCGGACCACCCTTCCGCCACATTAGTCCGTTCTATCGAGGGTCTACTGTAGTTATATGTGCTTCTGCAAAGGTTGCAACCAAATTGATGATTATTACTAAGATAAAGACTTGTAGATTCACATAATGATACTTTACCACTTAGTGTTTTTCTTCATGTCCAGCTGATAGAGGATATCTTTGCGGACTCGGATGGTTGCAGTAGCTGTGAGAGCCATCATCGGCACCCCAGGGAACTGTTTGCGCAGTTTGCTTAGTTTTTTATAGTCTGGCCTGAAACAATAAAAAAAAAAGGTTTTAACTAAAGCTGTGCAGGATCCCGGATTTTCGGTGCGGGGATTGACGTCATTTCCCGACCCCCTCACCCTAGTACCGAAATTTCGGGACGAAAAGTAAAAACTGCTGAGTGCATTTTCAATGGAGGCCAACAGCCATTGTCAGGTTGGCTGATAACGATCTCAGAGAGAACCAAACATCCATTGTGTACTTGTACTAGATCCGATTCTAGCTTGCTATATCTATTTTTACTGTACTAAAAACTTTTCAATTTACTGTAGTTCAAACCTAGTATAAAAACATTATTTGTCAAATCACTCAGATGAAATTAATCATTGAGTACATGGAGATGAGATAAAGAAATAACAAACACACACTACACTCTCCTCAAAGCTCGATCTCACTATATCACAAGCATACAGAGAAAATGCTGTGATTGGCTATGTAACCCTGCCCCTATGTGGTTGCCTAGCAACAGCTAAAGACGTAGTAGACAGCTGATAAGGGTGCAGCTGTCCCACACAAAAAAACAGGCATCTGCCCACACACTGCAGCTGCTGTCTTCCCCTCTCCGCTTTCCTTCTATTCCCTTGTCCTTTCCACCTGTCATCTCTTTCTTTGCCTTCACCCCTCATCTCTGTGCGCTGGTAGCTGGACAGTCTGATTCCTTCTCTCTCACTCCTTACATTAGCAGCAACCTCTTTGTAATTTACAATCCTTTTGTGATTCATACTCCCGACTCTCCCCAACTGTTTTTGCAATGTTTGGGCTATGTGAGTCAGTGTTATTCATTGTAAATGGGTGAGGATGAGTGGGTTATGTAATAGTTGTGATGTACTTTGAGATTTTTTTTTTTAAACTGCACGGTGTTGTAAGCCATTTATCATAAACAAAACAATTTGATTAAAGAAACTCAATTTTATTTAATATTTCTTTAACATGTCTATTTGCTAACATTTCCCATTCCGAATTCCGGATTTTTTGCAAAATCCCTCCCGTTCCCGTCCTGGACCCAAAATTTTGCTCCCGCACAGCAGCAGCAGTTTTAACCATTTGTCATTGGACATCATTGTCTATTGTGAGTTTGTGACTTGTCACTGGTAAGTACACCACGAGCTTAGTGAGGCTGGAATCCCAATCCGACAGTACAATATTAAATTAAAAAGCTAACAATAAAACTTGATGTCTCATCAATTTACCGGAAATCATGGCCCCACTGAGAGACACAATGAGCCTCGTCGATGACAAAACGGGTGAGCAGATTCCTGTTGAACAGACCTTCCAGAATATTGAGCAGCCTCGCAGACGCTGCTATCTTCTCAGGAGTCAAGAACAACAGATGGAAGTCTAGAGGCAAAATCAAGTTTAAAATAACAACTGATAAAGTTTAACAAATTTCATTTATTTGATTTGATTCTATCAGGGAAGCAATAGAATTGAACAGATACATTTCAGGTTATTATAGAATAATATAAAGTTTGGGTCCAAGACTAAAGACTTTTTAATTTAATGTATTATTTAATGATAACACAATATCCAACATTAACCCTTTGAGGTCTCGTGTCAACTATAGGTCGACAAACGCTATTTCCTTTTGAACGCTTGGATGTCCAGTATAGGTTGCGGTTGCAACAGTCTCTGATATGCGAGGACTACGCTACACTAACGGCACCTAGCAGAGAACACCGAAACTACCACTCCCTCCCCCCCGAAGCCAACTCATGTGTGATGAGTTTGACAGCCCACGACAAACAGCCCGGTGGTTTAGTGGTTATAGTGACGGACAGTTGGCCCCTGTCTGTGACAGCGTGTTCGTGATCCCACCCGCGCGCTGGTACGCTAATCATTGATCATTCGGTGCGGGGACACAATGACCGCTGAGGTTCACTGAAAAGAAAATGGCTCATCAAATCCAGTGAGGCGGCAAGTGGCACTTTTTGAGCTTAGGGAGGCGCTGAATCCCCGTGCTTAGAGGTGTGGTTCAATGACTGGTAATGCACCCTACCAGATAGCGGTTTTGCTGAAATTTTGTTTACAGGGGACTAAAAAACCCATACGGGAGGCTTTTTACAAAAATTTAAAAATAAAATGAGACCGCAAAGGGTTAACTAAATACTTATTACAACCACATTACAACTCATTAGATTATCATAAGAATATTACAACTATTTCATTAAAAAATGTACCCGCATGAAATTCTTAGTGCAAGTACAAAAATGACCCCTTATCAAAAGAAATATCCCCACTCACAAGTCAAAAAGGTATTTTCTGTTGGAGTGTACCAGTTTTCTGCATTAAAACTTGGATTGTAAACCAGTGTACTACAATGATTTTCAGCTTTTAGTAACTTTAACACCTTTTTACGATTATCTCAATAGGACGTACCTCAACTCATTTGATTAAAAACACATTTGAAAATAAGTGCAAACAGTTTATTAAGCCCCAACACATTAATTAATTTACCCCAACTTTAAAGTGATCTATTCCATCTATCTGATCAATCTATTCCATTTATCATGGATTCCATTTATCATGGAATCTTTCTGATTCCATTAAAATATTCTTTTGAGTCACGGTTTTCTGCATTTAAATAAGCAATTTGAACCTTTTACAATGATATGTCATAAGATCCAGCCTTTCATAACTAGCTTTTACGATACCCACTAACTCAAAGGAACGTCCCTTGACATAGTCACAGAATCAAATTTAATACCGAAAAGGAGACTTTTTTTAAATACTTATAACTTTACAAATAGCCTAAATATTTTCTTTGGGGAAATATTATTTACTTATATTGACACAACAATAAAATTAGTTATAGACGTAAAGTTTTATACTGTTAGTGGTGAATTAAACTTACTTGGGCCATTGCTGCTACTGAGTTCACTAATGATTCGACCATGCTCTGTGTCTGTTGTATCCCCGGTGAGACACGCTGCCGGAATCTACCAGAGTACAATTTCACATTTAGAACTCAAACCTATACTTGATTAAGATTTCTAACCTTGAAAATGCAAAACAAATTATTATTACATTAAATTAGAAAACTAGACTTTTCCGGCCACTTCAGGAAGAAAACTACTCCCTACTGGGGCAATATTTAGAAAATTTCCTAAAAACATAAATGCCTGAAGCTAATGTTGAGCAGACATTGTCTACGTGACAGTCCCAAGTCAACCTCGATCAAGGTGTATTCCAAGGAATTTTGTCGAGTAGATATTTTCGATCACAGTTTCATCCAGCATGACTGTAGGACTACTGAGATTGACTGTCGAAAACAAAAATGAATGAAGGATGATTTGTTGAGTTTGTTTTGAGGTTGAGCTCATTGAAGTGTTGAATTGAACTGTTGAGCTCTATGAATGTGATTTTTCCCAGTTCTGATAGTGTCTTTGCATAGAGCTAAACAGTAAGCGCTTCATCAAAAAAAGGATCATGGGTTGTAATTTTTGATCCAACTGTGTTCTTTTTATTTTACAAGCTGCTTTCTCAGTATTCACTTGAACTTGAAAGATCTAAAAATAATATCGGAGATGAACTCACATCTAAGGACTTGAGCTTGTTGACTTGGTCGAGGATGAGGGAGCGCAGGGGGGAGATGACAACTGTGACTCCCGGCTGCAGGACAGCAGGTAACTGGTAACACACAGATTTGCCTCCTCCTGTCGGCATCAGGATGAAGCAGTCGTGGTCCGTCATCGCTGCGTTCAGTGCTGGCAGTTGCTTCATGCGGAACTTGTTCAGACCAAACTGCTGTCTGAACACCTGAGTTAAGACAACACTTTAAGTGCAAGCTAAGATGTTAATTATTGTTTATGCTTCCTTTTTGTCATTTTAAATGTGCTAACACTTTAGTTGAAGCTAGCAAGAAAAATACCGTTTGTAATGCTCCTATTTCATGAGGGGTCAAAATTGCTAAGGCCTAGATTGAGGCGCTCTGACTAGCTTTGACAGCCTAAGCCCATTAAGGTAGAGCAGGCTCTATGTTTGGCAAACCTTACATAGTAGGCCCACTGCTTGAACCCAGCAGACCTAGGACTAACACATTTAGCCCATGCAGGCTAGCCTAGGCTCTGCTAGCTATTCTCACTAACTAAGGATTACCCTGATTACTGTGCTACTTACACGTCCCCCCACCTTGGGAGAAGTATTAGTAATCCTGTGAGTAGATATTGCCTTGGACACCTTGGAAACGACTAAGCCTAGCCCACAAACTACCACCTCAGCCTAGATTTGGCATGTAATACACTCACTGTTGTACTGCATAGCAACCACTGCAGGCACCTCACGACACTGGCCTACCTTATTGTCGTCATATTCACGGAATATAATGAATTATCACCTAAAAGCTCTCATACTTGGCCAGAGTAACAAGTGGGCGACGTCTGTTTACAAACACTGGTCATGCTTATGACAAACGGTATGACGCAGAAATGCCAGCTGCCAGAGTAGTTTATTCGAAATACCAGAGCTTCTGTTCTTTTTTCCCAACCAAGGGAGACCGCACCACAGTTCTTCACCCACCAAGACTCGCTGGTGTTTCGAAGTTACGCTTCGCTGCGGCACCGCGAAAGTGACCGCGACATCGGCACACGCATAGCTCCGACGACGTGGAGACACGTATGATACCCCCACAGCCTACAGGTAACTGTAAATTGTGTTTTATTAGACAGGTTCTATAATATTTTAACGCTTTCTGCCCTTTGCAGTCATCAATTAATTGAACTTTTCACATCTTTGTTGAACCTGTCAGGCCACCTGTAGAGACCAACTAAGACCATGCTTTCTTAGTATCATTTTAATTGTCTCGGCCTTTACTACACGCTTATAATTACGGAGAGCCTAGTTTAGGTTGATTATTTTATGGGTAAACCTGAATTTTTGGTTTATCGTGAGATAACTCTATTACCACCTAAGTAACTTGGGCTCCTACAGCCTGCAGAGAGCTGGCCTCTAGGAACTAGTTGTGCCTTATTGTTAATTCTGGATAAATTCCACTCTGACTTCAGCCCGTTATAGCGCAGGTCTGCAGCTGCCTAAATATTTAAATTCTTTTACTCTTTTCTAAATTCACTGCAGAGGTGGAAATTAAGTGCTACCTACCTAACGATAAATTAGTTTTTATTCCAAATTTCCACGCCCAAATTTGTTTTTATTCCAAACCCCTAATTTTTGGTTTATCGCAGATAACTCTAATACCACCTAAGTAACTTGGGCTCCTACAGCCTGCAGAGAGAGCTGGCCTCTAGGAACTAGTTGTGCCTTATTGTTAATTCTGATAAATTCCACGACTCTCAGTCTGCTATAGCGCGGTGTCTGCAGCTGCCTAAATATTTAAATTCTTTTATTTTTCTAAATTCACGCTTGCAGAGGTAGGAAATTATGCTACTCACCGAACGATAAATTAGTTTTTATTCCAAATTTGTCAGCTAACCCAACAATAATTTCATTTGCAATGGTGATGAGAGCTTGAGGGCCTGACCTCTATTAGCCTGAGTCCCTCAAAATAAAACCAAACCAATAGTGTCAACACCCAGTTTGACCTGAAACCCTGGAACGACCTGCCTGACTGAGATCTTCGAAAGCAGTAGTGTGATTTTCCTGGACACTAGGTCCACTTTTGAGAATTATTTTCTCCCGGAAAATCCATTACAAATTCTGGCAGGACAACAAGCAGTTTTAATTTTTAGATTTGATTTACCTTTAACATTTCTTTGTAGTGCGGATAGTCAGTTGAAAAAAATTCTGAAGAATCATCCTTTATCTGTGCGCTGTTCTGGTGAGTTTTACTTATGTTCAAACTGGTGTTTTGAAAATAATCGGATTTCCCTGAAACAGCAGTGAAAACTGTAAATTTCTAAGGGTATTCTAAAACCTAAAACCAGAGACTCAATGTTAACAGCCAACTGGAATCCTGGCTTTCATTTTCATACTATCATGGCAGGACTGGAAGGTATAGAAAGCTGCAGAAGAACCTTTCCAGAAAATAAAATTCTAATGGTAGTGTCGCTGTTTATCTAATGACTGTGCTAGTGGCTATGCAGAAGAATATACCAAAGAATACCAATGTTCATGGTCGCAACACAAGATTTGGCCACAACTACAACCTACCTACCATCGCGACAGGACGCTTTGAGAAGAAATCATCATACCGGAGCTTAATTCTTCAATGCGCTGCCTGAGGACCTCAAAAAATTGGCTGATCCAGTGAAACTAAAACTCCTTTGAAAGTGTGTCTGTCTACAAGACCATTCTACTCAGTTGCAGAGTTCCTGGGCTGGAGAGACTTTGATATTGATGACTTCTAGTTGTTATATTGTTTGTGATAGTTTTATATATTTTGTACTTTGACACAATTTCAAATCTTAACGATTTTGTAATAAAGATGTTCTCTCTCTCTCTCTCTGTCTCTACCCAACTTTAAATACTCGACCCTAACATTTTCAATTGCTAGCTCTCAAAAGGGTTTTTGATTAATTTAAAAATCTGTATTTACTTTCATTTAGTGTAGATGTGGATGCTTCAACTGAATCAAGTGGTTCATCGTATTCAGGATCGGATCCCCAGTCAATATCTGAAATTATAAGTTAAATCAACAAGAATTAAATTAATAATTAGATAAAAGAAATATTTTTTCTTAAATACATATATTTTCAGTTTTCACTTGAGCTCAAAGGTATTTTTGGCTTGATTGTAAGCCATTTTCATGTCCCAACCAATTAAAAATTAACTGGTTATCAGTTTTAAATATAGAAAGTGAAACTGTTGCTTTTTACCTATCAGAAATATTGAATATACAGTAGTATAAAACAAAGTACAAACAAATACTTTTAAACATTTTAAATAAAAAATTCCTGAATTACAACTAATCACGTCCACATGATATTTTTCATTATTTTATAAATATTGCAAATATCCTTGGGTAAAATAAAACAATACAAGTCTAAACTGAATTTCCTCATTGGCTATTTAAGGTAATATTTAATAAAAATTTCCCTTAAACAAGTATTTTAGTTATCAGGGAAACTTATTGTTAAAACTATCTGCTACTCCTAATCAGGAAAACAATTTCCACCAAAAAATATGTCCCGTCTGGACAATTCCATTTTCCAGAGAATTCCTGCCATTCAGGAACTTGAACTATCAGGACCCATCTACCAAAACTATATTCTCCAAATAAATTGAGAATCCCTCTGTCGAATTAGTGTCAGAAAATAGCATGTTAGAAATAATAAAAGACTATCAAAGCAAGTGCCAATGCCTTTACTATTATTGTTACATTCCTAAAACTCATGGGCATTTTCACTATTCCTGTTTGGTTTACCTGGTGTTTCTCTTGTAGACTCGTAGTTGTTAAGAGGACTTCCTGGTGAATGATGTATAAACTCTACAGGATCGTGTCCTTGATGAAGGGGAGAAGGATTGTCTCCGTGGTGGAGAACTGGAGAAGAAGTTATAAATTCTGAAGAGCCATTGAAATTTTGGTGGGCACGAAAGGGAGGCTCGTTTACAAACGAATCAATGTTATTATGCAGCACTGGTGAGGAAGGCACAAAGGCTAACGAATCATCGTCTTTCTGGCGAAAACTATTACATGTACTTTCAAAGTTAGCACTATTTCTGCTTTTAAGAAAATTATCGTTATCTCCTTGTGATGAGTAATTATTGGACATTAATCTTTCGCCTGCAAACAAGAAAAAACTTATATTACCAACAAATAATTTTGTATGCACAAATTGTTCTACAGGCATATTAAAGAAGGGTACTAACATCCTTTAACACAGTGGAGTAAATCAGCCAAGTTCAGAAATCAGAAATAAAATATTAAATTGTCATTAAGCTTGTAAAACATGCGATAGAAAAAGTCAGTTATAAATTAGAGTGAAATGACAGACTGACTTAATTTTAAATAGCTTATTTAACACTTCCAAGGCACCCCAGCATTGAAGTTTTCTGCCTCACTTGATGTGAAACTTTTGAATATTACCATCTTTTTACCAATCACCAATGATCTGGGTAGGTAAATCTGCATTGCTTAGAACAAAGTCATTTGGCTATATACAAACATTTACTTTATTTTCACTTTCTTTCATTACGCTTAAGTGCATGAAGAAAGTGTTGCATTTGCACCTTGTTGGTGTTAAATTTAAAATGTGTTGATTGTTATTTAATGTGTTTTATACAATGACAAGCAACCTGTTTAAACGTATTTGTTGTAATCAAGATATTCTATTTGTCAGAACAGTACAGCCCTTACGGTCACCTTATCAACAAATTGACTACTGACCGTTGGCTGAGACGGGGGGATCAAAGCGCACAGTCTTACTCAGCCACTCAACCTCATCAGTAATAGACAGTTTTAGACAGTATTAAAGACAATTCAAACATTGATGATAGATGGGTAACTATTATCAAAGTTTACAAAATTTTAAACTACAGTAGTTATTTTGTCAAAGTTTGTCAAAATTATAAGTTTTGCTTTAAAAACAATTACCTTGAGGGGTAGAGGTTGATAAATTCCGGTTATTACACCTGAACAAACAAACATCTTACTGATCTTTTTATGGATATTTTAAGTGCTTAATAGGGTTCTGGTTATTAGAAGAGAGAGAGAGAGAGAGAGAGAGAGAGAGATATGCTTTATTACATCAGCGTAGAGCTTAGAAATAGTGTCAACAATGAAAACATTTAAATAATTAATAACAAGAATTTAAATAAATAAATGTCTTATGATAAAGTGTATAACATGTTTATGCTGTGTTGCCAAGGTGCCTTCTTCTGCATCGGATAATGAACTCCTCCATGTTGTAGATAGGTTCCTCAGCCATCCACTGTTGTAGTCTTCTCTGTGTCTTTGTGTCACTGCATTTGATTCCTGCTGGAAGCATATTGAACAAAGCAGTCCGCATACGATGGCTTCTTGGAGAATCTTGCCGTCTTGTGGACTGGAAGGTTATAGTCAGCGCCACCCTTGTGTTGTGTCCATGAACATCAGCATTTTTCAGCAGCTCTGGCCAGAAGAGAAGATGATGACTTCACAAATGTAGATAGCTGCTACTGGTAAGATTTTGAAGGTTTTGAAAACTTCTCTGCAGCTGTCTTGTTGTTGTAGGCCTCCCAAAATCCTCACTCGCGCTTCTGAAGAACAAAGCCGCTGGATGTTTTCTTTGGTGGAGTTCCCCAAAGGTTATCCCATATCTGATGTGGGATTCTACAAGTGCACGATATGCTGCTAGCGTAGCTCGAAGTTGCAACGCTGTCAATTCTTCTCAGTGCAAATATTGAAGAGCTAAGCCTTTGACAGAGCTGACTGACATGGACGCCCCAGCGAAGCTCTTGGTCCAGAATCAGTCCAAGATGTTTTGTGAACTCAGTTGGCTGAATGTCAAGGGGACAAGTGATGTCATTTTATGCTTTCCAAAGATGACCTGCTGAGTTTTACTCTCATTGAAAACAAGGTCGTTATTGGCACAGTACTCCATGGCTTTACTGATCGAGATGAAGTTGTTTATCTCCAAAGCCTGAGATTCCTTATCTCTGGTCAAAGTACTGAGTCATCTGCAAACATTACAGTATGACTGTAAATACTCATGTACATAGCAGATCAGCAGAAAATAGCGCCAAAAAGGACTGGGCCCAGCACGAACCTGAGGGACACCTCTAGATGTCCATGAGCTCTGACTTGATTGTGCTAGTTTTCCTTTGATTGTATTACTGATTTCAACTAGTGGACGCTTGCCAGTGAGGTAAGATTTGAACCATTCTAGCGCAGTACCCTCATGCTAAATGTTCAAGTTTTTCCAAATGAGCTGGTGGTCGAGCAATCAAACGCCTAAGGTATTCAAGAAGGCGCTGACTGTTTTCCCACTTCCAAGGAATCCACGATGTGCTCTACAATTCCGTTGCTGCAGTGATTGTAGACTCTGCCGTAAAACCCATGTTGTCCCTTAGGTACTAAATCGTTCTGGCAGAGATGGCAGACGTATCAGCACTACCTTTCCAGCACCTTAGAAAAGTAGGGACCAGGGATATTGGTCTATAGTTCCCACGTCCTCCTTTTGCCCTTCTTATGGAGGATACACTTTAGCGATCTTTAGATTGGTGGGGACAAAGCTTGACTTAGAGACTTATTGATAATTGTAGTAAGAGGGTAGCAAGTTCCTCTTCACAGAACTTTACAAGTCTGGAGGAAATGTCACGACGCCGGTAGAGGATGAAGGCTTTAGCTGTGATGATAGTTCGACCTCTTCAGTAGTTGCTGGAAGGAATGAAAAGTACATTTTCAGCGCCTGGCTTGAATAAGTGGTAATTGGTTTTCTGTGAGCTGTTTGCTTTTAGTGTTTGGTCAGCAATAGATGTAAAATACTGTTGAAACATTCAGCTACCATATTGGGACTCGATTAATTTGTCATTCACTAACAGCTTCCACGTGATTTCCTTTTGGCTCTCATGCTTTCTCTCTGCATTAACGATGCTCCACATGGCCTTGCTTTTGTTGAAGCCTGGGCTATTAAGTGTTCGCTTGTCCGTCTGGAAGCTTTCAACCTCAAATCGCATCGCTTTTTCTGATTAGCTTCAAGCTTTGTCACTTCCAGTAGTCAAAAATCTGTTCTGAGCTTGAGGAAATCAGTCTTGCATTTTCACGCCCGGTCAATTGCACGTCCTCCTGGTCGCTAGATCGAAGTTGTTTTGTAGGACATGTTGCATCCAACACGGCAGTAAGACTATGCATCATTCCTGAATGCTTCATTTACATCGTCTCTGAAGGGTTGTATCCCACGATTCTTCCGCCAATTGTATTTTAGCTGCAAAAGATTTGCTCGCTGATTTCTAATGAAAGAGCTTGGCTGATTTTGGTCTTGATGGTATGTCTAACGTGAGAGTTGTCCTGTGGTCTGAGATGCTCATTAACCACTACTTAACGTTAACTTTAGTTGGATGAAGATTACTGCAGACTACGTCAATAGATGATTGAGATGTGCAAGTGATTCGTTGGTGGCAAACTACTCTATGCATATTAAAAGATGCAAGAAATTCATTTATTGCCTCTTTTTTTAGCTTTAGATTCGTTGAGACTATCAACGCAAGGTCACCAACCAAACAAATCAACGATACTGCTTGGAAAAGTGTCCAGGACATTTGTCATCCGGTAATGGCTTCTTCAAGTACAGTTCCTGAGGCCGTAAACACCAAGTATGTATAAGGATTTACCTCCATTAAGTGTTATTCTAATGCTGGCCATCTCAAGCAACATAACTCCACACAATCATCTATTTCAATCTTTTCAACTTTGTTTCCAAAGAACTTATGCGGAGTAGATGGCCACACCGCCTTTCAGATGATGCTTTCTACAAAATGATGTGACAAGATTGTAGTTGATGAGATGGGTACTGGCAATCTTTGATCGCCTAGGCCATGCTCAGTCAGAACCACTAAATCAGGGCTATGATGATCCCAGGTAATGATTGCCTTTCGATCTTATTTGAAAGTCGACCACGCTTGATGGAAAATTAGCACTTTTTAGGGATGAATTTAGAATACTCTGCTTCTTTGCATTTTCTTTTTGTTTTTCTTTCCTGGTGCTCATTTCTAAAAAGTATTATTATCAATAGGTTGTTGTGAGGCTGCAGGTTTGTTTGTTTCAAGACGAAAAACATGACCACTATTTGTGGAGGAGCATATGACATTTATCATTCACACTTATTACAGGATGTTTACTTTGCTCGGCAATAAAGTGGTTTAAGAATTCTTCAATATTAACATCGGGTTGAAGACTTTTAGCTGTTACAGGCGGCCATCACAGGTCTTCTAGAAAACTTCATGTCTGTCTAATAAACTTTGCCCCCAGATTATTTGAAATTGTTACTCAGATTTAAGTACTTATTTGAAGGCAGAAATAGTTGGGTAGATGGTGTAGTGGTGAGCATAACTGCCCGGCAAGCAGGAGACTGTTCAAATCCCGGTTCGGTCTAATATTGCCTTCAAATTTATTCAGTAATAAATTACTATTTAGCGCTTATACAAATTAAGATCTATAAAATAAATGTTCATATATTGCACTAGAGAGTACAGACACTTTCTAAAAGTCACAATTTTACTTTAAATCCCCAAAAACTATAAACACTTTTAATTACAAAATTCATTAGGAAATCAGATAGCGTCTTCTTTACATCAATAGATAAGTGACAGTAACAAGCTTTAAATCAATGGCTGTACTCAAAAAGGCAAGACTAGAATTCCAAGTCCTAGTTTTTAAAAACCCTATTTGGGACATAATTGTTGAACTTCAGAGGGTCTTCAAGTACTTTTGTTTAAATCAAAGTATTTCTAGTAAAATTAAATATAATGTGACAAAACTTACCTGAATTGACAGAAAACCCAGATGAGGCTACTACATTATTATGAAATGGAGTTATGTTATTATTGACAGTTTGTTTCTTGTGTTCGCTTCTTTCCCTTATTTCATCTTTGACTGTCAAAAAGGAAATAACATATCAGAACTAATTTCATGGAGGTAAAAAAACCACTATTGAAATTAACAGGTTTTAAGTTTGGTTTTGTCATTATTAGGGTAAGAATTGGTCTGTTTAAGTTGTTTATTGAGAAATATATAACAGGTTCAGGTGCTGATTTAAGATCTGCCTTTTGCTGCCCCATTTGAATACGACTACAACTAGACAAACAAATCAAATATCTTTATTCAACAAATTGAACACATAAATATACAGGACATTTCTATGTACAATTCCTGAATAGCGTCACTACATAATTCATAATAATACAAACACAAAATTCACCACTTATCACCAATTACTCTAAATAAACATTAGTTAACATACCGTGATTTAGTTATTTATACATTAGTAATAGAATTAAAGTTCTTCCAATGAAAACAGGGCTCTCAAAGTTAAGTATTTTTTAAATTTTTCTCGGAACAAAGGTAGACTTTTATTTCTTTAATATTTTGAGGAATTTGTCATACAATTTTATTCCTGCAGTTTTAGGGGATTTCCAGAAAAATTGAAGAGAGTGACTTGGAATAGCCAATTTGTTTCTATTCCCAGTTAAATATTCATGATAAGAGCCCAATTTGGGCAATTTAAGTTCATCTGCTGTGATAGCCATTACTGTAAACTTCTAAAATATAAAGTCCATAAACAGTTAATATTCCTAATTCACCAAAAGGTTCCTTAACAGAATCATAAAAACTTAATTTTAACATTATCTTTATAGCTTTTTTCTGTAAAATTAGTAACTTGTTTAAATTATAATTACTAGTTGCCCCGTACAACAATATACCATATTGTACTCAACATTTCTTTAAAACACCCCTCTTCATACTGAGATAGGCAGTTTAATTTTCATCCCTTTCATACATGAAACATTGCATATTCCCTCTCATTTTTAGTGTAATTGCAAACATTATTTTACCAGCAAGAGTAACTAGTGATCAGTTTTCTCTAAATATCAAGTTTTCGACCGCAACATAACTTAAATTTATTTTTCAAAGGGTTGAATGAAAACTTACACTGTGGAAGTATTTCAAGCCATCTTAGAACTTTTGAGCTGACAACTGCCCGAAACTGAGGGTCTTGAACCTGTTCTAAGAGAATCAGTCGTGGCTCTTTGTGCCTAAATCCTGCAATACCAAAATACAAATAAAACTATGATCTTTCTAAAATGAAAATATCCAGCTATGATTAACTTCATCAGTTTCTCTATTTAGGAATGAATATTTATACGCAGAATCTGTATTGTATTTTCTTCATGAAAAGTTCACAGGTCTAAATGTACATAACTGGAACTGGCCTAAACCACATAGTCGATCCGGAAGACTATCCAAAAACCAAACCTTCATTAAATTACTATCTAGGTAATTAGAAAGTTATGAATGAAATTTTATCGGGACAATCCATTACTACATATAAGTGATTTATAATTTCACCTATGCTGAATTAATTTCAAAGCTTACCTGATTTGACTGAGTGTGAAGAAGATATTCTTTTATCCTCATTGTGGTTAGTAGAGTTGTAGTTGTCTTTAGGCAATGTATTCTCTTTTACACTAACTATGTTTCGACCTATTGGAAAAAAGTTTTAAATGACTTTAGACTGTTGTGACTTGAAACAAGTGGTTTCATTTGAGGATTCTTCTTTAAAACAAATAGCACTTAAATCTTGAGTAAAACAAATATGTTCAAATAAAACATAGCTATGATCTAAGTTTATTTTATTACTATTTGATTTGGGACAGTATAAATTGTTTGATAAAATTAAAATAACGTAATTAAACCCTTCACCAAAAGTTTCTCAAGATAATAATTGTTGTATAGGAAATTTTGTTGGGAAAATCCATTTTTAAATACAATTTAACTATTGTTTGAATATATCTTAAAACTGTACAAATGACATAGTCAATGCTTTTAATAATATGACAAATAAAGATTGTTAATTGCTAATTGTTATATTGTATTGTCAAATTAAATCTTTACTAGTATGTTAAAAAACTTACTTGGTGTGATTGAGCATGAAGAAGATATTCTTTTATCGTCATTATGGATAGTAGAGTTGTAGTTGTCTTTTGGCACATATTCATCTTTTACACGGACTATGTTTCCACCTATTGAAAAAGTAATGCCAAAGGTTTTAGACTGTTCATACTTCATTTGAGGAGTTTGAAAAATAAAATATATCATTTAGATCTTAAGTAAAACAGAGGTAATAAAATAAATTAGCTCTGATAAAAGTTTATTTTATCACTATTTAATTACAGACAATGCTCTGCATGTACATAGACAAAGTGAAGAATCTGAAGGCATATCGGAATAGTTATTGCTAAGCTAACATCCTCCATTTACACATACAGTCGAATGCCGATTAACTGCTATAAAGTCGGGTTGAGACTTCCCAGATAAGCAAAATCACGGTTAATCCGCAAAAACTCAAAACTAATGTACAATAAGGTATATAAAAACGAAAACAACTAAAAATGAGAATAACAGATTCCAGTGAGCGGAGCATGTGAACACCGTAATTAGTTCTCATGTATTTTAGCACCGCACGGTCGGACGCTACCATGTATACATAGCCTTACGGTAGCTTCCTTGGTTCCATGGTTTTAGTTAGCTACTGAGCGGTCAGGAGCACTAGCTGTCGAACTCTTGACAAGTCATGTGACTTGGTCATCACAGTAACCAGAAAATGGTGACAAGATGGCGACGGAGTATTGTTAGTTTTTTGTTGTTATTGTTACCTTACTTTCGTATATCACCATTGTATCACCAATATGATATATTTTACTGGTTGCACATTTGTTTACTGTTGAACCATGAACAATGTTTTGCACTATGTCGAGTTTTGCTGTATTGTCAACACGACTCGTTTGCGTTTAGTAGACATCGTTTTGCAATCACCAATAAACACTCCTGCTACAGCACTTCAGAAATGCGGGTAATCTCATTACATTATGTACACAAAATTTAATGTAAAAAAAATGATTCAGAATTAAATACCCATTCTTATAGTACAAGGAACAAAGGTGAAATAGTCCCTTACCATAGACTAAATTTTTTTACTAAAAAACCAACATACATGGCCTCAAAATTTTTAAAATTCCTTCCACTCCAAATTAAACAAGAAAAATCGCCTAAAAAATTCAAAACTAAGTTAAAAGAATACTTGTTGAACAAATCAATTTATTCTTTAGAAGAATTCTGGTATAAGGAAGAACACCAATCTAATTTTTCATATATATATATATAGAGTAAACAAATTTTTGGTCTATTTATGTAGGCCTATATATTGTTTATGTTTACTAGTGCACAAATGTCATTGTAGATTGAATTTGTATAACACTTTGATAGTAATCTTTAATATTTAATATTTGGAAGCAACTGGATGTTCTTTGTTTCTTAACATGATGTATTCTTTTACACACTGTATTATTATGTATTCTGACAATATTCAAATGTCACCTATGTGATTGCAATGAATAAAGATGATTTGACTTTGACTACGGTTATTCGCGAGTTGACCTCTACGTTTTAGGTCGGAAAATCTTTAATTATAAAAATGTCTTACTTGAAGAATGGTTCAGACTTTGACGTGGTGATTCAAGAGTAGGTTGATAACTACTGTCCTCTCCATCACCTGTTGAGTAAGCAAACAAACAATCATAACTTAAAAAGAGTTTAAGAATGCATAAAAACTTTTACACAATGGAATAAAGATAATGAACATTTCCCTTATTGTTAAATCCTTAGTACATTTCCTTTTTTTAAGCCAGCTAAATACAAATTAGGTTTCTGTTCTCACAAAGAGACATATTTCAGATTTCTGATTTCTAATTTAATTACTTTGGATGGTCAAGAAACCCCAATTTTATAAATAAGATATGAAAATATATCCTAAACATTTAATTAACTTAACATTTTTAGATTTGACTAACATTTTCTATGCCAATAAAAACTTACTTGACGAATCATCTATGACAGTAACTTCCTTTAAATCTGAAGAATGTTTAGTGGACAAGTTGCTTTCATCTTTATTACACCCTGAAATAAATCAAATCATGCCATCAAAATTAACAACTAGACCGACAAGCAGCTAATCACTAAAGGACGGCTGGCATGTGTAAAGCAAATTACCTTTGCAATGTGTACAATACTAGTTCAAAAAGACCTACCAATAAAAAACAAATTTTTGAAATACGAAAAGAAGCCAAACTGACGGCAACTGGAACTAGAGACAACTGGAAAGCGACTATTTGAACAACTTCTCAAGACCTGCTACAAGGTCAGCCTTCCTTAATGATTTGTTTAACTTTGACACTGTACTTATCTTGATCAAAAAGTGATAATTTAATAATAATAATAATTTATTAAGTCATTCTAAAAATGTTGTTCGTGTTGACTTTGATGAAAATGGAGAGGATACAATATTGGTGAAATGAGAGGTGAATTACAATTTAAAATGCCAGAATGGGCTTAAGCCATTGGTAAATACGGTGAAATAGTATCTATATACGTCCAATAATTATTTTATTATTTGTCTTTATTATTTCATTTAAATATAGTTCGAGTAGCTAACTTTATTTTGAAATTACTATATTTACTATGTTAAATATTTCATATTATGGGAAGATTTGAAAGGAAGAGACTTATGGCTAAACTAGGTGAATTTTACAAGGAGAGAGAGGATAGTAGCTAGCTTACCTAAGAAAAACAAGTTTAGGGGCCAACAAAAATAGGCTTAGAAAGGGCGAAATATCAGTGAATTTTGTGTGAGACTCCTCTGTGTGCCTATTTTTGTTGGCCCCTAAACTTGTTTTTCTTAGGTAAGCTAGCTACTATCCATTCTCTCCTTGTAAAATTCACCTTCTCATATTATGGGAAGTTAGCTGGTTCTGCAATAAACTCTGCTACAGAGTAAGGAGCCTCAATCAACAAATATTCTTTTAGTTTCCTTTTGAACAAAGCCAGTTCTGGCAGTAAACATTTGATCTCGATGGGGAGCTTGTTTAAAAGTTTTACGCCAGCCTGCATCAGCAATATCTCATATATATGTAGTCTATGGCTATCTCATTGGTTTATTTTATTATTTAGATACTTTGACTTTGTAACTGTGTTCGCTGGTTGCAGCTAAATTGCTACGCTTCTGTGCTGTATTACGACAGGTGTTACGCTCACTGCTTCACTTCAACTTTCTGCCTTAATTGTTTTATTTAACTACATGAACACAGTTGTATAACTAATTACTACTTCAAATACAATTTTGTGCTCTTGAGTACGAAAAATATTCTGATAATGTGTAAAAAGAAGCCACCGTCTTGATCTTCTTTCGAAAAACTTGTTATCTACGGTCTTCAGGTCTTGAGGCAAGCTATTCCAGAGTTTAGTTCCAGCGTATGTTGGTTTTCGCTTGGTAGCTGTAAGATGATTGACTGGAATGGAAAAATTTGAAGCATGTATCTTGTATTGTAGTTGCGTGATTTAACACTCCAGTCCTCACTTCCTCTGATGGTTTATGGTAGACATAAGTTACTGCTTCTTGGATGTGTAGGTTTATTGCAGTTATGATTTTTAGCGTCTATTTTATTATTTATAGTGGGTAGTTTTTACCCCTTTATAGGAAATGAACTAGGATTCACAGTGAAGACTCACTTTGTGTTTTTCAAGACTACACCTCATAACTCATTACTACCACTCATCACACTCATCCTTCACCACATATTTGCCTTAAAATACCCTCATGAGATTGGTCGACATCTCAAATAGTGATATAGTGAAGCGCTTGTGACTATGGGTCAGCTATGTCTATTTATGATGTTTGTATTTTAGATTCTATTCTAGATAAGTAGTAAAAAATAATTATGTTCATGCTTACCGTTTGATCTTGCACAAGGTTTGAAAAACTGTTTCAGCGTAGTTTTTGCTGTTGTTATTTTTGTATTTGATATCAGTTTTGCTGAAAAAAAAAACAATTGATAGGAATGAGCTTTCAAAAATTGTTGTCATTTACTACACATTTAAAACTATTGTACGAAGTTTGTGTGTTTATAAACCCTTTTTTTTGACGGAGAAGCCCCTTCCAATAGGGCACTTTCAGTGAACCAATTTTGCTGGGTAACAAACTTAATTTACAAAATGAATATTTGTACCAAATTTTGTGAAAATCTGACAAAAAATGTGCCCTGTATAGTAGTTATAAAGGAAAAAGAAATTCAGGATACAAGTTGCTTTAACAATTGTTTTGATGCGGTAACTGAGGCAAACCAAATTGCATAACACTAAGAAATGTTTTTGGTGGTTCTTCATGAAGTTTTATGGGGATGTCAGTTTAATAACAATATTAAGATGCTCAGACGCCCAGTTTTTACAATATTATACCAAAACTTTTACTGAAGTGTGCACTATTCACTAGTTTAAAAAAGCAACCACCATTAGAGTTTGGGACGTATCATACACTAAGGTATAAGGTTAGCAACGCTTTGTTTCTAGTAAATTATTTTCAAAGTAATCGTGAATGTGGCACCAAAACAGCCGTCTGCAAAAAGTTGTCTAATAAATTATTAAACCTCATAAAATTGTTGTTTAGGACCATACTGTAGTGCCCCCGAGTTTATTAAAAGAGGAGACAAAATCAAAAAGTATATTTACATTGTGATGCTGGAGATGATTCAGTCACCCAAGCATTTGTAGCATCATATTTCTGTAATCCACTGAAGTTTTGGACTGGCTTTGACAAGTGCGCACTTTTTTGTTTAGCTGCATCTAAAAAAGCGCTTTGTTATTTGTTGTTGGGGATGGGAGAATTTCCGAGTTTGAAATATTATGGAGGACAAGAAGAAAACGTTTTCACAGATTGCAGATCTCAAAAGTAGTGTTCTTTTTGTTCTCTAGACTAACAGCTATAGATAGTAATAATATTATTATTTGTACAACAATAGAAACTTGATAGCTTGAATATTTGTAGACCAAAGGTATGTCAATCTTTCAGTATAAAATAGGATTTTATCACAGATAGGTATAATACCGTAAAATACTGTTTATTTAATAAGTAAAGTGTTACAAAGTAAGAAACCCCTATTTTAGTGTACAACATAGCTCGTATGTATCATTACTATATCACTAGTTAAAACAAGTCCAGGTATGACACAGTCTTGAAATTAAGACGCTTAAATTATAATGTGATCCCAAAATCTTGGATTAGACCACTGAGAAAATATAGGCAATAATAATATTGTAATACAGTATTATTCAAGCAATATATAATTGTCTACTAACCTGTTGTTGGTAATTGTTTAAAAACGTTATATTTTGAAAACAGGTTTTGTTCCTTTGACTTTACAAGAAGATCTAACAGGCGAGAGCTAGGATCTTTGTGATGAAATCTGTCCAATGCAGCTACTCCTGAAACGAAAAAAACTAAGACCTTAAATTATGTTTCATTAGGCACAATATTTAACCCTACATCAGGTACTTAAGTTTTTTTTAAAGTCATGGGGGGCTCACAGAGGTTTCTTTTGGGTGCACACAAACATATGTAAAACTATATTATGTAATGTGTTCCAAACAGAAATAAAAATATACACTTTATAACACTTTTACAACACCGTTATGGAGTTATCGCAGGTTGGACAAAAGGCTGCACTTTATAATTCGAGCTGTGACGTCTCGTACCTCTGAATAGCACACCTTATTTAATTCTACCATCATCCATACCACCCTGAACCCCCAACAGGCCATGTGGCCAACTCCCCCGGCCGAACTTTCTTACCAGTCTGACCCTGAATAAAAACAAATAGACCCAGAGAAAACCTCCGTGAAACGCCCCATCCACGAATAAAAGAAGGGGATTTGCTAAAATGACCTGCCGGTTTTCAATTAAAACATCAACTCTTGGCTTCATTTGCTAGAGGTTATGGACGATAATTCCAGAGAGAGAGAGAGAGAGAAACACTTTATTACAAAATCTTAGAGATTTGAAATAGCGTACATAAATACATAAATAAGGTTTAAGTCTTGACTCACAAAAAATGTTCTTCTTGTCATCACCAAGAAAAATGTCTCCATTCCAAGAACTCTCCATTCTAGTATATCTTTCAATAAAGTATTGTAACGTTTATAGGCTACTACAATGGTAATGGAAGGTGAGTTAACCCTTAATAGTTATTAATTAAGCTTGTTTTAACCATTAGGGCTATGGTTGACCTTACCTCTGCTTTGTTCCGGCATCGTTGGCAAAAGAATCCTTCAAATCAAACCTATTGAACTAAATACAATATACCAACGATAAATGCCTGCATCCGACATATATAAAATATAGTAATTTCATCTAAAGTACACAACACTCAAAGAACAGGGTTTAAGGGTTAGGTTAGGAATGAACAGAACAACTGACATTTTGTTGACAACAAGAGGAAGAGCGAGTGAGGGAGAAAATAAGTAAAACAGAGCAGAACACGTAGATTTCTCTTCATCGCCTTTCTAGCCCTGAGATCGTTAGCTTTTAATATACCATATATATATATACCTAACTTAATTATATTTAAAGTCGATGACTGGAACAAAAGACCGTTGACTTTAAATTAAAGTTTTAAACAGAAATCGGTAACTCTTAATTTCATATTTCGTGGGGAAACGTTGGTTTGGAAGACAGAATGACCCCTGTTTATATGGTAAAATAGTATTGTCTTGACACGAAGAACATAATTATATGTCTTGACTTTAAATATACATTTAGAATCAATGCAGACATCATGTATACTAACCCTGGGGTGGAAATGCATGTCCTAGTAAGTTATTCCACCATTGGCTTACCTTCATATATTG
The DNA here is from genome assembly GCA_018831715.1 of Matsumurasca onukii. Classification (NCBI taxonomy): domain Eukaryota; kingdom Metazoa; phylum Arthropoda; class Insecta; order Hemiptera; family Cicadellidae; genus Matsumurasca; species Matsumurasca onukii. The sequence continues at coordinate 27,886,117 of CM032062.1, read as the reverse complement.
CTGATTCGTCCTAATACACTCCTTTCTATTACATTTTATTTAACTAATGTTAAAAACTCACAGTGGAATTTTACGAATTATTATACGGTATTCTTTCTGTGACCTCCTTGTATTCTTCGTAATCGTTTTCGTCACAATATGCCAATATTTCTTATAAAGCAATATTAGCTGAGTCAACCAAAATTCGTAAGAAAACTACACATGCAAAAAAGCAGAAAAGCAACTAACATAACCTATACACGTTGACTGAATGAGTCATGACATGTTATGTCTGTAAGGTTAATAAATTATCGCAATAAATGCAATCCTGATCGTGTTTTAAAATTTTGTAATCAGTGTAACATGTTTGTACTTTTAGAACCTTAGCAAACAGCGTAAGATAGTTTTTTTAATTTTACAGGGGTTTTCAGTAAGTGTTAGCCTAAGTTTGTGTTCATCAATCTAGTTTACAATGGCTTCTTCTAAGAGACCTGAGCACCAAGCACCTCCAGACATTTACTATAATGAAAGTGAAGCTCAGAAGTATACTCAAAATTCTCGTATAATGAAGATTCAAGAAGAAATGAGTGAACGTGCCATGGAACTACTATGTTTACCTGAAGATGAAAACTGTTTTGTTTTAGATATCGGATGTGGTTCTGGATTAAGTGGATCTGTGTTAGAGGATAATGGTCATATGTGGGTTGGAATAGATATATCTAAAGCCATGTTATCTGTTGCTCAAGACAGAGAAATGGAAGGTGACTTAGTTCTTGGAGATATGGGCCATGGTATGCCCTTTAGAGCTGGTAGTTTTGATGGTGCTATTAGTATCAGTGCCTTACAGTGGCTCTGTAATGCAGACCATTCCAACCACAAACCATCTAAAAGGCTGTACAAGTTTTTTTCAACTTTGTTTGCTTGCCTAAGTCGTACCGCTCGAGCTGTATTTCAATTTTATCCAGAAAATTCAAATCAAATTGAGTTGGTTACTGCAGAAGCAATGAAGGCTGGCTTTTATGGTGGTCTAGTTGTTGATTTTCCAAATTCAACCAAAGCCAAAAAGTACTTTTTGGTGTTGATGACTGGGGGAGCTGCTCCATTACCTAAAGCCCTTGGTACTGAAAGCAACGATGAGACTGTTCGTTTCACAAACAAAAGAGAACGATTTAGTAAACTTCAAGGAAAGTCAATAAAGAAGAGTCGTGATTGGATTCTTGAAAAGAAAGAGAGGAGAAGAAGACAGGGAAGAACTACCAGAGTTGACTCTAAATATACCGGGCGTAAAAGAAGTGGACGATTTTAGTTGATAGAATAACTTTAAGCCCATTAAAGATATTCAAACTTTTTTGCGAACAGTTATTTCAATAGCACAATAACCCCTTCTTAAAATTAGGTTGTTTGAAATTTGTGTAGTCTAAAAGATTAGTTGATAGATCATGTCTTTTCTAGTAAAATCTTTGGCTCAGATCTGTGTCAAAAATTTGCCGTGATCTAAAATTTTCATTTTTTAACATTCAAATAGTTTTTATTTAAAATTGAAAACCTCGCTCTAACCGGCGGCCTCTTAAAATACACTCTTAAGAGTAGTCAAGAGTCTCAATACAAGTATCAAGACCAAAGTGCAGAGGTATTAAATCACATGATGAAGAATCTTGTCATCAAGTTATTATGGATTTTGTGATTTTTCTACCAATCCAAGCTGTAGATTGCAGGCCATTCTCAAATTATTTTCATTCTCTTTATTTACAATAAAAACATAATATGATAATTATAAAAAAATTATTAAGTTGTAATTTTGATGTGCTAAAGCTTTACGAACTATTTAAAGGTCGTGTAAGTTCTTAAGAAAACTACAGTACTTAAAAAACTAATACTTGTTTTTTATAAAAAAAGTTAAAAAGAATAGAACAGAGAACAGGGTTGCCTAGAGAAAATAGAATCACATAGGAGTACACTGATTGATCAGTCAGCTTTTTGTCAAGACAAAAGGAGAGCACTTGAAAGAATAGTATGATACTAGAAAGTTGAAACAAAAACATTCAAACAAAACAAAAACACTGTTTATACTTCTGACTTCACTGTTTTGTTTTTAAGCCTTCTTTACTTTTACTACTCTTTCAAGTGCTGTCATTTTGTCTTGACAAAGACCCTATAGGGCTGAAAATTTGACAGTCTTTGTTCTCTTATGTTTTTCTACTTTATCCATGTGAGCCTGCTCTCCTTTTTTTCCTTTTCGATAGCATACATTGGCCTTGTGGCCAGGGTATATCCTAAATCGAATACTTTTTAACTTTAACTAAAGTAGTTGCTGAGTTTATCGGACCAATGAGCGCTGTGTGGATAGTTTATTTATTTAGTGCCCGGTCTTCATTTCTTATGTAAAGGCACTTCCAGATAATCTAGAAACTTTGACATTTTGCATGTGGGTGGTACTTTTATTTTTACAAATCTGTGAATTTTAGATTTGTTTGGAATATTAACACCTGTAAACTTGACCACAAATTTCTCTTGACAAAAGAAAATATCTTCTTCTTAAGTGTTCTTCAACAATGTTTGTGTTTTGATCTTTGCTAAAAACCATGATTGCGTCTATTTTACAACATCAAATTATCAAATCAAAACCACTATATTACTGCAACAGTAAATACCATCTGATAGGTATTGAAGTGAACAAACCAATGATACAACTTACGACCTTATAGCGCTCGTAAAGAATGACTTACTAAAGTTTGAAAGTTGAGTTGCTTTTAAAAAAAACACCCTGTATTACAGATAGGTATTAAATTACCACTAAGTACTGTTTAATCATTGGGTAAAGTGTTGCAAAGTAAGAAACCCCAACTACCATACACCATTAACTACAGTACAAAATATTTTCAAATCTATCTTCGTTTGTCATTTTTGTTACTGTCTAGTCACTATGGAATGTGTCGGAACTATTAAGGTTTTACTATGATACAAAAGTTAAATGGAAAGAAAGTTGAACTTAAAAATATAACCAAAATATTTTAATGTAGATAAAAATACATTTAAAGCTTACAAAACTTGGTATCTAGCTTTGTTAACAGTTAACACGTTACTAATTTCAAAACTGTAAAGTCATAAAAAACTGTAATCTCTGAAAAATACCAAAGTTTGAAATAATAATTTATTTGAATGAATAAAGTAGTGAAAAATATATAGTAAAATGAACAACGGCTTATATATTTTCTAAACAATACAAACTTGATTTGTAATAACGTACGTTATAGTTCTGACAGCAAATAAACAGTTTTGGCCTCAAACAACCATGATACTAGTTTTTACTTTTCTTGCACATTATTAAAAAAGATATACCAATGAAATACCCAATTCAAAAGACACCACCTTATAGTTGTATGTTTTTTTAATAAACTTTGTAATGACTTTAACTACCCCTTATATATAAATGGAAGACTGGAATCCATGGACAAGTTGAGCATGCCACCTACAGCCTGGAAGCCATTCCACCAGCTGCAATGAAGGTTTCTCCTGTGATGTAAGAAGCGTCGTCAGAACACAAGAAAGCCACTACTGCTCCCATCTCTTCTGGCCGGCCGAGTCTGCAAACAAATACTGTGTACTTTTCATAGGTAACTTGTTAAATAACAAAACTCAGTAAAGTGACTAAGGCTCTCAAAATGTTATCAGAACCTTCAAAACAGGTAGTAATCGATTGATCAGCATTAAAACCACAGGAAATGTTTGGTGAATCAAGTTTTTAATCTAAAATATGTTCCATGATTCCAGAAAAATTAGCATTTACTAATTTTAAAAAAATAAGGAAGTATTTTGTTTTAGAGGTGAGTACTTATACCCTGTACATATTAAAAAATCATTTTCTTTTAAGTGTGCTTATTCTAGAAATTTAAGGATCTAGATTACCTTCTCATTGGTACCATCGATAAGACAGTTTCTTTGGCAGTTTCTGTTTCATGGAGCTGAAACAATTAAATACAAGCTGTAGCTTATCTCAAATTTTAATGCCTTGATTTGATTGACAGTTCCTAATAAGCAGTAGCGGCTCTTGTGTATAGTCAGTGGGAGGGCTCTACCGAGGGGGTGTGGAGGACCCCCCAACAAAAAGGGGTGTCCGGGGGCCCTCCTACGGACAAATTTCTAAATATAGTGCTAAAATAACGTATTTTGAAGCATTTTTGACCTTAATTTTCAACTGCAGTATTGATAGAAAACTATCAGAATTAAACACTACAGTTATTTTAAGCATTAGAATAAAACTAAGGCATAACAAATAAAGGTTGCGTAACGCATAACCAAATCATTGCTAGCTATGCCACAAACCAGCCTAGTTGTGTTGTACTTGGGTGCCCATACTCTGGGAGTGACAACCTCCCTGGCTTTTCAAAATTAAGCAAATTATTTTTAACATCCTATTTTGGAACAAAATGCCACTGTGTTATACAGGGTGATTCAAAAGTCTTTTAAGTTTTGTATTTAAACTAAATTAAAAGAAATCATATGAATACAAACCACATAATTAGAACTGAAATATATAAACATTATTGATTTCCTAAATATCATTCTTGACCAGAGAAAGGTTTACATGGTTTTGACACAAAACATTAGCAATTATAGTTTGTTGGGAGGACTGGGCCCAACACCCCTTATAGCCGCCACTGAGAGAAAATTGTCGGAAAACCCAATATGTTAGTCCCCTTGGAAGATACTTTATGGGGGCCCTTGGTTGTTGGCTTACACACAGTGAGCCACAAGCTGAGGGCAAATCAGACTGTTGAGTAGCCGGTCATATACATTAAACATACAACTCTTTGAATCTCATCTCAGATACGGTATTGCAATCTGGGAAGGCACTACAGCTAATAACTAGCAAAGAATTCTTGTGACCCAGAAGAAAGTTATAAAAGCACTGAAAGGGTTAGGTTCTAGAAATAGCTGCTGTGAAGGATTCAAAGAACTTCACATCTTAACTGCTGTGGCGCTGTACATCCAAGAGGCAATTCTGTTTGCTGATAGGAATGAACTCCTTCGAGCAGCAGACTTGCACCACCATAATACTCGACATGCTGACAACTACATCCTGCCAGAACATCGTCTCACTCTCTCCCAGAGAAAGCCGTTGTACATGGGGCGTAGACTGTTCAACTTGCTACCACCTGAGATCAAGACTCTTAGAGGGAAGAACTTGAAGACCACCCTGAACAACTGGCTGGTGGATAGACCGTTCTACCCACTGGACGAATTTCTTCACAGAGACTGCGAAGACCTATTAGAATTTTAAGTTACTCTGTACAATTTGACGCCAGTACATTTCTTGAAGAAATTGTAATAAAGATATTTTGACTTTGAACTTATCATGTATCCCTATCCTCCAATAAAAGCCAGTTTAGTAGGCTAAATATTCAATGAGAAACGTGAAGAAGCTGCCTAGCACAGGTACACATTCAAAGAAAACTTTAGTTGAACAACACTTACAGCTCCGGAGAATTTGGTTTCTATGATTCCAGGAGCAAGGCAGTTAACTCTGACGTTATCATCTGCCAAATCCATTGCGAATTGTTTCTTTTGCTCACGGAGTATGCTCCCAGAACCTACAAAACCAATGAAAATCAACAAACAAAGTAGAAAATAACTTTTAGACACAATAAATATGTTCTTTTTGGTCTGAAAGCAAAATCTTTATAGCTTCCTTGGCATATCTGTATGTCTGAACAACATGCCTGTTTACTGGGCATACATGTATTATCTAACAATTGTAAGTTTGGGACTTTCAATTTTTACAATTGTACTGTAGGACTTAGGGCCTGAATAACGCTGACGGCATGAATATCTCATTTTTCCAAAGGAAATTTGATAATATTTATTTATTAGTATTAACTTTTATTTTTATATCATCAAAAGTAAACAATTTCAGACATTCCAGGACTTCTGTCTACCTGCTTTGCTTTGTATCTCATTCATTTGTATTCTCGCCTTTAGTCCAACATAGATATTTAATTATATAACTTACTTTTATTGGGTGGAATCCACCTATGGAAGATATATAGATAATTGAACCTCCTTTTCTCTGTTGTAAATAAGGTAAAACCTCCTTTGAAAGCATGAAAGCTGATTTGACGTCTACATCAAATATTTTATCCCAGACTTCTTCTGGACACTAAAACCAAATAAGGATAAAAATATTAATGCTAAACAGAAAATTTGTAGACATTATCATTAATACAGGGTGTATTTGGAAATTGCATGGATTTCAAAAAACAAACATTTTCAAAATTTGACAAAATACTTTTTGATATATGAGGGGCCCCAAAAATAACGGGATTCCATAATAAAAACCATATTTTATTATTTTTTTTAACAAATTTACATGTATACCTTTAGTTTACTCTCCATTTAGTTTAATGCATTTGTCCATTCGATGCTCTTATGGTTCAAAGCATTCCTCATACCCTTTAGTCTAAATGGCTGCACGCTCAATCCTCGTTTGCCTTTTCACCTTCATTTTCGTCATAACCGTGATATTTTATGTAATTTTTAGTCTAGGGTACATAAAAAAGTCGCGAGCAAGATTTGGGAGTATGGGTTGTGGGAAGGATGGTCATGCTAGTATTGGCCAAAACTAGCACTGAGATGGCTACGTAAGGCGATTGTCATGATGAAAGACCAATCTCCTATCGCATAATATTCAGTGTGTTGAAATTTAAACTAAATTTCTACACACTACAGACAGCAAAGAAGCATTCTCAATGGTCTTTGATGGTCTTTTGCGAATAATTTTTTTCTGAACAACTTCACCAGTCCGAGAATTTGAAGGTCGTCCAGGACGAGGCTTGTCTTTAATCGACAGGGCGCCATCTTGAATTTGGGAAAAATACTTGTTACACTCTGGTTTTGCTCAAAACATGGTCTATGTAAGCTTTTTTGATAATTGCAACCATTTCTGACGCGTTCTTACTGAAAAAAACAAAACTTCAATGCTGAACTTTGTTCATTTAATTACACCATCAAAACAAAACAAGGCAGGACAAAAACTACTTTTATAAAAACGCACACAGCTCCTCTTCACGAACTCTCTGACTGACCACAAAGGGTGCTCTGAACTCAGGAAGAGTTGCGCTTTCATCCCCTAGCGGTCAAAATGCAAACTATGCACTCCCCACCTCGCCATCAACCAATTCTCGATACTTTTGGGTACCCCCTCGTATATATAATGTGTTCTACAGACTTAGAACTGCATAAAAACTTTACAACACTTAAGTAGAAAAACTGACGTTGTGTAAATGACGGCCTTCTGATCAAATACATATTTCCAGACTTTGCCTGAGGTTTTGCATAGCACCCTGTAACATTTCTTGTGGAATGTTTTAAATTTCTCTACTGATGGCTTCCTTCAACTCTGACAAAGTAAAAAAAAGTTAAAATTTGTCTTGTTTAATGAGGCGAAGTAAGGACTATAAAGTCCTATCTACCACTCAACCTCGACCTTTACCTAGCGTCACCGGATTCGTCACATTACAAAATAATGTGTGGTGACTGCGGGAATCGAACCCGAGCCACCGGAGTGATGAGTTCCGGAGTCGTGTGCGATACCAATCCGTCACGGATCCGCTAAAGTGTGTAGTTTAACAAAATAAACATGAGATTTCAAGAATTTCCAATGAAAGAAATCTGAGATGATTGAATGAGGGGATTGGGGAGGCTAAGGAATATCTTAAACTCGAGAGATAACTCTTTTAAAGAAAGACTCTTTGAAATTTGCTCAGTACGGGGTGTGGCTCCATCTTGCCTGAACCAAAGGTTTCACCTTGCTTTGCGATGTCGTCGAAGTGAAGGGGAAAAAATCATTTCAAAGTAGCAATCTGCGTTGACAGTTACGGCCTGGTCATTATCGTCCTCAAGCGAATGCGGCCCGATGGCCACAACTTCTACCGCACACCACACCGCCATTGGTGAACCAGTGGCGTAACCCCGCAACCCCGCCGTAGAAGCGGTCCGCTTCTCGCCGCTATCTTGCTTGCCAGGAATGCCAGTCATCGGCGTCAGAATGAAAAAAACAAATTTGCATACTTAATTGAAGTACACTTTAGCAAATAAAAATACCAAAAATTATAAAATACTATAAGCCATATTTGTTTGTTGGATAGTTGTCGTTGGTTTGTATCTTGATTATAGGGGGGAGGGGGCGCACCCTGTAAGCTGGCGGGGGGTGCTCCATGGCTTAGTTACGCCACTGTGGTGAACTATGTAAAGGCTTTTCTTGCATACCTGGGAATTTTCTAAGCACCTAACTTTGAAGTTCTCTTATTTACCAAGTTGTCTAAATTAAAGTGAGCCTCATCGCTTATGAGTAAAACTGCACGTTTGTTGTCATCCAAGGTTCTCATCCTTCGCTGGGAAATCTCTAAACGCTGTCTAAAATCACCAGGTCGCATTAAGATGCGTAATATTGGGTGTAAATCAAATTCCCAATCCCCTTCTACACTACATGACCTTCATTGTTACGATCCTTCTACTACCTGGCATGTACTGTCCAAAACAAAACCATACATTTCCCAAAAAACACACTGTATTAGATAAAATACTGACAAGGAGTCAGAGACAGCTACAAGCGGATGGGAGTAATGGGGAATTTATAGAGTGATATTATCTCAACTGCTAATTTTGCATAATAGTATCATATTTTGCATAGTGTCTTCTCAGCTGACAAAGGCAAGATTACAGAGACAAAGTTCCAACACTTATTCAGAAATGTTTATAAAATGCAGCTAAAAAAGTGTTTACAGTTTAAAATTACATTTGTTAAGAGGAGGAACCCTTCTAACCGAACAGAAATAGAAAGAGAGAAAATGAAAATGTGAAATAGTATTGCTGACTACAAGATAATAGGATTCATTAGTATATGTGTAATATCTTATATTAGTATATATATAGTATATCAGTGATTAATAAGGGAAACACTGATTATTATTATTATTTCTAATTATTATTCCATCATGTTGGTAATGATTATCATAATGATTGTATAATGCATTGATAAGTAATCAATAAATGATACTGATTGGTCAGTTGGAATCACCATCCCCCACCATGTCACCCCAAGCCAGTTAACCGAATCGGCATCCCGTCAGTCTGCAACAAGATTCTCACCTATCCAGACTCCGGTCTCCAGTGACTACCCAAAATGCTGTAGTTGTTATTTATCCGTTACCCTAGACATCAACGTGGTACTTAGGTAGCAGATACCACAATATGAAGGTGATTATTGTTTTTGTATAAAAACATATGGTTTTCAGTTTATGTTTAGTTTTGTTGTTAAATGGAAGTAAAAATGTTTATTTAATATTTGATTTCTTTCAATACGTTTTAGGAAGAAATCATGATCTTATTAGAACATTGATATCATAGGATGGGTGCGGTCTGTTGCTCTAAAACCATGGCTGTTTATAATATTCAAACACTATGTAGAATATACGTTATTGTTAAGTTTGCACCCTGATGTAATAACCATTTTTCCAGCTGGCCTGAATGAACACTGAAAGAAATCAAATATCATAATATGATTCAACACAATTTTACTAGAACGCCATGTCAGGGTTCCAAAGGGTGGTGCTTGGTTCTGCTGATCCTTACCAGTCCTCCCCTTGCATTTACATTAGAGGCACCATCCCTTCTCCTCCCAACACCATGACGTTGGCAGGAATCTGAAGAGAGACCCTAACTCAATACTGGTTAGCTTTGAAATCGCTTTTTAAGAGCAAGTTACTAGATGCAATGAAAAACTTGTTTTTTTTCAATAAAGCAGCTGTATTAAATTTGGAGAACAGTTTAGTGGTTTCACATTATTTTTGTTTGATAATCAAACTATACAAGTATACATTTTCACTTTTCAGATACCCCAATTCATTTCTCAAATTAAACTTAGCTGACTTTGAGCTTTGAAAGCATGACTGGGACTCGTGGCGTGGTCCTGTAATTCAGCTTCATGGAGGTCAGGTTTTGAGGATGATATAGGTCTAAAGCGGCTCAGATAATCTCAGTGATCATCTGATGATACCGCATCAACTCCCCCGCCATTTAGACATATCAGACCATCACCTGCATGGTTCGAAGTCACGCTACGCTGCTGGTCCTTGTATTTCCATTGGTCATTGGGCTATTAATTAATGCCCCATTCTAAGGAAGAGTGGGCCTTAGTTTGTAACAAGTCTACACCTCATAACTCTTTACTACCACTCATCATCCTTCACCACATATTTGCCTTAAAATACCCTCATGAGAGTGGTCGGCATCTCAAATAGTGATTTAGTGATATAGTGAAATAAGAAATGTGAGCTTTTAGGCATCCTGATAGGTCACTACACAGATAGTAAACAAAATATATTTTAAGCTTACGTCCAATGTTGGCCCTACTGCCGGGTTGACTGCCGCGTTTGATACAAGAATGTCAATACCTCCAAAATTGTCTATTGCCTAGAAAAAAAACAAATATCACCATAAAAATCAATTTATATACATACATATTTTGCTTTTTTCATCTTAATAACAACACTGCGTTCATGGCTCAATTTCTAGCATGTACTCATTTATATACTCTATAATATATAAGGTAAAATAAGCCACCTTGAATTGTAAAATATTGTATATTGGTCCTTGACCGTTGGAAGGAAATAAATAAAAATAATAACTGCAAAATATTATAACTTTTGATGTTATGCCCCTTTTTGGTTTTCTTTTTAAACTACTATACTGTTTTCAACTGTTATGTACTCAGTAACACTTTAGTGATAACATTACATGAAACCAGTTATAACATAATGATGACGCTTGAACTGTGACAAAAAGTAATATATCCAACAAAGTTTTGTTACAAAAACGTTTTCTAGCTTTTGTCCCTAACCCCTTTTTCTCATTTAGCTAGAAAACATTTTTGTAATGAAAATGTTCTAAATATATTCCCCTTATTTTCTTTTTCTTTTTTTTTATTATTTTATTTGCATGAGGTTACTAGCATATAAACATATAAAATGAAGCAAAATCCATTAGGTTCAGGTTAGAATACTTTCAATATATCCTCCGTCCATTTTTAGACAACATTCATATCGTTCTTGAAAGTGTTGCAAAATTTCCGGAAGTTCTGGGGGCTTGGTAGACATTTCAAGGTCCGGAGTCGGGGTCTTACCATGAGAATGGCATGAAATCTCATTTTCAAAAGGAAATTTGCTAAAGAAATACTCTAAGAAGAGTACTAAAGTTTTAGTTTACTTACAGTTTTGAAAAGCCTTTGCCTGTCGGCTGCATTAGCCACGTGACATACAGTTCCGGCTACACTGCACCCAGCATCTTTCAATTCTGTTACAGCTTTGCTTACATTAGTTTCCTTCCGGCTACTCACAACAACACTAGCGCCTTCAGCTCCTAGCCGCTTTGCGATGGCAAACCCTATGCTGAAATGTTACAAACATGAGCATGTGATGCAAGAAACTTACAGCATTGAAAACAATTGCTACGGTTGTGTTTTATCTGCAAATGGGAGTAAATATGTTTTACGCATAATTTGTGGCTGTGAGTAAATAAATAAATAAAATGTACAATTTAGTAAGAGGAATCACCACAAAATAATGCAGGCAGAAAGAGGTTTGTTCATGAATTAGGAACTTGTACTTGATTCCTATGTGGCGATGACCAAATCTTCGGATAGACTGCGTCACACTATATCCTAACTATTTACAAAGGTTGGCGGAGGCTAGACTTTACCACAAAGTCGCTCCTCCTCTAACTCTCTCAATGAATACAGCGGCCTTTTAAGCAAACAGCCTTTAATGCTGGTCTTAAATGCCTTTGAGTCTAAATTCTTTACATCTGCAGGCAGTGTGTTGAAGCTTTTCACTGTTGAGTAGGAATTGGATTTTAGATTCAGACTCAGACGGCAGCGTGGAATATCCAGATCCTTTGAATGACATGTTTGATGACAGTGCAGTTCTCCTCTTCTAGTGAAACTGCCTAGGTTATCTTTTAATAAGCTTACAATGTTGAAGACATTAGCTTGTGACTGTGAGAATTAAGGTCCTTAAAAATAGGCCTACAGTGACCAAGATGTTTGGAATGGGATATAATTCTCACAGCTGCCTTCTGCATAAGCAGATGATGAGTGACCCCAGGCAACTAGTCCATACATAATATGACTGTGAAACTATGCATAATATAGGGTCTTTAAATATTTCTCAGAAAGGACAGGTCTCAGTTTCCTCCGAAAAAATAGTACTCGTGAAAATTTGGTAAGACCAACTTAGCTCATCACGTTATCACCATAAATTAACACATACAACAACAAAACAAGAGTCACTTGACTGAGTTTGAGTTGGTTCGTATCTTGATACCTTGATGAGAGCAGCCGTTGACCAGTAGACTGGAATGGGCCTTGTCAAAAACTATTTTGGAGCACACGCGCACACAAAAAGGAGACTTTAGTTAACTTATTGGCGGTGTGGCTGGTTTGAACTTCTTCTGCTCACCATAAACTCATTGAACTCTTCTATCGAGTAGAAGCCTCCTAACACTTTCTTGATTTTGTTCTTGAACTGTGCAAGGTTGCAGGTCTTGAAGGATTCCCGCAGACTGTTAAACAGTTAAAATGAGCCATACCTGAAGGATTTGACATTTTTAGCCAATCTGAATCTGGGGACATTTAAGTCATCCTTTCGTCTCGTATCTTAAGCAATCGAGGGAGCGCTCCTTGGCTTATTTACGCCACTGTGGCGTCCCTCTGTTTTACTCAACTCTCGAATTGATCGATTTTGAGATTTAAAACAAGTAACCGAGACTTGTGCATGAATGACTCACTAGCAGCCAAAAATGTAATGTAACTGCTAGCTTTACTTGGACAGGTACTGCTTTCAGGTAGTTTGTGCCTTGTTAATGGTTGTAGGTTCGTTCATGGAGATAGAATACTCAGTCACTGGCCAGTCTCAGAAAGTGTTTTAACACTTTCGTCGCACTGATTACTCTCGACGATCTCAAATTGCTTAACTTTCTTCTTCACTATTTTATTGTAATTTATTGTTGAATTAGTCAAACAACTAGTCTTGTATTTTGTAAAATGGTTATACTGTACCATAAATAACATATTTGAATTTGAAAAGTATTTGGTCTTTGGAAGTGTTATCCAGAAACTTACCCATCAGTAGATGCTGTAATGACAGCTACTTTGCCTTTCAATCTTGTGGACGACAAGTTAGTACTCATTTTAGATATACTGCTCAAATCCACCGTTGAAAAATAAAAAGGTTTTAAGAATTCTGAATAATTTCGGAATAATGACCTTATCATCATTACTAAAGGTGGAGATGTTTGTTGTCACGTTGTTTTTGTTTTTTATTGTTTTGTTATTATATTCTCGTTTTAGGTTTTATTCTGCTTTGTCGATTATAAACCATAGATTTAAAAGGTGGGTATTAAATGATCGAAGTTCAACAGATCGAACGTTTTTTTCTGTTTTGCTGGTTCAAATGTTCGAAAACAGGCTACGCTCAAATGATCGAAAATTTTGTGTTCCGCTCATCTGATCGAATGGGAATTTGTCCCCGTAGGTTCGTTGGAGTAATTCTTTTGGACCCTACATTAAAAATGCTTTTAGTATCCAGTGGTGGTTCTAAACTTGCAGTTTGCTTTTATCACTAAACAAGCCAAACCTATTTTCAATTGCCATTTACTCTTGATGGAAGTTAGAACATGTTATTTCAAAATCAAAAGGATTGCATGAAACGCTTTGATTGATTTCCGTTACAGATCAACCGCTCCACAAATAATAAAGTAACTTGTTGTTGTGTTTATAGAGTACTCCTATTGCCACAGAGTAACTTTATTGGAGTAACGAAAACTAGGTCTTAGCAAAACAACTACCCGGTAGCCACAAATTTACAAAAGCCTTGACACAAAAGGTACGTGTATGGAACATTAACGTGTAAAAGTGCCTTTGTTTCGCAGCAATCGGTGCGACGCCACTTTCTGTTTTATGATGCAGGGCTGTTAAAGACAGTCTTGATACCAAGGTTCTGGAAGTCTTTAAACAGGCCGGATTACCTCTGTAGGCGATCAGAGGATAACCATTGATTTTAAAATGTATATTTAAAGACAATGGGATAACCTGGAAATATTCAGAAGAAAACTTAAATCCAAATTGGCCGATAAAGCATATTATACAACAAAGGAATTTATGGAAGATCCTATCTGAAACAAAACAAAGTGACGAATGCGGCACCTGGCGTTTCTAGCAGGATATCTTCAAGTATTCAAGCATAGAATAAGACTGTTTTACTTTTTCTATGATTCCAAGTATAACTGCAGTGTCAGAATATTGAATATTAGTGAGAAGCTCAGACCGCATCGGATAGGGACGGCGACGGAATGTAAGGAATATATCAATTTTAACAACACTTTAGAAGACAATTATTTCAAGTTTGTGTATATTTTATTTGTTTGGAAATAAAGATATAGAAATAAAGATTTCACAGAAATTGGCGACTCGGTGGTCATCTACTACCTCTAATAGGGACTTTTGTAGTAGGATTTTCAATCAGCCAATCATTTACCTTGAATTTAAATATTTGAAAGTTATTGACCAGGCCAATAAACAAACCTAACCTGAAATGGTCAAACCTAAAGCTATGACTTCCTAGGAAAAGGTTTACCGCATTATTACGGCCGTAATGTGCAGTGAACGTAACCGTGGTGGACTCAACACAATATTTAAACATATGTAGATAAAAACAACTTTGACATGTTAATTTTAGTTATCATGTTGGTTTAGGGTATATAGTAATGGATAATTTTTTGTTTACAAAACAATATGAATACGTGGCGAGGAAACCCTTATAAGTAGTGCGTTCACTCATCTGATAACATTGAAAACAAAATCACCGTAATATTACGGCTGTAATGCGGTCACCGCTTTCTAGGAAACCATAGCAAACCAAATTGACTATCATGTCATTGTGCACCTGAACAGTCCATACACCATTGACTTTGTTGACAAAATCACTACTGGTGCGCAACAAAAGTGATTGATTATTGGGATAAACTAGGCCTTTAGTGGCTCACTCTTCCTTCATAAACATGAACAACCATACATAAAAGTCAGTCCATATTTTCAGTCTAATCTAAATTGAAAATATATCATTTCAACCCAATAATTATTACTGAGGTGTAACAGCTAGGGCTTAATAGGTTGTCCTACCAGTCTACTACTCGATAAGTTATGCACGTACTAGGCTTGCCAGGTTAAAATATTATGTTTTACATTACCAATTAAGCCTAGCTTAATAACAATATATATTTGCTTTGACAATAAAAAATATTTAGTCGCAAAACACAAATTACAATAAAATGAAATGAAACATCTGCACTCACTCACACCAAAAGTAATCACAAATAATATTTACCAATCTAATTTTGTAACTGTCATTAAAATGTATATAATTATTACATTTCTTTAGTAACAAATTACTGAAATTAGCTATTTAGCGTTTATACAATTAAGATCGATAATTATATTTCATTATTCTATTTTATTACAATATCTTACAGCAAAAATATTTAGAAATATAAGCAATGCATAATTCCCTTTTGTGGTACCGTTTATCAGCTTTCAATCACTTATTACTACCCTTCAACCGCTACATTTTCCCTAAAAAATCCCGCCTTCTGAGTTTGTCCACCAATTCGCGTTATGTTCAACAGATCGAAGGTTAAATGCCCGAAGTTTAAATGATCGAAATTGAACTGTTGAACTTCGATCTGTTGAGCCCTCACCGTTTTAAACTTGTTGTTATAGAGTACTTATTGTCACAGAGAACTTATTGGAGTAACGAAAACTAGGGGTCTAGTAAAAAACAACTACCTGCAGCTACAAATTTACAACAGCCTTGACACAAAAGGTACGTAAGCCACGTGAAACATTAACGTGTAAAGCTGCCTTTGTTTTCGCAGCAATCGGTGCGACGCCACTTTCTGTTTTATGATGCAGGGAAGGTTAAAAGACAGTCTTGATACCAAGGTTCTGGAAGTCTTTAAACAGGCCCGGATTACCTCTGTAGGCGACTGTAGAGGATAACCATTGATTTTAAAATGTATATTTAAAGTCAATGGGATAACCTAAAATATTCAGAAGAAAACTTAAATCCAAATTGGCCGATAAAGCATATTATACAACAAAGGAATTTATGGAAGATCCTATCTGAAACAAAACAAAGTGACGAATGCGGCACCTGGCGTTTCTAGCAGGATATCTTCAAGTATTCAAGCATAGAATAAGACTGTTTTACTTTTTCTATGATTCAAGTAAGTATAACTGCAGTGTCAGAATATTGAATATTAGTGAGAAGCTCAGACCGCATCGGATAGGGGACGGCGACGGAATGTAAGGAATATATCAATTTTTAACAACACTTTAGAAGACAATTATTTCAAGTTTGTGTATATTTGTTTTGTTTGTGAAAAAGAAAAGCACAAGTACAGTTTAAAGTGATCAAAATATCGGGATAGCCTACTCCTTAAAGAGGAACACAAAATGTACCATCTGTCTTGGAGGGTTTTTTGTTCAATAACGTCACTTAATTTATTTTTAATGACCGAAAGTAAATATTTATAAATATTTTACCAAATATGGTGGTCGCCACAGCGGTTTCGGCGTGTTTGTTAAACAGTTTAATATTACAATCAAGATAATTTTCTTCTAATCAAACAAGAACCCACTAGGGATAAGCGGCGAAAACCCGCCGGTATTAAACGGGCCTGATTCTTTCTTGTTGTACTGTAATATTTTGCAAGTTGTACAAACTATTGTATGTTTGTATGTATTTCTTTTATTGTTATAATTGCATATCTTTGAATCTTATTGAGAAGGCTAAAACTACCGCATTATACGCTATACATTTCTGTACATAGGGATTACCCAACTTCTTTGAAATTAAAAATAAGCAATATTGTTTATAACACTATTATACTCTATATTCATATGAGAAAAGTATAAGAACAAATTATTTTCTTACATCTTGGCAATCCTGCAGCGCGGGAGTTCTATAGATGTCAAGGACAAAGAGAAAATGTTTCAGCTTATTGTTTAATGTTTAAGTTTATGTTATTACAATTATTACGTACTAATAAAATCATGAGAAATTAAAAATTTTGTAGATGCTCAATATAAAGTGATGTTTAATCTGAAAAATAGATTTTTAGTGTAATTATCTTTGTAGTTCTCAGTAAACTTTCAACCGAATGAACTTCCAAGATTCTTACATAAAAATTGTTATAATATTCTTGAGGGATAAATTCTTCGATATTTGTTGATCCTTCAGTATCTTTAATCATGAAATGTTCTATCCCGGAAATATCTTGGCATAATAGAGACCCAGTCCTTAGTGTTGACATTCAAACGCATAAAGACTTACCTTATTTCAGACTAGCAACTGGAGGAACTGACTGTCATGTGTTGGTGAGTAGTACAGCCTAAATAGTTTTGTGTCCTATGACTTTTTTTAACTTGGCTGAAAATGTAGGCCTGAGTAATTTTGGACCCTACATTAAAATGCTTTAGTATCCAGTGGTGGTTCTAAACTTGGGCAGTTTGCTTTTGAGTCACTAAACTAAGCCAAACCTATTTTCAATTGCCATTTACTTGATGGAAGTTAGAACATGTTATTTCAAAATCAAAAGGATTGCATGAAACGCTTTGATTGATTTCCACACAGATCAACCAGTCTACAAATAATATTAGTAAGTTATTTTGAAAGATTTACCCGGGAAAAATCAAAATACCGTTTTTGAATATTATAGACGTAAGTTTGACCAATGTAGTTAGTTGTATATTGTAGTTTTCTGTCAGGTATGTCTGAGTCAGCAATGAATCAACCAAATCTCATCACAAACAACATCAATGGCAAATGGCACCATACTGAATTTTTCTGAGAATTGATCAAAACATTTTTGAGAAAAGACTGCTGCTTTCAATCTGATGGCGTTAGAAGACCAACCCCCCAGACCCTTCTGGAAATAGCTCTTGTCTCCTCATCTGGAGGTTGTAAGGCGTAATTGTCAGGTTGTAGAGCCTTGAGGAAGAGTTCCAAATGGTAGCATTCCGGGGCCTTGTTGCATATTGTTATAATTGATAAAGAATTAAATTTTTTTTAGATTTGGCTGGTGTCAGTTGAAAAGGGTGGAAATGCTTCATTAGAATGTGCAGCTGACTTATCTCGCCACATCAAACCTGTGAACTGCGTTCGGTTCTCTCCTTCTGGAGAATTGTTGGCATCTGGTGATGATGGTAAGAATTACAATATCTAAAAATCACTAATAATTTTAAGACTTCAAATTTATTTTTAAAATGTAGGTTGAAGAAAATATGTTTTAATTTAACCTCTTACAGTCACACCCATGGCAACACATGTAGGCCTTGATGTGATGGCTTGGTAGTTTGCTTTCTCGGAGACATGCTGACTCTTAAGAGGCGACAGCTTCAATGGTCCATAGTTACTTCACGTCCTACCAGTGCTCTGCAACTCCATGACCTTGACTCTTGGCCAATAATCATCTGATGCATGTAGAAGACCACCATCAAGAACGACAACTGTCGTAACACTAACTGCAAATATCTGAGCTGACAATATTTTCGGCATTTCCGGATCTATATGAATTTTACAAGTCCATATGGCCCATCAAATTAGAAGAGGTGGAAGAGTGGTACTTTTTGCGCGTGGCGAAGTGATAATCCCTGCGCATAAAAATGATTTTTAGTTTTTAGCGCATTACAGTGATATATTTCATAAAGGTAGGATTAAAACTTATGTGTTTTAATAAATTAATACTAGTAAAAAATGTTAGTTCCAGCAATACAAGTACCTAATTCATTTAAAATTGTATTTGCAGAGGCGTCCATTATTGTATGGAAGATGAAAACGAGTTCTGATCCTTTGGAGTTTCCAACAGGAGAAGAAGAAGCCTTCAAAGAGCAATGGATCACTGTCAAAATATTGAGAGGCCACATTCAGGTGACAAGAACAATAATTGAATTTGAATAGCCTTAAGGTAACTTTTATTCTTAAGGTTTAATTCCCGCACAGTACGAGCAGAAAAAGTCACAGTGCAGAGTGGAGTAGTCCAATAGCGCTGCAGATATAAATATGGTTATGAAATTTGTCATATTTGAAATAAAACTATTGGAATATTTAAGTATCAAACGTAAACCCTAACTCACTTACTGTGTTCTAAAAATGGACGACAACACAGTTGTCAGTGAGTAATGGGGTGGAACGCTCCTCCAATTTTCATTCGCCTTTTAAAATGAAAGTCGTTGGTTTTAGATTGGGTAAACTAAGTAGAAAAGCTATGATGGTTTGCACCTTCTACATGCGAGCATTCCGAGTTTAAAAACTCAACGATGGTTTGGATGAGAGGGAGAGTGTGAGAGATAGATTTATTGTAATTTGAACGATAAACCTCTAGTGTAAGACATAAGTCATTGTCCGTTTTTAACCGACTTCAGAGTAACAAGGAGGTTATACAAGTTGACCTGACGATTTTCCTAAGGACGAGAGTAGAGGGTTAGGCTGTGACGAAATGTCACATTTGAGTGACTAGAGAACGTGAGTGTGCTCGTAAAAGAGGTTTACAAAACGGAGGAGGAAGAGTTTTGGTTGAGGAGGAAGAGAGATTGGATGAGTTCAATATGTAGTTTAGATGCAGGGTTGTCAAACGTCGGGTGTTGTGGTAACGATCATGAATGAGATCATATGCTACTTTGTAGTTTGGAGCAGTGATGTTAAAGGACTTGATCAAATTTAAAGGTTCTAAGGGTAATAAATATAATTAACAATTAACTAACAATAAATAATTGGTGCTTATTTCACAGTCCCGGGTCTGGGTCTTACCATGTCAAAGGCGTAAATATTTCATTTCTCCAAAGGAAATCCGATAAAATTACAAAATAAATATGGGTGAATTGTCTCTCAACTTCTTGTTAAAAACCCATTTTAAAATCTTAAACACATTGCACAATAATTATGATGTTATTTAATATTTTATTGATTTTTTTTTGCATTTTGTAAATATTTTTCCAGGATGTCTATGACTTGAGCTGGTCAGCGGACTCAAAGTACTTGCTATCTGGTTCTGTAGACAATTCCGCCATTCTGTGGGATGTTTCCTCTGGTAAGGCTTGTTGTTTTTTTGTGACGTTTTAGATATTAATAAACAAAATTGTAGGGGTGGACAAGACCCAAAAATCGGAAAATTCCCAACAAAAAATAAAATCTTGATAATCGGGTTGATTTTTTATAAAAAGTGGGATTATAAAAGGAATTTTTGGCAGATCTTATAATTTGAAATGTTGTCCATTCCTGAATAATACTATGGGGTTTCTACTATGGTTGACTGGGACTCGTGGCATGGTCCTGTAATCCAGCTTCATGGCGGTCAGGTTTTGAGGATGATAAATGTCTAAAGCGGCTCAGATAGTCTCAGTGATCATTCGATGATACCTGCATCAACTCCCACCATCGTTTAGACATATAAGACCATCACCTGTGTGGTTCGGAAGTCACGTTAAGCTGTTGGTCCTTGTATTTCCATTGGCCATTAGGCTATTAATTAATGACCTATTCTAAGGAAGAGTCTGTCTTAGTTTGTAACTCATTACTACCACTCATCCTTCATCACACATATTAGCTTTAAAATACCCTCATGAGAGTGGTCGGCATATCAAATAGTGATGGTGATTTAGTACTAGTTTTAATATGACGAATCATTAGTATAAAATGACTACTAAGGTTCTAATCTGAATTCCTCGTTGTTTAAGGATCGAAATTGGCAATTATGAGTGAGCACAAAGGCTTTGTTCAAGGAGTTGCCTTGGACCCTTGTGGACATTATTTGGCCACAATAAGTAGTGACAGGTACGGTAGGTAACAGTAACTGTAACAGATTGAACATTTTAAATAATATGATTACAGTAGGCTGTTTACTAGTACGGCAGGGCATCAGAGTATAATCTTCACTGTAAAATCAGAACATGGTGAATGTTTGACGTCACTTTATACTTGTGTGTAATTTATTGTTTAATTGAATGTGTGTCTTTTTACATGTTTATATTTATTTCATTATAATATTTATTTATTACAAAATCATTTCAAAAAGAGCTTAGAACTTATCTGGTCACCGGAGGGTTTTCCTGGGGTTGCTGCCAACTGAGAGTCAACCAAAAGTGTAGCTTAAAAACCTCTAGACTCCCTGCAGTTAAAGATAGAATGTGATTTCAACTAATCAACCCTTAGTCACAGTTTAAAATTAGTGTGTTAAATAAATTGAAAGTCTAATTACATATTAGAACATGTTGGTTCCAGAGTGTGCCGGATATACAATTCCTCTTCTAGAAGAGTCATTGCAAGGTTGTATAAAGGTGTTCTGCCGGGTTCTCAACCTGACTCGAAACCTTCACATTACTTCCACGATGATACGCTCAAGTCATTTTTCCGTCGCCTTTCCTTTTCACCAGACGGTGAACTGCTTGTGATTCCTTCAGGCCTAGTCGAAGTCCCTGACAAGAAACCGAGTAATGCTACAATAGTCGTCTCTCGCCATTGTCTTAACAAGTGAGTTTGTTTAGAAAATGTTCTTTATTTTTTAAGTTTGTTTTGTGTAAATTACTGGCGTTACCAGGTGATTTAAATCTGCCTCAAACCTGTGTTGCTCCTGATCAAATAATTTATTTTCATTTACTTAGTAATTAAGTAATGTGTTATACAATCTTGTCATATATTTTTGAAAAAAATAGGGAGCATGATCATGATGGCATGAAGGATTTTTAAATATCCCTTTTTAAACATTGGGATAACTTTTGCTCTGTTCAGTTGGTTTAGTTTGGAAAATAACCAGAAATTAAGGTAGAGTTTTCCCAATGCTAAATAGGTTTAATTATAGAGGGTAAAATCGGTGAATTCATTGAAATATCATCATATTTCAGTGTCCCGTTTCTTAAACCTAAATTTTGTTCTATTATTGAGTAAAACCAGTTTATGACAATAATAATGTTTCCGCAGGCCCATCATGTACTTGCCGTCGTTGTCGCAGTACAGTGTGGCGGTGCGTTGGTGTCCAGTCTACTTTAACCTTCGTCCCATGCAAGCACCTCCGCTGCTCAATCTGCCTTACCGTCTCGTCTTCGCCGTGGCAACACAGAATAGTGTAGTCCTGTACGACACACAGCACGCTGCTCCCTTCGCCTTCATCACCAAAATACATTACACCAGGCTTACCGATCTCACATGGTAGGTTAACTTATATCTGTTATTTTTCACTAGGACCAAACTGTATTCATCGAGAAATTAAAATATCATCTCGATCTCGAGATCTCACACCCCTCTAGTTTGGAGATCTGGCTACTGTAAATGTGTTGTTTCACAGAGTCTATGTTTTTTTTGTTGATTATGCAAAAACTATAACTAAGAAACTATCTTTAGTTATAGATTTACAGTGCTGTGATTTTTTTGTTATTTGTATTTATATCTCTTACATATTAATGTTTGTGTTGACTTTGAAATCATAAGTGGAATTGTGTACTTGATATCTACATAAATGTAGAGTCTTAGGTAAGTCGTCTTTAGGTATCGAACCCTTTTATTCAATTCACAATTATATTTATTTATTTTTATTTATCATACATTATCATACATCGACTCACTGAGGGTTACTGTATTATTTATTTTATTTACACATTATTTATTTTTATATGATATTCTAATTATTCTTGTTGGTTGTATATTTATTTAATTTTAATTGTCTATTGGATACCTGTTATCATTTAAAACATATTAGCTATTAGCGTAATTTATTCACTACTTATTATTATTATTGTTCATTTACTCATAAGTATTACTTGTTTCATCCCTTAATAGCCATCTTTGAACATTGTTAAACTCAATATTATTTCTTATGTGTTATTTAACATTACTATTTATGTATTATGTATCACTTGATGTATGTATTGGTCGTTTGACCATTAAAAAAAAAAAAAATAAATAAAAGAAGTTTTTGTAAAAATTTATATGTTGACTTTTTCTTTTCAGGTCCAGTGATGGGAGAGTTTTAGTAGTTTCTTCCACCGATGGTTATTGTTCTGTAATAACGTTTGCAGAAAATGAACTTGGATCAGTTTTTATTAAAGAACAAGGAGCACAAACTGAAAAAGCTGACCCAAAGGAAATTGTGGATCAAACAAAACAAGCAAAAAAAACTTCAAAAATCAAAGAAGAAACTAACCTATCAATATCTGAAGATGCAAATATGCCATTGGATAATAAGCAGGAAGATGATGAATTTTTAAAAGAAGGAGATCAAACTAAGGCATCTGCAATGGAGGTTGATGATTTTGAATTGGTGTACGAAGAAGGGACAGTTACTGAATCACACTTGGAGTCAAAAGTCAAATCTGAAGATATCGTTGAACAAACTGAAGAAAAACGCCAAGATCAAGACGCCAAGTCAACAGAGCTATTTGTTAAACCTCAGCAATTGGCAACCTCAGATTCTCCCAAGAAGCCAATTGAGTCCACCAAGTCACTCCAGCAAGAAGGTTTAACTTCACCTGTTTCCAGCACCTCTTCTGCGAATGTGACTCCAGGAAATAAGAAAACTCCACGAAGAGTTCAGCTTATCACTTTATCTAGTCCCAAGAGTAAAAAGAAACTTTTAGATTAGGTTTAAAAGATTACATTCAAGGTTTCGTGTTCATTTGTTGATAAGAAGTAAAATAGTGATTGTTTAGTTGAATACCTCTAATTCAATAACTAAATTTGTAGTAAGTCCACTAAATTTGTTTCTAAACATTTAAAAACAAATAAAATTGCATTTGTGTCTAACACAACAGTAGTGAAATTGTCCATCAAAGTGATAGTTATTTCAAAAATGCAAAAAGATCACATTCATCAATTCTGGATGTTACTAAAATACACTTAAGACTTTACTTCAATTTAGTTTTTGCCTTCAGATTCAAAATGAGACATGTTAACTAAGTAACAGATTTAGCAAGTCCTTCATACAGACAAATTTTAACTTAGTTTTTACAAGTTTAAAATAAGCATGAGCAAGTTCTTGGTTTTTGTAAAAAAAACTTGAATTAGTAGAGTTTGGCTACCTTAAAGTTTTTATAGGCAAAATATCAGTTGTTTACATAAGTATTGTGTCACAAAAATATTTTGTAACAACTACGGTAAAAACTTTATAGTACTCCTACCACTATTTATATACATGACATAGAGCTATAATCGATCATAGCTCATCCGTAAAAGTATCATTACGTCAAATAAACAAATTAAGTCTAAGAGAGACTTGCTAGTCATAGCTTTGCCTGAATAAAGACATTAGCCTAAAGTATCCGACAAGAATATTGAAATACAAATCAACTTGAATTGGAAGAGTTCCTGTTTTTTAAGCACACAGTATCAACCCTAGGCACTTTTGAAAAAATGACGTAAATACATAGTCTATTAATTATTATATAGACTAGCTGTCAAAAATAAGGTTGTTGTACACGGGGTCAGTAGTGACGTCCACTGCACTTGGGTAGTACTAGCCGCCTAAATTATCACACTATTGGCCTTGTGTATAGGGGTACTGGCGCTTTCTACGGCCACTTAAGTCGAACCTGTTCAACTTAAGAGGACAGTGAAATGCCATTTACAAATCAAGTGATCTAGTGACAGCCGGTGATTAGTTGAATCTATAAGTGTCATGGCCGCCAGCAGAGTTTTTTTTCCATGGTGGGAGTAGCCGTGCAGTCTCTGTTTTTGTTTAGCCTACGCTTTTGTTTATACTCATTGTTGATTTAAAACGCTTTTCAACTCTTCACTTAAAACTACAACACATTTATTCACCGCATCGTCAAAATATACCTCAAACTCACTGACACTCTCTGGATTTACTCAATATTAAATTTATTTTGTCAACAAAACACCTCTTCATTAAACTGGTAGCCACTATTAACCTCGTATATAAGCATACTGGCCGCTAAAATAGTGGCCTCCAATAATGCCCGCCAGAACTGGAAGCCACAACTGACCCTGTATACAACAACCCTGTGGCACATTACCAGGCGTCAATGGTAAACTACATTATTAATTTATAAATATCAGTCGGTTGCAAACACATTTTAGCATTCATTTGATCTTCTAAAGCGGAATTCAATGGGAAAACTAAGAACACATGGATAAAAGAAAAGACTCAACTTGATTTACCTGAAAAAAATGAACATTTCTGTAAATAGTACTATGTATAAGATTTTATTGTAATACATCATTTTGTACAATCAGTTGTATGTATTTTATTTAAACTTGTAACATATCATTCAGAACGTTAGCGGTTAGATACACAACGTTATTCATATTCACAATGTTAGATTTGTTGATGCAATCAATGAATTTGAAGAAACTCTGGATTTGTGAGGGAAGAATAATAAATTATGACAGGTTCTGCGCAAATAATTTTTGATAGGCTAGAAAAACTAGAATCAAGAAATAGATTTCTAGACAAGAAGATGAAAAATGAAAATCTTATGCCAATAGATTTTCTTGGCAATATAATAAGCTATAAATTAATTTAGACTAAAATAAAAGAGAATTTTGTGGGGAAAATAATGTGGCAATCCTTAGCAGTTCAGATAAATACAATAAGTAAAAATTGTAAATTAAACTAATTTTACCCAGCACAGCTGCATTATAACAAATGTCATAGTACTTGACTTCTAGAGTTATGTACTTTGGTCACTTTTAATAATATAATTCAAATAACACTTATATGCCAATATTAAATTTTTATTTTATACTGGCATAGAAGTGTTTTTTAAATTATACAAGGTGTCCCATAAGTAAAGTGCCAGACTCTAGGAAAAGGTTATATGGGTCAAAATAAACATAAAATCAAGAATATATTTTTTTCCAAAAACGCTTAGTTAACCAGATATTTGCCATTTTATATTTGTCACTAATTATTTATTATCTCCCACACAACTTATCGGATTTGACTCGAACTTAGCATAAATTTGTATCTTAGTACGACCATTTAGGGAAAAAATTACCAGCATGATCTGACTTATCATTTTAAAACGGTGGCTATTTTATGGTATTTTTAGGGAATATTTAGCGTTACACCTTAAATAGCGAATAAACGGTGAGTTTAACGATAAAATGTAAGGTATAACTCTATCCCCTCCAAATCTTGCTTGGTTAACGCAGTCCTGTTGGCTGGAATCGGGTGAAGTAATGTAGCTTACTTGGGTTTGGGGGTGAACTTGATGCTGGTGAGACCTGACGTAGGAACTCTGTTGTGATTGGTTGACTGATCACTACAACACATCCCTGTTACATCTGTTCCTCCTCCTTGCACCACCTACACACAACAAAGCCGTGTTTCATAAGCCAACTCACAGCATGCATGATTCTCAGTCATTCATGTTGTGGTTGAACTGGGAATTTCCATATATATTTTGAACAAATTATGCTCTATTAGCAAATTTCCATATATAATAGAGCTACAACATGTACTGAGTCAAATGGCAACACTCTAATTATACAGGGTGTCCCATAAGTAAAGTGCCAGACTCTGGGAAAAGGTTATATTGGTAAAAATAAAGAGAAAATCAAGAATACAAATTTGTCAAAAACGCTTAGTTAACCAGATATTTGCCATGTTATGATTCACTAATTATTTATTATCTCCCACACCGTTTATCAGATTTGACTCAAACTTAACATAAATTTGAATCCAAGTAAGACCATTTATGGAACAAATTACCAGGATGAACTAACTTATCATTTTAATGGTGGCTATTTTAGGATATTTTTGGTGTTACAACTTAAATAGTGAATAGGCGGTGAGTTTAACGATAAAATATAAAGAATGACGTATTGTAGTGAATTTTATTACCTATCTATTGACATCAAGGTCAAAAGGGAATTGGTCAAATCTATTGGGAAAACAACCAAGCTTTAGGGGAAACTCTGGTTGAAAACAGACAACTTTCCATCTTATTATCTTTCCATGGTTTGTATCAAACAAAACAATTCACGAAGACCTCAAAATTCCTTACATTACTGAAGAAATTGCACATTCCACCTCAAAACACTTACCGTAAATAAATTGGACTTTCATCCTAACCAACTGGCAATCAACCTTCTGGATAACAGCACAGTCATCCATAGACTTAAACGTTTCAATATCTTTGATCAAGTTTCAAGATTTTAGTTAATCTAATATAATTTTGTTTGTTATAATTTTGTTGAGCTTATCACTGGATAGATCTGAATGTTTCATGTCATTATATGTTGTAGTTTTTACTTATTGTTATCAAATGTAAATAACAGATTTTAAAAATAAAAGTTTGTTATAAGAAAAAAAATAAAACTGAATGTTACTATTTATTTAATAAAATTAAGCCTAAAAATACCTGCTGGAAGTCACAATGTATTTGAATGACTATCAAAACTATTTTTTAATTTACAATGTCAACAAAAACAATGGTATTAATAATGTGTCCATATGATAGACAAATATTAATAAATTACATAATTCCACAGAATCAAAATCTGTATAAAATGGGCACAAACACCCATACGTAAATATCAATGTTAATGGTGTTTATTCTATACAGTTCGTCAGGGTTAGTTAGCATGGCCGGTGAGATGGGCTGTAGGGCCATAATTGCGGCCAGCAGGAAATCTCAAGGCCACCGGCCATGCTATACCTAATGAACTGTACATCCACAGTTTTCAATAGTTTAAACCAGAAATTTGGGCAAAAATGTCTTTCTTACATTTTTTTTTCTAAAAACAAGTCAGTGGCAAATTATAGAAATTTGCATTCCATGATAAAATTGATATAGTGAACTAGTAACAAGTATAATACAATACCTAGAAAGCAATAAAACTTCATACGTACCATTGAATGGATATCCACTGCCGCAACATTCTCAGGCAAGGTGTGAGGAGGGGGTGGAGGTTCCACCTCATACAGATGAAGAAGGGGGTGGGTAGATTTGTACACTGGCTTAGTAGAGGGGGGCCGGAAAACAGTTTGGTAAATTGGAGTTTTGCTTGGTTTTTTGTTTTCCACCTGGAAAAAACTAGATAAGAATAGTTTTACTTAAAGCAAGATGTTTCAACTTTGCCAAAGTAGTTACTTGTTGATCTGGTACATTAGACATTGCGCTTTAAGTAATTAGTTTTGTGTGTGTTTTTTTATGAGCTGAAAATAACATTTTTCACCTTCCAAAAGGTGGAAAAACTGTCAAAGTAACAAACCAAAATACAGTCCGCTTTCTGTTATGTTTTCTTTTCCCTACAGAACCTGTTTCGTTAAACCTTTTAACAAATCTGTGAATTTCAGATTGCGCAAACCAGGTTGTGAAAACCATGATTGCGTTTATTTCACAATAATATCAAATTAGGAAATAAAAACCACTACATTACTGCAACAATACATACCATCCGATAGATATTGAAGTGAACAAACCAATGATACAAAGTATGACCAGATAGCGCTCGTAAAAAATGACTTGCTATATAGTTTGAAAGTTGGGTTGCGTTAAAAAAAAAACACCCTGTATATATTCATATACTTTTTGGTGTATAATTGTTTTTCTAAAACACACTATAAACACCAAATCCCAATCTAACACTTGGCAAAGATCTCCCTTAAGGTAGGCCAAGGTACTCCAGTTTTGAGTTTTAAAATCTTCAATTATGAATTACCGGTACCTATATGAGTATATGGGAAATACGTTTTACTAACTTGAGTTACTGTAAATGGAACGATTACTAATTTTTCAACAGTATATTTGACAGCGTCCTCACCTTGTAACCTGTGAGTTGAATGCAGATAGGTACTGTTGGATATAAAGCCATCTGGAAATAACACATAATTCCCAAAAAACTATTATTTAGTAGTTTGTTACATCCAATAAAATAAACTATGTAAGCTTATTTTCTAAGAAATGATTTGAATTTACTAATTTGTCTAATATCAGTGTCAGTACATTGTGTGAGGCATTAACACCTTCGCTACCACCATTAAGGAAATGAGCCTATAACTGTATTTGCAGCCCTTGGGGTCATTGAAATAGACTGTATACCTTTTTATTAATTGGATTATTAGAGAATGTCCATAAGAAATAAAAATGTTCATTTCTCTTGCCAAAGAGAAGGACACGTCATAGAAAGGTGTGGTTTGCAGTTTTTTGCTTCAGTTTTTCACCTCCTGAGTCATGTGGCAAAACTTTGTACATATACAGGGTGTCACAAAAATGTGTAGCGTGCTATGCAGAACCGGATTCTACATACAAAAGTAAGTCGGAAATGCCTTGTAAAATTTTTTTGATTTTGGCTTAATTTAGCCGTAATTTGCCATTTTGTAAATTATTAATAATTCAAAACTTTTTGAGATAGTTTTGTGAAACTTGATATAAGACAGCTAAGACCATACCTTTTACCACACAGACCAAAAGCCGTAGAGATGAGGTGCTATAGAAAATGAATATAAAATTGGTAAAAATTGATTTTGAAGCATAAATTTGTTATATGTTGACACTTGACCTTGCACTAATGTTGAGAACCTTGTTGTTAACCTAAACTATGTCGACTCATAAAACTGATTTATACTCAAATGCTCAAATGTTGTGGAAAACAACACAGGTCTACAATGTGGTGGTATTTTCTTCAGAAGGTGGGCTGCGGTAATGACCCGGCCGCAGCTTATTTGCTACAACTAGTAGCAAAATGTGTTAAAGAAACAATTCAATTGACTGGCCTCGTGGCGTGGTCCTGTAATCCAGTTTCATGAAAGGTCAGGTTTTGAGGATGATATAGGTCTAAAGCGGCTCAGATAGTCTCAGTGATCATCTAATGATACCCGCATCAACTCCCACCATCGTTTAGACATATCAGACCATCACCTACGTGGTTCGGAAGTCACGTTAATTCGTTGGTCCTTGTATTTCTATTGGTCATTGGTCTATTAATTAATGACCCATTCTAAAAAAGAGTCGGCCTTAGTGTGTAACAAGACTACACCTCATAACTCATTACTACCACTCATCCTTACCACATATTTGCTTTAAAATACCCTCATGAGAGTGGTTGGCATCTCAAATAGTGATTTTATTTGTTCAAAATCAGCTGATGTAAAGGGTCGCATATAACCTTCGATCTAGGAAACAATGGCCAGTCGATACAAGCCTTGAAAATGGTGTACTGCAACGTCACCGAAACATCGGCCAGTAATTTATCTCCCAGATAGTTTTCACCCAAACCTAAGTGGAGTGTTAATAATTTTTTCATTCATTTATTTTAGAAGAATGAAATTTATCTGATGTTAAGTTAAACCTTGGGCCTATGCTTGGTTTTGTGCAAAGGTTAGAAACTTTCCATCCTATTTTTTAAAAAAACATGGGAACTTTCATTTAGTTGTATGCTAATTAATGGAGATGTTGTGTGTATAACTATACTTTACTTTACCTTTGAGGAACAGTAAGTAGTCCTTAGAGATTGATTACACCCCTAATAACGATTGAACTTAAAGATTAGATTAGATTGCACTTAAAACTCACAGTAACATCTAAAAACTGTCAACAAAAACATTCTTCTGTCTTTAAGAAAAATTCCAAAGAATTGTTCACTTCACGTTGTGAAAATGTGCAGCATGTGTTATCAACACTGATAAGATATCATTCACTATAGAGGACGCCCATGTGACTCAATGTC
The DNA here is from genome assembly GCA_018831715.1 of Matsumurasca onukii. Taxonomy (NCBI): domain Eukaryota; kingdom Metazoa; phylum Arthropoda; class Insecta; order Hemiptera; family Cicadellidae; genus Matsumurasca; species Matsumurasca onukii. Next base: position 27,855,344 of record CM032062.1, on the reverse strand, counting down.
ATCAAAGCATTAATTTACCTCTAAACACATCCTTCAGTTTCTCATTCTATATTCAATTTCTTGAAACTACTATCGGGTAACATTAATATAGTTCTATCTATTATAACAAATGTTTTCATTTGTGTACTCTGTATAAATTGGCAGAAGCAGAAAATAATTAAATATAAAAGTATCACCTTAATTTAGAAATGCATTGATTTTCAACAAAATTGTACCTAGACCTCTCTACAAACAGATATGTCTATATTTCCAGTAAACTAAAAGATAAACACACATTAAATTTGTTTAAAAGACTTATTTTTCGTTTTTGAAAAGTATTTAAATGTGTCAGTCAAAAATAATTAAGGGTTATTTTCTGTGCCATTTGAGCGTACAGCAGCAAACAGACACAAGAAAGGCTCAGGAGTGCTATAGACAGGTCTGCCTAGAGAACACCGTCACCTGCCGCACTATAACGAGTGTTGCCTGGACAGATGGCCTCTCAGACTTACACTACCCTCTAGGAAATCAAACATTACAAATCTAAAAGTGTCAAAAGGAGGTGTAAATAATTGTCTACTCAAATGTCAATAGGACACTGTTTTTAGTTTATTTACATATCTTTAATACACTTATAACACTGTATTCATCTGGTTGTTGTGTATTCATCTGGCTGAGGAAACGATTATAGGTGCTCAATAATATGGTCTTCTCGGGTTGTTCTGAAAAATACAAAAAGGATTTTATTCATATTTTTCAATGTTGAATCAAATCCAGAATATCTAGAATCCAAATTAGAATCTAGCTCAAGTCTAAATTAATAAATTACTTCACCATGTCCATTATATTTTAATTACATAAAACTTGGTGTTCTTTAATAAATTTTATTCGATCATTTTATTAGTTTTTAAATTCAAATTGTTCAATGATTGGGATAACATTTACTGTAGAGGTGTGCGAGATCTCGAGATCGAGACGAGACTTAATAGGCCTAACATAAGTTAAAACAAGTTATAAGATTTTTTTCATTAGTTTGTAATGCCATTTGTTAATATTCTTGCACGCAGACTAATTTTCTGATAATGAAAATGACATTCTCAGTTGTACAAGTATGATTCATGCAGAAAGTGAAACAAATCGACTTACAAATTTGACTTACCATAGGGTTGGGTCTAAAGCGATAAGCAAGCATCATTCTCTTGCGATAAGCGTCATATTCATCATCCCCACCATCAACATCGTCCGGCCTCTCCAAGCCCAAGCCTTGGTTCTCTGCTCTCATCGCCGCCCTGCATAATACACACAAAGGTTTATGCCATGTTGCTGTATACTAAAAGTTACTGATTTTTAGCTACACGGGGGGCCAAGATGTGGAATTCACTGCCTTAGGAACTGAAGACAACAGAAAAGCAATTTTTGGACATAAGGTGTTGGGTAAAAAATTGACTACTCTACTCTCTTAATGCATTTTATAACTGGACATGATAAAGTACTTTTTTATTTGTTAAGATAATTTGACTGTAGTACAATCAAAGTTGTCACTGATTTCTACATTAAAATGTCACAAAGTCAGAACTAGCTAAGGCAGATTTGGAATTTGTCCCAAATTAGGTCACTTTCTATCAGGAAGTGATAGATCTCTATCTATCAAAATCTCTGTTTAAACTTTGGTTGGTTTTACTTTTTTTGTACTAGAAATTGAAAATATATCTGAACAACCACAACTAAATTCTCCTAAAATCTGAAAGTCAACTAAAGGTGCGCTTGCTGAGCTGGGTACTTGACAATTTCGATAAAATCGTGCAATGAAAACAATAGTGTATTTTTTCATTTAACACATTAACCACATTAGGCGCACTGGTCCTCGAAACTTTTAAAAAGAATTTCCCGATAGATTTTGAAATGGTCCATCTCTAGCAAACATTGAGAGCGGGGTTGCCTGGGATATCAGGAGAAGAAACCTTTAAATTTAACATCCAACTACAGTAGAGTCTCGGTTATCTGACCTACCAGGGCTATTTATTATCGGTCATTTATCACGAGTTTTCACAGAAGGCTGTTGCGCGGAACAGCCTCTCTCATCACATCCGACCGTATGCAGCAGATTCCCGCACGATGCAGCCCCTTACCTACCCGACTGTACGCATTGTATATTTGGCGCTAGGTAACAGGTCATTGACCGCACTTTCCTACCCGACTGTCCCCCCTGTTTTAGTACGCTACATGTATTTCAAAGGATTCTTTTGTGTAAATAAAATTACTTTAAAACATTTTCAACGTCGTTTTTACCAATTTCCGTGTTATCCAACCTTTTCGCTTATCCGACCTTGCCGCGGTCGGTTCAGGTTGGATAGTCGTGACTCTACTGTACATTAAAATTACAATTTTTTAAACTTTTAATGTACACATTTTTGTTTAAGGAACTTACTTATTGACAGGGTCCTGAATGCCTGAACCGTCTGGTCCCAAACCTTGGCCATCCGTCCATCCCATTTTCTGCAACATCTGGAAGCCTACGTTGTCTTCTTTTAGCTTGAACTCTTTGTAGTCTGAAAGATCTGGCTCTCTGCCATCTTTCAATGCTTCATACTGCAATATATAAGTGAAGAGATCCAATATAGAAACTGATTTTTAAAAACATGAGGCTTACAACTTAGCCACCCTATCAAAAAGACTGTTTTAAATAACCATAACCACCTAGTACCAGTGGTAAATTTGGCAGAGTGGGAACGCAACATTTTATCTGGGTTGTCATAAATATTAATGTAATTGTATGGTACCTAGGCACTTTACGAAGCAGATTAAGGAGTATGAAACACCTAGGGGAAGGGGAAATCCGGAAACCTTCCCCCCGAAATTGTTTATAATTTTTAAAAAGTCATGAAAACTGCTTTAAAACGTTTCAGTGTGGGAACGCCGTTCCCGCACCACTACACCCCTGCCTAGTACCTAAATAATAAATATCTATAAATATAATTTCTACAAAAAAATATAAAGATGGAAAGTTGATTTTTAAATCTTTTAAAAATAATTATGGTTAGAAAGTAACATGATAATGTCAAAATTTACCTTTCCTAGTATTAAAATAAAAAAATTAGATAAAAATCAGGCCAAAATAACTGGTTATCAAAAATTCTTTGAATACAATTTTTTCAGTCAGTGTCTTTTTCCAGCAGTCAATTCTGAACAATTTAAATCTCTGGATGAACAATGATTGATTGTCCATAAGCACGCTGTCTAACATATGAAATTATGAATCGAATTTAAGTACAGACTACACAATTGAGATTTTCATGAACAGACACAACTTTAAAATGTATTTGCACATAATTACGATAGCTAGAGATCCTATGCACTCCATTTTAAAGCACAGTGGTCATTATGTCATCATCACTTATTAATCCTACGCATTTTGGAGCTCAAAGCTAATGTAAAAAAAGCTTTAACCAAATGAAAATAACAACTGTGTGACTGAAAGCAGCAAACACATTTTGTAGCATAGTCTAACACTAATGGGTTGATAGGAAAATTGTTTGAGGTTAAAATGTACGTAAAGGTACCTCAATCACATCATTGACTGCTAGATCAGAGACGCGGATTTACTTCAGTCGACAAAACAAAGTTGACATTACGTTCATTCTTAGAGGGTTATTAGTTGTATTAAAGCTGTTATATTTTCAAGGTGACTGATATAATAGTTATATCTTTCACCTAATTATTTACTTGACTAATGACTTCCAAAGGCATTTTGGCCCATTTGGTAGTATTTAAAGCTCCATAGTTTGCAAAATAAAAAGTTCACAATACCGTTTTTTTTCTAATGGTCAAGGTTCTTAAAAAATCTCTAAAGAAGTCTGCTTATAATAGTTTGTCATTTTGTTATTCATTTACAAATCTCACTAAAGCTCACCTTTTCCATGAATCTCGCCAGCTCGTCAGGTGGCAGGAAGTCTCCTATGTGATGTTTGCCCTTGGCCTGCTCGGTCAACTCGTCTGCCCACTTCTCTGTTGCCTCCATCTCCGCACTACGCAGCTTGTGTTCCCACGTCGCCTCCTTCAGTCTCCTCATCACTGTCGTACTCGTATTTGTTCTTGCCTGCTGCCTGTAGTCTCTCCAACTCTTCCCGCTTCCGCATCATGTCTTGGTACAACAAGTTTATCTGCAACATTTATTCCAAGCTGTAAGCACTTTTACACAGTTGTCGGAACAAAATGTTCTTAAGTAATGGCAATTGTTAGCCGTAAAATTGAAAAACTCTTAATAGGTCACAATTTTGCTAACCTTTTCGTCTTTTCAATAAAGATGGTTACCGGTAGTACAATTCCAGTCTGTATGACCACTTGACTGCACAAGGAAACACAGACCAAGTGCAGAGGCCGTGCTCCCATGAACATGATGAGACGATCTAATACAATCAGAAGTTTCCACTGTATAACCTTTTCGGACATACTGGGGCTTGATTTGTTCTAGCGGTGGTTATGTGAACTAGTAGTGTAGATTTTAAACCTGTTTTGTTAGCCCTGCTTTTTAATTATTTCAGCGCAGCAATTATTTCAACTACAAATAAAACTGTTGGTTTTTGTTACCAAAGAAATTTGAAGGTAAAATGAGTGGACCAAACCCGGGTCTCTCACTTGCCGGGGGATTATGCTGACCTCTACACTATTCAGCCCAACTATTTATGCCTTTAAATTTAGGGAATTACTTTAATCTGAATGTTTATCCAAAACATTTGACTGTCAATAGCGACTTTAAATCAACAAGCTAGAAATATTACAAACAGAATTTAAATACTATGTCTAGTGACTTATAATTGATCTTAATAACGCTAAATAGCTAGTTTATTACTAAAGAAATTTGCAGACAAAATTTGTGGGCCGAACCGGGACTTGAATTTGTCTTTACCTATAAACAGTTGATTCTTTGTTTGATTCGTATTCTTAAGTAGCATAAATACTATACAACTCTGAAAGATGGTATACACAACGAACTAATTCATCTGTCAACTTATTTTTGAATGTAATCATGCCAAGAAGGATGATTCCCTTTAAGCTTGCAGTAAAAGAACATGTAAATATGAGGCCAAAGACGGAAACGAGGCTGTAAGTGTAGTGAACAGCCTCGTACCGCCCGTGTAAATGGATCATGTAGTCTGAGGCTGTGAGCGGAGCGAACTCCCGTGGTAATAGAACGACCAAATGCCGAGGCGAGGATATGAACGGAGAGAATTAGAGTAACAAATTGCAAAAGAAAATCGACTCACTCATGCAAGCGGTGCTTAAGTGTTTAGCTGTGAGTCAGCCTGGTTAAGCATTCTTTTTAAAGATATGTAAGTCAACTAATAATACGTTGTCGAATAAACAATAACCACTAACTAAACTTTTTCAGTCGTATTCTTTAAAATGGGAGGTGTAAGTTTGACACCCGCAAGGAGTTTCTTTCAATTTGAAATGTTGAAAATCAAGACGGCGAAATACGAGGGTCATCCAGAAAGTAAAGAACGATAGATCACGCCGCTCGCGCACTCCTCACCACTAGCCGCAGCTGCTAGCTACATTCTTCCTCTTCAGTTTGAGTGTAGGTTCGTTGCTTTGTGATTACGCATCTCGTGTACAGTGATTAATAACGGCATCGACAATTGAAAACCTCGCTAAATGTAAAGTGTGAAATTAAAACACTCGAAAAGTCATGGCAACTGTTTTTTGGGATCGAAAGTGCTTAATCCATGTTGAATTTATGCCAAGAAAAGAAACGACTACAGCCCTGACTTGGTGCCGAGTGATTATCACTTATCCGAAGCTTAAGGATTTTTTGGGTAAAAAAAAAGTTTGCTAACGATAAGAAACTCAAAGAAGCTAAGAAATCCTGGCTCATGTTTTTGGCGGCAAATGAGTAGAACATGGGTATGGAAAAACTGGTCCCACGTTAAAACCAGTGTCTTGAAATCCATGGCAACTGCGTAGAAAAGTAGAGGAAGGTTCTATGCATTTGTAAATAAAGTTTTGTGTTGATATCTTTATTTTTTATTTGACCATGCCAAAATGTTCTTTACTTTCTGGATGACCCTCGTATGTGTAAGTTGTATCTAGCAATTCTCATATCCACCCTGTATCATTTATGATTAGTTTTGAAATTATTAGATAGTAGTTACCTTAAAATGGTCCTCAGCTTTTTTCCATTCCTCTGGAGTAAGGTTTGTTCGTCCGTAGGATTTCATAGCATATGCCATAAGAGCAGGATCTGTGCGAGTTACCTTGCTTATCATTGGCCCTGACATTCCTGAGTGAAAAAATGTTGCCATATAACATATTGCCAAGACATAGAACAATTGCATACTTAGTTTGGATTTAGAAAACAGGACGCTAGACCAGTTATATGCTACCAAAAAGGAATAAAAAGGAGAGCAGGCTCACCTGAATAAGGTAGAAACACAAGCTAAACTGATGGTACACCAAAATTAATTATGGTCCCCTTCTCTTTTTAATTTCAATCAACGACCTTCCAGAATCAGTACAGGCAAAGACTTTTTTATATGCAGAAGATGCTACTTTTCTAAACTCTTCCTCAGACATTAATGCTCTTGAAACAATCACTCAAAATGTGATTCAGGATGCCGCTGTGTGGTTCAGTGCCAATGGCTTTTTATTAAATGACACAAAAACTCAACAAATAGTATTTAGTGTAAAAAACAATCCACAAATCAATAGTACTGATTACCTTGACTCAGTAAAATTCTTAGGAGTCGTTTTTGACAATCGCCTATCATGGAGTCAACATATTGACTCTATTGCTCCCAGGATAGCCAGGGTTTTCTACTTATTAAGACATCTTACTTTTAATGTACCGGAATGCTATTTAAGAACATGGTATTTTGCCTATTTCCAATCGATAATAAGATAGGCTAGTCCTTTGGGGTAACTGCAGCAGAGTCCAAGACATTTTAATTTTGCAAAAGAAAGCAATCAAAATAATCATAAACTCAAAACTAGATGCAATTTCAAATTTTCAGCCCTACTAGGGCCTTGGTCAAGACAAAGAAATGCTTTTTTGTCCTGACAAAGTTTTTTAGTTTGCTTATGGAACAAATGGGAGCAGAAACCTGTGTTACTCAGTAACTATACTTAAATTAAAGAACATTAAACATTTATTGTTAGAAAAGTTATTCGTGTCAACCCCTTAAATCTTATTAATGATAAAGGCTCACAGACCAGGAACATTGATTGTGGGCACAGAAGGTGGAACTATGGTTGTGATGACTCCCAGTGCAGTAGGAACCGCCATGCCTGGAGGTCCAGGCGGAGGTGGAGGTGGTATAACTAGACCAGGAGGCGGCACCACAACACCAGCTGGTGGGACGGCAACCTTGTCCTCTTCACTTGCCCAGCGACTACGGCGCTTCTTCTTCATAGGGGGATCATCCTGGGCCGTCGCTACAGGAAATTCAGTTTAAACTCACAGATTAGAATGACAACAGAACTAAAGTGTTACCTTAGTAGTAAGATATAAAAACACTAAATAAATATTCTTTACGTTATGTTTATTGACTTTGTGCTTGTGGTATTCATTACTGAATAATGAAAGCTATTTGTACTTCAAAACCACTTAATTCTTATTTTCGCCTCAACACCATCAGTAAAAATATAAATTATTGATAGTGTTGAGGCGAAACCTGTCTAATTTAAAATACAGTACAATCTCACTTATTCAGCCCTGTATCGGAAGCACTTGCTGGATAAGCGAAAATGCCGAATTAGTGGAGGTTCATTAAAAAAGACTCAATTGGCCAGACTCAATAATTTGTCTTTTGTTGAAAATGATTCATTACTCTTAAAATATTATTCAATTACATTCTTTTTCTTCATTATGTCTGTGAGTTTATGATCTGCTAATGTTTTCTGTAAATTGATGGGTTTGGTACTATAGTGTCTATAGCACCACTGATCTTAAATACCTTCTGCATAACATGACTCACCTGAAGAAGGTACATCCTCCTGTTTCATTGCCGGTATTTTTCCACACGTTTCTGCCTGTTGAAGGTTGTGTTTGAATTCTTGTTTCTCTTGACCATTTGCTTCTTCTTTTTCAGATTTTATAGGTCCCATTTCAAAGCCACCATAAAACATATCCACTGGCTCCTGTTTTACTTTATCTTGCCTAAAATCCAATTCACAATTTAATATTGACTTATTATCTACGGTAGTTCTGAAATCATACAAACCCGTGGAGGCTCCAGCGCATAAGCATTGGTACAGCCCATGAGTGACATACCGGGGAGGGGGGGAGTTGAGAGGTATAGAATACGCTTTCAAATTAAAGCTTAAAACAAGTGAGTTTCAAAGGTACTCAAGCCTAATTTTCATGTTGCTTTTACTTGAAATTTCTTGCTTTTAGTGTTTGTACAAATTTGAAAATTTATGTATCGAGTCAGATTTTATTCAATGTTACATTGTATCAAAACTTTTAAGCACTTTAAGATTTTTTCAAAACTAAAATATTGAATCCATGCAAACCATGTAGGGTGTCCTTGCGCCGGCGTTAGGCGTAGTGACAGGTATCCCTATCCCAAACTATGAATTACATCACATCACTAATGAGACAGCTATAAACAACCTACCGATTCCACTTACTCTAAAGATAACCAATAAAAAGAATTAAGAAGAGCGGAATAAAGTGCAACTCTATCGACACACGGGCACTGCGCTGTTAACATCGTGTAGCTGCTCTCACTCCACCCGTGTCTTCAGTACAGGAAGACGCCACCGTAGAGAGGACTTTTTAGTCCTAACTTCACCTTGTTAAAACAAAACTAACCTTACCTTAACCTTTTACCATGTCTACAGGCCTACACTGACTCGGTTTTGGTCGTACTTGAGTTTTTTTTTTATAACCGTACTTTTAGAGATTGAGGAAAGGCGCAAGTTTGTGTTTCAGAGATAAACACAACTTCTCATGTTTAAAAGTTGTCATTACTGGACATTATAATGTGACTTCGGCAACTTTAAGATAATACTAGAAATATATTATTAGAAAATGATTACAAAATAGCTAAGCAAAATATATGAGGTATTAAATTAGAAATTTTTCAAACTTTATTTATTATATTTGTCAAAATGTTGTATGGATTAATATTAAATTCATTTTCAGTGGTTTGGTTCTATTTTGTTTTTTATGCTAGTATATATTTGTTTTCGTTATGTAACATTCATAACTCTGAATAAAGTTGGCATTTTCGCCTTGTTTCTTGCCCATATATTTCGAAACCATTTTGTAACCAGGGTTAACCTGAAAAAATAGTTAACGTGATCTCTGTAAAAATAATATTTGGGGCTCAGTTAAATTGAACGATATGCTACTAAATACTTAATACTGACCAGAAGTTAGGCAGCCTCTGTTGATCCTCGCTGGCATTTTTAGGCCTGCAATCCTGTGACACAGTCTCCCCTCCACTGGACACATCTGTAGGAGCTACACAACTCAATATCAGACCTCAAGCCGCAATACCAACCCCCTACGCACAAAACACTGCCCACTTCACTCTGGTGTCTAGTGTCAACCGACTGTTTGTCAAACCACTACTTTCAGATCTCACGTAGCTTTCAGAGCTTTTTCAGCTCAACAATATTTATAATTGAAGCTAATGATATGTTTAATTTTAAAATGTTTTTATCAACTTCCATAGAGAAACCAAATTTGGATGTTCAATTTCCAAAGTCTGACTATCCAAAGTCAGAGAGAATGAATCTGGTTTGTTAAATTAATTCAGGCCTGTGCAAATAGTTCAAAATTCGAATCGAATCCGAATCCGTCGTGAAATTCGATCCTGATTCGTTCATAGGATCCAAGTCGGAAAATACCCAGATTCGTATTCGAAGTCGAATCTCTCAAACAAGATTCAATTAGACTATCGGATCCGGGTAACTAGGTAAAGAGTTATGTTTTCTCCTTGGACGTGTTTGGGTGGAAGTGAGAACTTTTAATTTAGGATTTGATTCGGGTTTGTTTTTATTTTTAAGAATTCAGGATTCAAATTTTTTGAAGATTCAGATTCAAATTTTTTTTAAATTTAGGATTTGGATTTGATTTTTTTTAGAATTTAGGATTTGGATTCTATTTGGTTTTATACACTTTCAGAAGATTCGAATTCGAACCAGATTCGGGACTTTGAGCAGATTTGGATTCAAAATTTTGGGAGCTACAAATCAAAGATTCGGATTCAAACTAGAATTTCAGGATTCGCACAGGCCTAAATTAATTTGAAACAAAGTCTTGAATTTTACTTTGTTGACAAAAGACCCTACCAAAGTGGGGAGGGGGAAGAATAAATACATTTTATTATACAGAGTATCTTCAAATTGAATGAACTTACTTTAAATAAGTGTTCCTTAGATCAAGATAAACATGTTTACTTTAAGGACTAAGGTCCAAATTGCACTATTTTAGCTGCCATTTTATTAAAAAAAGAAACAATTTATTATCATATAACTCTATCATTATTTGATCAAATGGACTAAAATTTAGTATTGATTCTATTAAAATGTATGATAATTAATTTTGTTGGAAAATCAACACGTTTGTACAGAACATGACAGTTTGAAAAATGGTATTGGTAAAGATGTGATAACAAGCTCAAAACTGCAAGTACGTTGGATTTCTTCTTAAAAAAGATCCATACCATAGTGCAAGAAATGGAACAGGTTTTCTAGAACCAACCAGTACGGGTACTTACCAACACTCCCAGTGTTTGAGGAGTCTTTGTTGATTGATGGAAATTGTGTTTGTGAGTCTTCAATGACAATTGGATTGTATGGTTTCACATTTTGTTTATTTCTATATATATTAAACTGAGAATCTTGACCAAACTCAGAGCCCATTCCTGAATGTGAATCTAGTTTGTGATAAGAATCCCCATCTGACTCTTTATTAGAATTAGTTTCCGGGGACTTCCGTTCAGGCTCAGAGTCAGAGTCTGAATGATAATTATAATCCTTCTCAGGGCTGTATTTTTCTCCTTTAGACTCAAAGTGGTCTCTGTAGCTTTTTCCAGGACTGTAAGTATTGTTTTTTTCTTCGTCATCAGAAGATGAATACTCATCATTTCTAAACAGATCTTTCACATTGTCTTCAATATTATGTTTGGTTTTATACGATCTTTCGCTCTTATACGCAGAACCATATTCTTTGGTTTTAGTAGGTTCTTGGACAGGAAGTTTTGAAAATGATTTAGATTTAGACTTGTCTTCTTGAGGAGGAGGAGGTGGAGGCGGTAGGACCATGCTGAGAAACATAGGAGGTCTCTGCATTGGTGGTGGAATGTTCTGAGGTCTCAACGGGAGTTGGGGTGGGATGGACTGAGGAGTGATAGGAGAAGGTGGTGGGATTGAATGGGGAACCATCGGTCGAGGAGGTGGAATGGAATGAGGCATTAGCGGTGATGGTGGAGGAATAGAGTAAGGCTGCAAAGGAGATGGAGACGGAATTGAATTTGGATTCAAAGGTGCAGGGGGTGGAATAGAAGAAGGTGTCATAGGAGGGGGGAGCATCATGCCACACTGCATTGGGTTAAACTGTGGAGGGTAATTCATTGGCATGTGAGGTGGTGGTCCGTGATTTGGCATAGAATGAGGTGGTCCAAACATGTGAGGTTGCATCGGAGAGCCTTGCGAGGGAGGTCTGTGGTCTTGAATATTTGGTTGGGAAGTTATTGGTTGCTGCTGATGCATAATCATCTGCTGCTGCTGCTGCTGAAGTGGATGGTATTGACTTTCTTGTTGTTGCATTTGGTATGCACTGTGAGACCCCAAGTTTTTTTCTGGGCTTGACCATCTTCTTTCTTTTCTTTTTTCACCAACTTCGAAGTTTTCATCTCACCAACTTTCTTTGTTGTGTCTTCTACAACATACAAGAACACAAACAATAATGAAAATATTCACAGAGGAACCCCCGTGTCTTCAATTGTCCTCTAGTTCTAGTTGCACTGATGGCAAACTTATTAAACTAAATAAGGTAGAAGATAACATTATAGTAATAATTTTAAAGTAAAAATAATTATTATAAATTAATGCCTTAAACTAAAAGCCATTAATATTTCACGACCCCTGCTTGTCCCATTGTCCTCCGCATCTACTGATCTCTTCTGAAAACTCCCGTTCTCACTAACCGCTCCTGTCTGTAGCTACCAACAGGCTCCCAAAATTGGGACCAACGCTTGGCTCCATCCGAACAAATTGGCTCCCGTTAGCAATAGCTGTCGACTGCTATTTGGTCCAGATACCAATTAGCTTTCTTTAGTGTTCGCAATCGTTAATTTAATCTGCAAGAGTTACTACTCTGACTCCCTTAACTCATCCGAAAGGTTCTAACCTATAGGGATCACAGAGGCGGGTAGTTTAAATACCATTCTAATTTATGGCTCTACAGTCATCTATCAATATCAATCTTGGGTTCATGGACGGCTCGGCGTAAGGAACTTATGGTCCACCACAACTATATAATCCAAGACCCCCAATGACCCTCCTCCCCCTACTAATAGGCAAACCAATAGCTTGCATCATCAAATTTGTACTAAACTTGAAAAACTCCAAAAACCCGGACATCTATAAAGTTTCAGGCAACGTCCTAAAATTTACGATTAATAATATCGTTGCTCTGCTGTTATTGGCTATGAACTGTGGTCTCATGGATGGTATTTTTGCAGATCCTCTCAAGATAGCGCGGATAGTTCCGGTCTATAAAAAGGGCAATGATGAAGAAATAAAAATTAAAGACCTATATCAGTGTTGTCTAAAGTAATCGAAACTGTAATAAAAAAACAACTGTACAGATACTTTGAGACTAACAGCTTTCTGAATGATGCCCACCATGGTTTACAAAGACGGCGTTCCACAACAACTGCTGTGTTATGCTTGGCTACTAGAATACCTAATACTTTTGAATCTGGAAACTTATTAGCTCTCAACCTCTGTGAATCTTGCTTTCGATTGTGTGCACCACTATATACTGCAGTAAGACTAAAATCTTATAGGGTTGAGACATTATGCTTCAAACAATCTTCAGCTGTTTAGCTAACAGGAGGCAGATTGTACAAAATTTTGTTTATGTGATTCTACTTATCAGTGTACCTAATATAGTAAGGCTAGGTACTCTGTGGTTGTTTTATTCTTTTAGTTTTCATAGTACCCAAGTGATACTCAATGTGTTTTTTAAACTTTTAACCTTGAAAAACTGGCATCCAATATCTACTTTGATCAAGCTACTGATGGCAATACCCATCAATGTAATTATCAAGCCACTTGTAAGTTTAAGTATCGAGGCTGTCGTAACACTAACAGGTTTTAGGAAGAACTATATTCTCATAAATTTTCCACTTTTAAGACTGTGTTTGCAACTTTCTTTTATTTGTAAAGTAATAAATTGTTAAATAATTGGCTTGATTGGGAAACCTGGTAATTGTGCTAAATCTGTACCTGATTTTATTTCTTGATCGATCACGTCACTTCTATTCTGGGAATCAAATGATATATTGTCAGTACTCTCCTGAGTCCTCTTTCGAGGGTTAACTGAAATCATACAATTGATAAAACATTAAAGTGCAATTTTTTGAAACCTAAAACTTTTCAAAGTAGGTTGTTGGTCAACTTAACTCTTACCAAATAAACACAATCATAAAATCTAAAATACATTTCCCTCACAAGTAAGTAGTCACCAGTTCCTTAACATTTCATTGTGTTTTCACTTTTCTTACAGTATATCATTTATTTGTCACGGTCACACTAAAGTTTTCTTTAAAATGTTTAAGTTAAGTTTTATTTTAGTTAGGTAGTGATCTTTTTGTGACAACATCAAAGCTTTTTTGTACCTGTACGTTTATAATTTCCTTATAATACATCCTGCTGTTACACACGTAAGCCCTACTGCCACAGCCATCTGTGTACTGCCCGTCATATCTGCGTACATTAATTCCACTCTGTTTATTATTGCAGACTACTACAGGACATACATACAACATTTCTTACATTTAAAGGTAAACTATTAGTCGCTCAAAGTCAATATAGGACCTTATAAGGTCAATATATAGTAAATGCATCAATGTATGCAGAAAATCCGCTTAATCCGAACAGGGTCTGGTCCCAATTAGTTCGGATTAGCGGGTCTCTAGTATATATTCAATTTGGCCTCTCACTCCTGCCAACATTTATCTCAGTTTTCTCAATTTAAGTTACAAGTTTACAAGAAATCTTTCCCCTTCATTTGAGTTAGTGAAACTGTTAGACCCTATGTTGCACATATCAATCTTACCTTTGACACCTGAAAGCTTTTGAAACTGTTCCAAGAAGCTACCATCATTGCTGAATATATTTGCAGGTAAGGCAGTTGGTTGTTCTACCACTGGTTTCTCCTTCCTGAAAATGGTAACATTAATTATTAGAAAATTTCCATTGAAAATAGAGCTATTCATTTTTATCACCAAAGAAAACGAAACATCATAGAACAAAAGGGTTTGCAATTTCCAGTTTTCCAAGATCTCCAAAGTCAATTGGCAAAAATTTAGATTTATGTAAATATATTTACATAGATCCGGGTTCAAGTACCGATTTGGTCCACATATCTACCGAACCCTCCTGCAGTTGGCAGACACTTGTTACGTGACACTCCCCCCTACCATTGCCCACTTCCCACCCATTGTATTTAACCAACACCTACCCAAAGAGAAGAAAGTATAATTAAATGCCCAATGCAACACATGTAAAATATTACATTAGAACAACAAAAAGTGTTAATAAATTTCTATTTTCCCAGTTGCAGGACCTTGTTTTATTACAGTTACCCAGTTACCTTGGTTGTGGTGCCTGTAGATCCTACGGTTCAGGTAGTAGTCTAAACACGTGTTTAGACTACAACCTGCACCGTTGGATCTACAGGCACCATAAACTGAAAAGATGTGGTAAAAATCTAGAAGAGTGACTTATGGATTTTTACCACACTGGTATTAGTCTAGAAGAGTGACTTATGATATTATGAGCTGAAACTGATTTAACACGATGTGGAGGAGGCTCCTTAATATATAAAAATTTGTTTTGGGGTGCGGAACTTATTTATAAGTGGCTTTAAAGTTGGGACTATTTTACATGCAGGGAGCACCGCGAGGCAACTGTCACTCATCTGTCAGTGACTTTTCACCCACTTCAAATTTAACTTAAAGGTGAATAGGTTATTATCGTTAAGTTAGGTTAGTTTATTTTTTGTGTTGAACATATTTAAAAGTGGCTTGAAAGTTGGGACTATTATATACGAGCGGGAGGCGGACTGGCGGTGCGCCGCCGGCACTCTATAGCAGACAACAGTATCTGTCACCCACTTCACATTAAACTAGAGGCTGAATAAGGTGTTATCATGAAGTTAGGTTAGCAAAAGTTGAGTTAGTTGATTTCTTTTGTAAAACATCGTTATTAATAGTTTCCGCAACTTTCCCGAAGTTAAAACATTGTTATTTGGCCTTTTTGGAAGGTTTGAACTCAGAAAAGTGCTAAAAATCTATAAGTCACTCTTCTAGATTTTTATATATATAAAGGGTAAGTTTCAATATAATAGGAAGATCCACTTAGGTTGATCTTAAGACTATGTGAAATACTAAATATTACATAATGAGAGTAAGGCAAATGTGAAGAACTTACCCGGACCAATGTTTACTTTTCGAGTAACCATGATAACTTCGTTTTGACCTAGACGACTCTGAGGATTTATGTTTATCATCATTAAGCTTTTTAAGAGCTTCTTCTATTTCTTTCTTTTTCTTCTCCTCTTGCCTTTTTTGAATTTCTAACTTCTTCTCTTCAATCAGTTGTTGTTGTTTTGTCATTTGTTCATATTTGAGTTGATGGCCAAGAATTGTCTTGTTCACATCTTGATGTCTGTGAGCCATTATTAAATGTGTGCAAGAAAACAGTACAATGACAAACTAACCAAGTATCGATCCAAGTACAATAGGCCTAGATTAGACCTCAGGTCATCTTCTTAAAATCCAGTCGGCCTAGGCCTTCTTGTCAATGTAAGGAGGCTACAACACAATATCAATAACCTACGTATGGCATTTAACACAGGTTACAACTACTTAAATTTATGTTGATGATCGAAATACAATCTTCCCCAATAATAAATAATTCTAAAGAATTTTTAGCTAAATCCTAACATACTATGTTAAAATTCTTGAGTTTTGTCTGACTGAAAAACAAAACTCCTCACTCCTGGAGATCTGCAGGGTTGCCAGTCCATTTTTGATCAATTACCCATTGAAGTCGACCAAATTACCCACCTCCTAAACCACTATCAAAGAGTTGCAAGTTCTCCGAGTCGTGGATCTTTTAATATGGTATTAAGGGTCGCTTCTTGGCATTAAGTCGTGTGCTTGTGACCGGTCATCAAAAATTGCTAAACATGACCTGCTTCTTCAAACTTATCTTTGTATGGAGGGATAAAGCTCTTTTTATTAGATTTATATAATTTAAAAATTACTTCCGATTATCTAATAATAAAGCCTCAGTGCAATAAAAAAACCTTTATTAGATAATATGAAGTAATTTTTAATATATCTTTATATACTGCGGTGACTTTAAATATACCATTGATGTGATAGATTAGACGATTACGTGGACTTAGATCGCGTGCATTTAGAGCGCACCCGCTCACCCCGTGTACGAAGAGCGCAGATATTGGAAACAATATCCTGCTGACCGTCTCCCCCTTATATTGTGACAGCCATGTCAAGCTCACTTTTGTTTCAAGTGAGGGCAGTCCCATTCGATCGAAAAATGCGCTCGTCCTCGCCACAGACCTTCCTATATAACCCACTTTAGATTATATTTTGGCATAACTATAGTTGATAATCAAAATTACCCCTCTTAATAACCCTTTGCGCTCAGATGGCCAGTAGGACTGGCCACACCCCGATCCGTATCAGCTAGGAATAAAAACAGCGCGCGTCGTCCCCAGAGGTCGAATGGCCAGTACTACTAGCCACGAATGGCCACGTAAGCCAGTAAGTACTACTAGCCAAGCAGTATTTCGCACCAGCTCGGCGGCCATGACAGTAGCCCTGCCGCACTGGGTAGGAATTGTTTTGACTGAATTGAATGATTACCTGCACATGGTATTTAAAGGTCAAATAAAAAACTTCAGTTTTATTTTTAGTATTGTGTTTATTTATACATTTAAAACAATTAAATCAATTTTAAGAATACGCAAATTATAAAATTACACATTTTGAATAAGCTTTAGTAAAAATTGAATCAAAATCAATGTGTATCCACATTGTTTGAGCGGGCATGTCTTTATCTTCCGTTTATTTATACCTTGATTTTCTTGGCACTGTGATAGTTCTCAAAACATTACCCCATATTATGCAGTCCTGGACTTTTGGAACAAGTTTTGCAGAAAAACTTGGTTCGTTTCCTCTCCCCCCTAGTCTTCTGTCACTACACACGGCACTACCTTGACCTTTAGCTCTCAAACTATTGAAAGCTTGGAGATATCAGCTTATGACAATTTAAACTCGTGTGTTCAGTATTTTGACAATCTAAATCTTAAAACCAATTTGGGCAAAACGTCGTACATAAACTTCAGTCTTAGTCATTTTACAACCGACGAAAAAGCGTCAGTAATGTTAGGAGACCAACTTATCAATGAGATTGATTGCTCAAAGTTTTTAGGAATCTACATTGATAACTCGTTATGCTGGGATAATCATGTCGACCATGTATGTAAAAAGGTATCGTCAGGGATTTTTTTACTAAGAAAGCTAAAAGGTTTATGTTCTACAGGTTTATGTTATGAGACAATTGTATTTTGTGTTTCAAAATGTAAGTTATTGCAGGGTCAAGATGTACATTCACACAATACTCGATCTAGTGAAGTGTACAGGCAAATTAGCCACCGATTAAGTATACATAACAAATTACCTATGCAAGCTCAACTTTCCCTTGGCAATGTTAACGACTGGTGTCGAGCAAACGCTATGGAACTTAACGTCCTAAAATTCATGGTCATCTCCTACAAGCGTGGAGCAGCACCCCTCCAGTACGACTACGCCCTTAACAGCTCTGTCCTGAAGAGAGTTGACAGCATTCGTGACCTTGGAGTTTTTATGTCACCTTTGCTTAGCCCTGAAGATCACATATCACATATAACAGCCAAAGCAAACTCGCTACTGGGATTTATTTTTAGAAAAAGTAAACATAAGCCAATAGACTGACACATTAAACACTAAAAGGGAAAAAGAGGTAACTTTACAAACTATAAAACATATATTTCGGTTTCAAACCGTCTTCAGTGAAATATAAAGCATAAATGAACAAAAATATGGTGAGGTGTTTACAAAATAAAATGTATAATCATATGTGGTTAAAACTATTGAAGTTGTCTTGTGTGTAGTAATAGATCCTTATATAAGTGTTTTATATGTATAAAATGTATATTTTGTGTATTGATTTTTTTCTTGTTATCTTAAATTTAGCCCCATAGGCGCTTTGGACTTAGTGAATATTTGATGGGCTTGTTCCAGTACAAACACCACTTTATTTTTGGGATTTATTTTAGATACTATTCTAGAAATTTCAACTCGCCTTCCACCTTGGTCACCCTTTACAAGTCTCTGGTGCGCCCAATCCTGGAATATGGTGCAGTAATTTGGTCACCTCATCAAAAGAACCACGTGAACCAGGTTCAGCGTATCCAGGATCGATTCGTTCGTATGCTTGGACCCAGGCTTGGTTTTACATACCGCACCACCCCCGTCCTTGAAGTTGAAGAAACCTTTGGTCTTCTTCCTCTGCAACTGAGACGTCACCATGCCGATGTCATCCTACTGTACAGACTGGTGAATGGCTTGATCGACTGCCCCGAACTCTTGAACAACATAGACTTCTCCATTCCCAGAGGGACTCGATCCAGGACGATCTTCACAAGACGTTTCCTTCCAACAAGCTACGCTTACAACAGTGGGCTAAGCCGACTCCACAAAGCCGGAAGTGCTTCAGCTACTGCCCTGGACTTCTTCAGTGAGACACCTGGGAGCTTCAAGAGGAAGGTTTCTGGTCTCAGACTACCTATCTAGCATACCATTCACTTGCCGCACTCACATTCTCATCCTTTGTAACATGTACTGTCATAAATTTCACTATATATCTTAAGTTGTAATAAATTATTATCACTTTTGTCAATTATAAATTATTCATAGCTTGTCACATTGTAAATATTTATTACTTGTCACATTTTAAATTATTATATTACCTGTTACATTGTTATATATTTATTACTTATTGTTACATTGTTATTATTTATTAATTGTTATAATTATTATCACTTTTGTCAAATTGTAAATTATTTATTGCCTGTCACATTGTGAATGTTTATTGCTTGTTACATTTTAAATTATTATATTACCTGTTACATTGTTATTATTTATTACTTATTGTAACATTGTTAATTATTTATTAATTGTTATATAATCATTACTATCTTTCTTAATTGTTAATCTGCTACATGTCATTATTATTACTTAATATTATTGTCTTAATTAGTCATCTTGTACCAAAATCTGTATACATGTTTCCATTCTTTGTAAAATGGTGTAATCCGTTGGGATCAATAAATAAATAAAAAGCTGGTGTAAAATTATTGAACAAACTTCCTTTAGAAGTTAAAGCTACACTGTCAGATCTGGCTCTTTTCAAAAATAAACTTAAAACCCTCTTGCTGGCTATAGCTCCTTACTCTGTTGCGGAATTTACTGAAGGAGTTTAAATTTCATTAATAAGCTATATACCTTTTTTGTAACATTATTTTAATACTATACTAGAACCCTCACTTACTTCACTTACTTACTTATTTTTCACTTATATATTGGCGCTGCGATGGACCCACTCCTGGGCTTGCAGCCTGTCAGAAGATCTTCCCGAAGTCCCGCCGTTCTCAAGGGGATGATAGGGTTAAGGGACGGTTGGGATCAGGAAGGCCATATAAAGCTAATTCAGTTAAGAATGATTTTAGTTTTTAACCACAAGGTCACAAAGTACTTGTTCGTTCCATCCCTAAATGTTTTAATTTGACCTTTTTTTCAATTTCAACTTTGGTTTTGATGGGTTAGCAGAACGTGTATTTGATTTCTTAGAAGATTTCCTGGTTGGTCGTATTTCTTCATACAGACCTTTTCTATTTAGCATGATTGTTCCTGTCAAATGCACTTTCCCGTCGTTTATAGAGCTTTGGCAATATCAAGGTTCGTGTAAAAACTGTCTGTAAACACATGAAATCCCTCAACATTTCCATAAGATTGCTTCAATTTGATTACAAGATGAAGAACAACACGACTAATAGAACCTAAATCTAATCTCTCCCTATGGTCTGTAGTGGTTTTGACAAAATGGCTCCATAGCACATATGTAGCCTGACTTATAGAATCGGATAAGACAAATATTTTTATTCCCCACTTATTTGGCCTGTCCTTATTGTATTCTTAATTTTAAACAAGATCCTTCCTTTGAACTCTCGTCGACACTGACTTTCTATTGTGGAACAAAGTACTGTCTAAACTTCTGATCTAGAAATGATACTTCAAATTTTCCCAGAGCGTGTCAAAGCCCCAATCACAGGGTCTGATTCAGGAGGACCCACGTGAAGATTCCAGAATATTTGTAAGAATTTGTACTTAATGTGCCAATGGTCTCAATAAATAAATAAGGTATTTCACAATGGTCAAAAGTAGGTTCCAGAGCTAGGCGAGTCTAGGGTTGCTGGTGCTATCTTTATTTATTATAGTCATGGGTGTATAATAGTATATAACATTTATAACACCGCCCAGTCACGAGGTCCTAACGGTCCAACCATTGCTTTAAAATTAATAAAAGCAATGGTCCAACCATGGATTATTAGTATTATACGTAATGCACACACAAAATAAGAATCTTTTTCCATATAATTTGACACACTCACATAAGAAAAAAAATTCATCATTGGTAAACATATTTTGTGTGAGTGAGACAGAAGTAATTTGTAGGTTATAATGTTACTTTTCGGTCTCTTGTATACGCTTAGATAAAACACCATTTAACTGTAGGTCGATAGTATACAAAGTTATCATTAACATTAAGTGTCAGACCTAATTAGGCCTAGCAGATTCCAAATTTTATCTTACTGGTTTTGGTGTTATTACAAAACCAAACATCTTGAAGCGCTCTTAAAGACGTTTCTTTACATGACATTAGTCCTAGGTGTTTTATCTACTTAAGAAGTCCAGAAAATAAGATGAAAAGGCTGTTGACCTTATATAATTTTAGACCAATTCTCAAACTGGACAAGCCTTACAGTACTAAACGAACTCTACATGTTTACAAAGGTATTCAACCTTGGAGCACTACAGTTGAGTTTTCAAAATATCTGTTCGATTCTACTGCCTATAATGATAAAGGTAAGTGAATTTGGTTAAGTTCCAATATAGTGACACGTGTCTTTTAGCACTTTTCTAAGTTGAAACCTCCTTAAAAGGCCAAAAAAACGATGTTTAAACTTTAGGAAAGTTGCGGAAACCATTAAAACAATTTAGTGTATTTAAAGTTGGCCTGACCTAAAATCAAGGTAAATGTCCGGCGAAATTACACGATTTCATACAAAACAACGACAATGAAAAACGGCGAAGTTAATGTAAAAAGGTTAAATATAAAATATATTAGTAGGCCAACATACCTTTCTGGTGTAAACTACAAATTAAATTATTAACTTGTGTTTGAATTATTGTCACAGTCATTCTCCAGCGGCATTGGGTGACGCAGAGATTTGGAACATTATAGACGCTACCAAGATGGCCAACTATCTTGCAACTCAATGCTAAATTAGGTGACATCCACTCACAGTGCATGAAGCTGCAGTGCTGCATTTCAATTTTACTAGCCAAAACCTTTTATTTTGTCATGTTATATTTATCATTTTTATTTTGTTTTACTTTGCAGGTTTGGTAGTATTGAACAAACCTTATGGAATAACCTTTTCAAGGGATAGAAAGAAGCCTGAAGATGGTGCTCCTTCTCCAGAAAGTCAGGTGTTTGAAAAGAAAACTATTAAAAGTGATCAACGCAGTTTTTTCCAGCCTTATTTTACAAGTGGGGTCACAAGTGATAGTTTGAGTTTACTTGATTGTCTTCCTTATCTTAGAGAACATTTCAAAATGAAGGAATTACATATTGCCAGAGTCCCGGAAAAGTTGGTAACTTAGTCTTTACACGTATCAATTATGAACAAAATTTGAATTGAATGAAGTTGTTAAAATAAATATTATGAAATGTACAGTAAATTGTTTAGCCACTATTTATTTTATAAGCAAATTTACTTTGTACGCTCTGCCGAGTGCTAGCTTAACTATTGCCCCCACCACAACCACACTCCCCACCTCTGGCAACACAAGACTGTACGGCCAGCCCTGCACCCGCCGAACACAAACCGACAATACCAACATTTCACGATCTTCCGCCTCCGGCAACACAAGACTGTACAGCCAGCCCTGCACCCGACGAACACAAACTGACAATACACGAACATTTACGATCTTCCACCGCCTCCGGCAACACAAGACTGTACGGCCAGCCCTGCACCCACCGAACACAAACTGACAATACACGAACATTTACGATCTTCCACCGCCTCGGCAACACAAGACTGTACGGCCAGCCCTGCACCCGCCGAACACAAACTGACAATACACGAACATTTACGATCTTCCACCGCCTCCGGCAACACAAGACTGTACGGCCAGCCCTGCACCCACGAACACAAACTGACAATACACGAACATTTACGATCTTCCACCGCCTCCGGCAACACAAGACTGTACGGCCAGCCCTGCACCCACCGAACACAAACTGACAATACACGAACATTTCGATCTTCCACGCCTCGGCAACACAAGACTGTGCGGCCAGCCCTGCACCCACCAACACAAACTGACAATACACGAACATTTGATCTTCCACGCCTCGGCAACACAAGACTGTAGGCCAGCCCTGCACCACCGAACACAAACTGACAATACACGAACATTTGATCTTCCACGCCTCCGGCAACACAAGACTGTACGACCAGCCCTGCACCACCGAACACAAACTGACAATACGAACATTTACGATCTTCCACTCCGGCAACACAAGACTATGCGGCCAGCCCTGCACCACGAACACAAACTGACAACCACGAACATTTGATCTTCCACCGCCCGGCAACACAAGACTGTGCGGCCAGCCCTGCACCCACCGAACACAAACTGACAATACGAACATTTCACGATCTTCCACGCCTCGGCAACACAAGACTATGCGGCCAGCCCTGCCACGAACACAAACTGACAATACGAACATTTACGATCTTCCACTCCGGCAACACAAGACTGTGCGGCCAGCCCTGCACCGAACACAAACTGACAATACGCGAACATTTACGATCTTCCACTCCGGCAACACAAGACTGTACGGCCAGCCCTGCACCCGCCGAACACAAACTGACAATACACGAACATTTACGATCTTCCACTTCTGCGCCTTCGGCACTTCCGTGGAAAGGTGTAGCCTGGCCCTCTCCCTAAAAAGGTAGGGCGTCCTTAACCTCCGCCGATTGTGTCAGTGCGTCCGACCGACAGTGTTTGTTGACTATATTATTACTTACGATTCATGCTTTACAGCGT
The DNA here is from genome assembly GCA_018831715.1 of Matsumurasca onukii. Classification (NCBI taxonomy): domain Eukaryota; kingdom Metazoa; phylum Arthropoda; class Insecta; order Hemiptera; family Cicadellidae; genus Matsumurasca; species Matsumurasca onukii. Next base: position 27,831,648 of record CM032062.1, on the reverse strand, counting down.
CCAAACCAACGAAATAAAGTGTTCATTATATTTAAATATAAAATAATACTAAAAAATAAGTTGTACTTTAGCCATGTAGTTTTCCACCTTCAACTAAACAAAATTATTGGTTTATTTTGGATTGATTTCAAACTCATGGGCGTGTCAGTGCGTCCGACCGACAGTGTTTATTGACCATATTATTTAGGATTCATGCTTTACAGCGTGCAAACCAACAAATTAAAGTGTTCATTATATTTAAATATAAATAATGCTAAAAAATAAGTTGTACTTTAGCCATGTAATTTTCTACTTTCAACTAAACAAAATTAGTTTATTTTGGATTGATTTCAAACTTGAAGTTTGTCATAATACAACATTAAACACAACTGTGTGAAGAACGGGTACATAAGCTAGTGGTTTTATAAATTTGATAGGTGCTCAATTTTGAACAAAATTATTGCCTTAGATTCAGTAAAGGTTGTATGAAAATAACAACAATATAATTTGAAAATTTAAATTCTAGGTTTGCTAGTGGTGTTGCAGTATTAACTACTTCGAAGGAATTAGTAGAGAAAATAAATGATGACAGAGCTCGTTCCAATGTGACAGGAAAAGATACATATTTAGCCGTAGTCGCTGGAATACCTAAGCACGATAATGGAAGTATTAAACTGGCTTTTAAGCTGGACCACCATCCTAAATATGGGACAAGGGTAAGATCTAGTTCTATGTCTTGAGTACAAAATCTATTACTTATTACATTGAGTAAGGAAAAATCTGACTTGGGGAAGTATCATAAAAGTGAGGGTTTTCAGAAGGTCTGTTCATAAAGGAATAAACATTGGACAATAATCTTGACTGAAATATTCTTGGAGAATAGCACTATCGGTACACTTATAGAGATAACTGATCACAGTAACAATTAATCTGTTCTAAATGTGGATGAATGCAAAATTTGAGATAAAATAATGGACGATTGAGATACATGCTTGTAAACATGACAATTCAATAAAATATTTCTATATTTAAATGTAACTTATTCACTTACTTCACATCAGAGGTGGATTGAGGAGAATGGTTTAGGAGAGGAACTTTTACACAAGGCAACTCTACATGGGGGGTGGGGTTTACCAAATATACCCTAGCTCAAGAGGAGTCCAGGATGAAAGAACATCCTGGATAACACCCAAGATAACTCGAATCACAAAGGTTACGCATATTTATGATTAGAAATTATTTTTATAACCTGCTGGAGGTCTCGCCGCTTTTTAAGAAGGATCGTGTATGTGGATCAAATCTTTTATCTGTAAGTTCAGATTGTTGGTTGTCCATTTCCGTCGCTGCTGTAATATGTGCAAATACTTTTGGCTCCATCTTTTCCAAACATTTTGGGTTTGTTGCTGCACTAATTGCCAACGTGACAATCGTTGCGTTGGTAAAGTGATCTTGAAGTCCAGTTGTCAAAAAAAAAAAACAGCTCGCTAACCAAAAAGTGTGTGAGTGTAATTGTGCGTTCTATTTCACACGGATCAGTTAACAATGGGCTGAGCAGTTTGGAATTAAAAATGTTTTTAATACTTTTTAATAGGGTGTAGAACTCTTCAAAGTTATTTTTTGTCTTATTATGTACTTCAGTTTTTTTTTAATTGTATTCCTGATTTCCCCTTAATTCTCTAACTAAATTGTTAGAGATATCTTCTTTGGTTTGTTAATAAAATCATTCAATTCCTTGGGGGTTCTATGAGTTCTGGTAGCCTAAGGTTAGTGCCTTGTTCCCTCTAGAGATCATTTTTGGTAAACCTCTGTGTGAAAAGAGATGACAAAGTGCAGCTAAGAAATAGTTCTACTATGCCACAATGCATGCCAAGACAGTCATAGGTTGTGTCACTTGTAGTTTCATTGTACTAAAAGGTTTGACTGTCATCATTGATACATGGTTTGACAGAATCTCCTTTTGAACAGTAATTGCTATCATTTAATTTGTTAGTTAATTAATACTGAGACATAAAAAAAATAATAATTTTATCAACATGATTTTTTAGGTAGTTTTATTGCCAAAATGGTCTAATAATGAATATAAAAGAGGTCAGGTCCGCATTGGGACTTTTCATTATCAAACAATCTGCACGGGACACAAGGACTTATCAAGTCTAGTTGAGGTAAGATTTTTTTACAGTAAAGAATTACCAAATGTGTTTGTTTTGCACTCACCCCACAAGCACACTTACAGTAAGTGCGATATATTGGTGATGTTAAGAGATATAGTGTATAGTCAAGTTCTGAACGGAGAGTGGAACACAAGAGCTCAAGGGACATTAGGGCAAGCTTGTAATGAACTAGAACTGTTTGGAAGACAATTTTATGATTTCCTCTAAGCAAGCAATAGCAGAAAGTGTCTTGGAGCGATTCATATATAAAGATTATACTGGGACATGATAACGGTACACCACTAATGTCAATGTTAGGCTATACCGAGTGCAGGTGTCCCACATCTCTCAGTGGATTTTGTCACCAACAAGAAAAATGGGGCCCCCAATACTATAAAGATAACAATGTCTTAAAATCATAAAATCTTGAATTCAAGTGATAATAAGGCATGTTTTTAAAGTAAGTATTTGAAATTCCGCCCTGCAGCGCTACGGTCGGCATTCCATGCATATGCATTGTGTACCTGCATCTCTGCCTAGACACCAGTACGACCATTTTAGCTGGTGCGTACGCTTGTTTGTGACTTTAAAATGCCTCCGCCTATCAAAGTCCCGCCGACTGTGAATTCCGATCTGTGGTTTGTTTTCTTAGTGCCAAAGGTCTAAAAGCAGTCAATATTTATCGTGAGATCAGTGCAGTGTACAGAGAAATCATTATAAGTGAAAGAATGGTGAGAAGTGAGTTATGGTGTTTAAAGACGGCTGCTCTAATGTCCATGATGAGGAACGCAGTGGTTACCCTTCGCTCATTAAGTTTACTGAAGACTTGATTGGAAAAGTTGATAAACAAATTCAAGAGGACAGGCGTTTCACGATTTCATTATTAACACTGTGCATAAATGGGGTTTAAGTTAAGTGGCACATTTATTTTCCATTTTAGAAAAAGTAGAAGCTTAACTATGAGATTCCACCAACATGCATGACTGAAATTTAGTAAAAAGAAGAAACAGACTTTTCCTGCCACTTCTGGAGAAAAACTACTCCTAGCGTTTTTAGCAGTTAAAAACTCCATCCATCTACACTAATCTAGACTGGGACTCGTGGCGTGGTCCTGTAATCCAGCTTCATGGAGGTCAGGTTTTGAGGATGATATACATGATGATAAACATCGTATATTAGAATGGGGGAGGGTCATGAGAGGGTAACAGAAAAAGTACAAAAAGGGGCGTTTAAAATTTTGGCCTAGGTCATGGAAATCTTAAGTCGGCACTGCCTAAGGGTAAAACACAGTGGAGCATGGCAGGTAGCTGGTCGCTTGTTGCTTGCTGGCTGGTTACCTAGCAGGAAGGTGGACATACACACAGTGGCGGCTGGGTCATTAAGCTTGTTGACAGCACGATATGGGGACTCAAGTAGTGATGAAGACATTATTTTAGACTCTTCTGTAAATCGTGGTTTTTATAATCTCGAGTAAGTGCAAGTGAGTCTCAAGTGCATCCTGTGAACCAGGAAAGAAAGGATTTCCGTGTGTAATGTGCGCTACAAGTAAGAGACATTTTCAAAATGTACTTGCAAGCAAATCCTATTATACAACCGACTAATATTATAATGAAATTGTGAAGAAATATGAAGGGAACTGGCACCACAAACAAAATTAATGCATTATTAGCCTATAACAGAAAGAAACAAAAACGGAATCCAACAGCTTAAAATTAGTCAATAGCTATTTTATTTTTCTCTTTTAATTGGAATTTAAATTCATTAATTCCCTATGTACTTGTACCTTTTATTATTATGTAGGCTAATATTTTAATATGAACTGTAATTTTTAATTTGTGATTGGTCATTGATTTTGTAATTATCTGTAATTTATTAATTGCGAAGTTTTAGTTTCTTTTTAAATTGAAATTGTATTTTAAAACATAGTTATCTCTCAAAATAATGTAGTCTAATTTTTCTAATGTATTTTTGCCTAAATAACATTTTAGTCTTAAGATTCATTTTTCATTTTCTTTCTTAATTACAAATTCATTTTGAAAAAAAATTTGTTTAGAATAATGTCTTGGCAGTATGCTTGTAGAAAGTCTGACCTTCCCGAGCGGCTTACAGCGATGTAAACAATCGACCACCAATTGTGGTCGCTTCTGCCTTGCTCACTGCTACCAGCCATGCGCCACTGTGCGCCCAGCTAAGCTTTAGTGCTTCAATTCTACATCGCGGTAAGCGACCAGCTAGCTACCAGCTACATTCCATGCTCTGTTTTACCCTAAGACCATGTATAGTCCATATACTATAGTCTTAGGTTAGATCTTTAGTTAAGATATATAATTTAATGTAGCTTCTAGACTAGTGTAGACGGGTGGAGTGTTTAACTGCCCAAAACGTTAGGAGTAGCTTTTATCCAGAAGTGGCAGGAAAAGTCCGTTTCTTCATTTTACTAAATTGCTCTCCGCCACTATTATGAACTTTCAAACTAACATGACTGAAATGATGCCAATGTTGTATGAATGGCCTCGTTGGAGAGTTCAATACAGACTAGTGTTTGTCATACAGATCAGAGTAGATCTAAGGAAGTACCACGCATATCGAGTGTTCGCCGCAGACTACCTCCTCGCTCCAGTTATAGGGGATAACTTGTTCGGTGGCAGAGTGCAGAAGATGATGGGAGTCAACGTGTCGGTAAACCACTTCAGTGACTCTGCCAACTCTCCTCAGGTTAGCTTTCATTTAACGCTTTAAGTAGAGATAGAAATCCCGAAATTGTTGTATTTAACTTCCGGGTAGGTCAGCCGGGCAGAAACAATTTTTTCGGTCTGGTTCTATTCTAACACCCATTATTTTAACTATTTAACATTTACATTAAAGTATATAAACGTAATCAAACAAAAACATAATATCTAACTGTTGCTGTTATGTCTCGCAATAGTTTAGTCAGGTACAGTATTTGATTTATTTAAAGTTTGAAAGGCAACAATTTAATTCTTTTGTATTCTGCTTTCTCCTCAGGTTCTCCACCCTGAAATGTACAGGATGCTTGATTTAACTAAGGAGGAGGCAGATTGTATACCAGTCCATATTCATCTGCAACAAATGGTTCTACATAGATTTTTACCAGACAAGAAAGATGTAATTGTGAATGCCCCAGTGCCTGCACATTTCCAATGGACTTGTGAAAGGCTTGGTCTACAAGTCGATAGATTTGTTAATGTAGCTTCTGGTTAGTTTGGTTTTGTTAACCATCAATAATAATAATTTTCTTGAAGTAACATTGTTTTATTGTTACCTTAATAGAAGGAGATATTAGAATCCACTTAGTTGCACAGAAGCAAACAATAATTGTTAAAAAAAACATAACCAAGAATTAGCCACGAGCGGTAATGTGAATCTTTGCAAATTTCCAATAAAAAAAAGGTTTTTATTTATCTGTTTTAAATTTGACGAAACTCAAAAACAAGTTGAGATGAAAGCATTTCAAAGTATCGTTGAATTTATGTCAAAATTCCCTTTCTTTCGAGGTGCCACAAGGCTTTGTATTTAAAAAATTTGGTGGGCCCTCCCTCCCAGTTTTCGGGTGGAGGGTGGGTGACGCAAAGTGGAGGAACAAAACAGACACACACGATGACATTTATTTTTTTCATCCCTTGCTGAAGGCCAACTCATAGTTGACAATCCAAATATTGCCACTTTTTACATAGAGAATCACAATTAAAAAGTGGTAAGACAACTAAAACTAAGTTCATATGTGTAAAATCATGATTTAATGACGACCCGGAAGAGCCGTTTTGGTATTGTTAACGTGAAAAAAGTAACGTGTTACGTGTAATTGTCTACGCTAAATTGTAACGATTACCATTACTGTCTTTCAAATATAACGATCAAATTATAAATCTTAATTTTTATAAACTTTAATTTATTACTAAATAAATTTGAAGACAACAATATTTGGACCGAACCGGGATTTGAACCCGGGTCTCCCGCTTGCCAGGCGGTTATGCTCATCACTACACCATCCGGCCCAACTATTTCTGCCTTCAAATAAGTACTTAAATCTTTAAGATAATAGGTCTAAAGCGGCTCAGATAGTCTCAGTGATCATCTGATGATACCCGCATCAACTCCCACCATCGTTTAGACATATGAGACAATCACCCTCGTGGTTCGGAAGTCACGTTAAGCCTTTGGTTCTTGTATTTCCATTGGTCATTGGGCTAATAATTAATGACCCATTCTAAGGAAGAGTCGGCCTTAGTTTGTAACAAGACTACCCCTCATAGCTCATTACTACCACCCATCCTTCACCACATATTTGCCTTAAAATACCCTCATGAGAGTGATCGGCATCTCAAATAGTGATTCAAAAACAAATCGAATATGCTAATGAATTTGTAATATTTTAGGAAATAAAATTCATATCAACTTCAAAATGAACAAAAATATATTTATTGTTGACAAGATTCTGATTAGTTATACTATACACATTTTCAATTAAACTGAGGCAACTACAGTACAAAAAGTAGCTAATGAGAAAGTACATGTCTCCCTTTAAGGTACCGTCTCATAATAATAGCTCTTCCTCCACGCGTTTTCATACGCTGCCAGTAACTAAAATTTTGCCTTTTCTTTTCACTCGGTCTTGGCCAATTATCTCTTACGTTAGTCCTGACAGATGTAAGAGACCAACAGTTACTTGGTGTGTCTGAGTTGAGTGATGGCGTTGTATTTTGTAATCTCAGCAAACTCTTCCCCATACAATGATAACTGTTTTCTGAACTCACTTGATGATATATTGAAATCTTCCACGCATGAACCCTACAACATAGAGATAATTTTAATTGAGCTTAAACTAGTTGTGCTAACAGATGGTTCTCTTAACCTTCCAGAGGGCGCATGGGTTTTCAAAACGTGAGAGGGCGCACCCGGAGGTTACTTCCAGGTGGGTTAAAACCTTAGTGAAAATGGCAAAACATCGTCGTTCTTACAGTATGGCATTAGTATCATCACTACACCAGAGTTAAATACAATTGGTGAAGTGAAACACGAAAACTATAAAACTCAACAAATAATACGATGAATTTACCCTGCTGCAAGCAGGATCGCACGAGGTTAACTCGGATTGCCTTGTATGCCAGGAGGCGATCACGGATGTTACGCCCAGGCTCTAATATAAACAGTTATAAACTAACTAAATTGAAGCTGTAAATGGCTATATTTTATTTTATTGAGTTCTTCAAAGAAGGGCGGAAGGTACTCGGATTCACAGGTTTTTGACTTGTGTGTAGGCGATTTGATCTACCAACACAGATAAACCCGGAGGTAACCTCCGTGATGCGACCTCTGGAAGGTTAAGGATTGTTCTGTGTATGTTACCCTGATCCCAATTATTGACACTTTACAAGGAACACAAGACTGCATTTTAAACCCTCACACAGACAGTAGGCCAAACAGCCCAAAAGAACGAGTTAAATCGGAGACCTACAATTTGTTCAATCAAAAATAGATAATGTGGAGTATCATTATGCTCTCCATGCTAAGTTAATACAAATAACTTGTAGATCAATAGAAAAAGAATTAAATATATTTAAGGGCGTGCTATCAAAAAGGAATAGATAAAAGAGCAGGCTCCCTTCTGTTGTAACAAACTAAGGGAAATATAACTTATAGTATTTTCATTACTAAATGGAAAAGAACGCTTTAATTTTAAGTACCACTGTATAATATCTATGTTTGGTAAGGAAGGCCAAGAAAAGTCACATGTAACGCCTGCACACTAGCAAGCCAATTGTCAACTTACAATCGTTAAGGCCGCACTAGAACAGGCCTACCTAGTATGGGCAAGAGGGATGTGGAACAGCATGGAGAAGTGTGCATGCAGGGGCCTGCTGCACGTGGTTTCAAGCCCCAAAGGAAAGGAGGCTCATAGCCGCTCTGCTTCCACCCGGTGTCCGCTGCTAGACGAAGTAATGGCCTAATAGAGAGGTTATGTTTGTTCTTAACTCTTAGGCTTTCACGGCCGGTGTCATCACTAAGATCCAAGGCTTCCGGTTTACACTACGTCACAGTTGAAATACAATTACTGCTAGACGTTTCGACCTCCCTGTGGAGAGTGATCCTCAGTAGCTTGTTGACTGGCTGAGACTCAGCCTAAGAGTTAATGTTGACAGGTTTATTCAAAAGCCAAAACTTATAGAGTTTTATTCATAGTTTTAAAAATTGCTTTAAAGTTGGAACTATTTTACAAGCGGCGGACACGCATGCTGAGATACTCTCTGACAGGCACTTTTCTAAGTTGAAACCTTCCAAAAAAAACAATGTTTTAATTTCGGGAGAGTTGCGAACCTTAAAAAACAATATTTTTTTAAGTAACAATCTCACCTTCCACTACCACAACAGACATAGCGCTTCACTTCACTTCGTTACTCGAGAACGGGATACAGCGGACTGAAATAAACGGTTGATGCCCTGATTCACACCGCCTCATGGCTGTTCCACTGAGGCTTTCCCTCATATCAACTAACATTTTTTTTAAACTAACCTAACCTCATGATAATATCTTATTCAGCCTTTAAGTTGGTGACTGAGTGTCAGCGTCGTCACGCGCATCTCTCGCTCATAAAATAGTCCCAACTTTAAAGCAATTTTTAAGTATGTTCTGTGCCTTTAAAAATGTCTTCTTAGGGGTCATCGCCTAATTGTCCTAAATCAGTTTATGCTAGTTAGAAGATAAGTCACTATATTGGAAAAATACCAGTATGTGACACTATTAATTTATTTTTAACTATTATTAAGTGACTTTGTCAATTATGTATTATTTATGTTGAAAGAAACCCGTACCGAAAAACAAAAAGAACTTGAATTTTTGACTATAACTGAATGTGTCTGGCCTTAAACAAATCTGAAATCTAGGCTTCAAGTAAATGTTTTGAGGTTATAATAGAGCTGGCAAGATTCTTACCTTAGAGAATTATAAGTGTTCGTAAGCGATCTAACAAGAGAAAGGGCCATGTTAAAAGTTAAACTGTTCCTGAAAATGTAGATAGTTTTTTACCTAATTACCCAAATTCTAATTAGTAAAGTGTTTTGGGTTAGTGTCTACTGCTACTCCTTTAGAAATTAGAATACAGGTTGAGTTTGAATCAGTGTTGCCAGCAGCCAGTTCCACTGACCTTGCAATTTTTTACCCCGAAAATGCGGAATTACCCGAAGTTTTGATAGCAAAATGACCAAACTTCCTTAACGATCTTGGGAATTTACTACGGGGAACTCGATAAAAACTCAATCATTTCAGCGGACAAAACCAAAACTTTGAATATTTTTAATCAAGATATTGTATTCATTTTTTGGTTGTTTAAAACGAAGTAACGCCCAATCTTTGACTTTAAATAGTATACATAATTACATATATACATACATAAAATACTAAACATAAAAATCCGTCAACTTGTTTCAAAATGGCGGCCGAAAAAGGTTATTTTTTGCTGTAGTAGCGGAATGGGTGGCCCATTTTATTGAATTTAAAAAAATTGATATCCTTTTATGATATGTAGTATAAATTTCAGTAAAAAACTCGTAAATCTAAGGCCGCAGGCCAAAGCGAGGCTGTAAGCGCAGCGAACAGCCTCGTAACGCTCATGATCACATAGGAGGCCAAGCTAAAGTCGAAGACCGAAGTGAGACTGTGAGCGCAGCGTATTAGAGTAACAAATTGCAAAGGAAACTCGATACACTCATGCCTGCGGCGCTTTAGCGCTTAGCTGCGTGTCGGCCTGGTTTATATAGCGTATTGGTTGGTTATTAGTTAAAACTAACCAACTAACTGCAATCCTGGAAATAACAATGCAAATACAGTCAAACACGGGATAATTTATCTTGATTTGAGACACCGACCACTCCTGGAGGGTATTTTAAGGTGAATATGGGATGAAGGGTGAGTGTGTTGACTGTTGAGTGTTTTGATAGATGATGAGGTGTAGTCTTGTTACAAACTAGGGCCGACAGTTCCCCAGATTAAGTCATTAATCAATAGCCCAACGACAAATGGAATGGACCAACGGCTTAACCGCTTAACGTGACTTCATAACCACGGGGAGTGATCATCTTGAAAAGTTATCTCTGCGCGCGGGAATCGAACCCGGTTAAATTAGAACATTATGCGTTCAATATTCAGTGATGACATCCACATAGTAAATTGTCCCAAATAAAACCTAATTATAAAGAAGAAATGTGGGTTTACAAATTTAACCGAGAAACTAAATTAGACAGTATGGTCGTAAATGTTTAAACGATCTAAGGAACGCCAAAAAAATCAATGGCGTTGATTTAACTAAAATAGTGATTGGTAAGCTTTTTAGGACTTAACTGCAACTTTCGAAGCTTAATTTACGACCTAAAATAATTATACTGTCGATACTTTGAGTTTCGTTGTTGTGTACGAAAATCAAACAAGTAGACAGTAAAAAAAGACGAAAAAATGTTTGTTAGTGACAATGGTAGTTCATTTTAGGAAATTAGGTTAAGAACGGTTTACTAAACCGGCTTAGCTCTTTTCCTGAGGTTATAAACAAATTGTTCTTAAAGTATTAATACATAAAATGCCCACTTGGAATCAAATTCAGTCACAACTAAGGAACCCGAACAACCCCGTGGTATTCTTCGATATTAGCGTTGGAGCGACGGTAAGAAATGCATCATAGGGTAGTCCACAAAGTAATATAAAGTGCAAGTTAATATAAATTATCTTAGTCCAAAAAGGTTAACCTGTATGTTTTAGTTATTCATCAATTTATATGTATTTTAAAACTGATATGGGGTGAAAGGTGAGTGTAATTATTTGTGTTTGCTAACCCTTTGAGAACGTTAGGTTTTATGGGACAGTTTTAGGTGTCATAGTTACAATTGTAAGTGGCCTTTGGAATAATGAGATATTCATGCTGCCAGCATGGTAAGACCCTGGCCTGAGACCATGAAATAAGCACCAATTTTGACCCCTAGAACATGTTTGATAATTTCACTTTGTATACATATGTAAACGTTATTACAGTATATCTTTGATTATCACATTCACTGCAAACATCACATTTGAAAAAAACATGAAAATCACATTTGATTCTGTATAGTAGTTTTGAGTTCAATTTTAATCCAATTTGGCAATCTGTTGATGAAATGAACTCCTTTCTAAGAACTGGAGAAGGCAAACATTCATAATTACCTGATAATTACCTCCTTCTTCATCTTTGACCAGCTCTGCTGGATTGATTGCGTCAAAAGTCACTAGTTACTGGCACAGATGGCGGCTACCCTGGCTCAAAGATTGGAAGAACTCCTCTATCTCCTCTATGTAATATGTTGTAACGTCTAAGTACTGCATTGAAACAAAACGAGAAATATCAGCTGTTTGTCGAGCAATGAAACCTAAAGGTTTAACACAATACTATAATAACCAAAAAATAAATTAAATAATTGAAGAAAGACTGAAGTGTTGGCACGAGTGAGGCCATCTGGAGTGGTCAAAGTTTGCAGCCAGTATAGTAGCGCAGTGGACTACTGAATGCTTAAAGATGGTCAGCCAAAGTAGAAATCCAGTTCACACAGTTTTGCCTATGTTCTGTTAGTAACAATGGTAAACGTGTTTGGTGACTCGGTTAATAGAGAGTATTTCATAGTATAACACCCATTTATCAAAAACAAACTTGTAGCGCTTTTGCTAGTGTTGTGGGTAAAATACAAGATAAATGATGGTTGGCTGTAAACAGTTAATATACAACAGGTAATTTTATAAAAAGGCCAACGGAACCTAAGCAATCATTGAAAAGAAGCTATTTTAAAACAAAATCTCAACTAAAAATTTAATGGTTTTAACTTTTGTAGGAAATAGGCAGAATGGTTCTGGAGTTATTTGCTGATGTTGTCCCAAAGACAAGTGAGAATTTCCGGCAATTCTGCACAGGTGAATATCGCAGAGATGGAGTACCTCTTGGATTTAAGGGTGCAACTTTCCACCGAGTAATTAAGGATTTCATGATTCAAGGTGGTGATTTTGTTAATGTAAGTAACTGAGTTAAACTCATATAAATCTTATCATTTGTACATTTTTATTTTAGTTATTATCGAAGAAACATGAGATATTCATGCCGTCACTATGGTAAGACTAAGACCCAGGACCGTGAAAGAGCAACAATCCTGACCCCTCAGAACACGTTTTGAGCATTTTTACAAAACTTTATGTACATATGTATATGTTGATTTTGAAACCTGAAATAAATATCTGTTTTTAAGATATCTATCAATGTACCAAAAACTATGAAAATTTGTTAAGTTGTTTCTAAATGGTGGCCAAAAAAGTGATATTTTGCTATAACAGCGTTATTAGTAGTCTGATTTCAATAAAAATTTTAAAGCGTTTTACCTTGACGATATGTAATAAAACTTGCAGTAAAAGGACACGTAAGTTTGAGGCCGAAGCGAGGTTGTGAGCAGAGTGAATAAGAGTACCAACTTGCAAAGGAAATTCGATTCACTCATGCCAGCGGCGCTATAGCGCTTGGCTGCGTGTCGGCCTGGTTGTCTATATAGTTTTGTAAATATACTCCATATAATTTATATTTCATAGAATTACGAGGCGAGATTTTTAAGTAAGTACCGTTTTTAAATAAAACATTAACAAGCAGAGATTTCATAATATGTTTTATTTTACATGAAAGCCTGTACTTTAAACTATTTTTCTACATAATTGCCATTAATATTGGGGCACTTATCATATTGTACAGCTAGCTTTTGAATTCCGATGTCATAGAACATTGCCGCCTGACTTAACAAAAGATTCAGCACAGCCGTTTTGACTTTGTCGTCGTCATCGGGCGACGCCCAGGTGCTTCTTCAAGTGAAGGAACATGTGGAAGTCGATCGGTGCAAGATCTAGACTGTAGGGAGGGTGTTCAAATTGTTCCCAACCAAATTTGTTCGTAAAATCTTGGGTTATCTTTGTACCTTTTGGGCGGGCATTGTCGTGAAGCGAAATGACACCATTAGTAAGCATGTTTCTCGCTTTGTTCTGGATAGCACGCCGAACTCCGACCGTAGAGCTGCAGTAGCGTAATTCAAAACGGTACTTACTTTAAAACACGCCTGTATTTCAGCATAACCGCCGCAAGCGGGAGACCCGGTTCAACTACCAGTTTGGTCCAAACATTTTTGACTTCAAATTTCTTTAGAAATATTTTATAGAACTATTTACAGGCAGCCTTCTGTCATTAAAAGTGAACAGTTCTAATTTAATTTAATTATCTTAAGTATAAAAGTCATTGCCTTTCCAGGCTATGTATTAATACTTTGGAGAAAATCAATACTTTTCTTCAAGTAAATACAAACTAGGGCAATTGTGCCTCACCATAGGGCCAGGCATTGTAAGCAGTTTACCCTAAAAACCCTTAAAAAGAAACTCCAGTTTCCCAAAGATTGTCAGTCAATAAGTTATGTATAGTTCAAATAAGGTAAATATTATATGCATAGGAAACTGATATTGTAATAACTCCTTGAAAGAAATCCTGTTGGATGAATATTCACATTTAACTAGCACTAATACATACATCTCTATTTGTTTCTTAGGGTGATGGAACAGGAGTCATGAGTATATATGGAGGGACCTCGTTTACAGATGAGAACTTTATCATGAAACATGACGCACCAGGGCTACTGTCGATGGTAATATACTTAGAAATTAGAATAAATTAACAATCACTAGCAGTTTCATGAACTATTGAAACTTGTTCATAAATAAAATGTTTTATATTAGCCGACTGTTTTAAACTATACTCGTCATGAGCCAATATCTCCAGAAGATCAATTTTGTTTAGTTTGAAAATATTTTCTTTAAAATGTTTATTTGACTACCTGGCTGTTTTTAGTGTTTATTTATTTTTGTTTCTCTCCCTAATATATTTCATTCAATTATTCTTTTCTTTTCACTTTATAGCTCAAAATTGTGCCAAAATTGATTAGTTATTACGATTGGGAAATATGTTGACAGGCAAACAGCGGCAAAGACACAAACGGCTGTCAATTCTTCGACACGTGTGCAAAGTGCAACTTCCTTGACGGCAAACACGTGGTCTTCGGCAGAGTTGTGGATGGTCTCTTAGTGATGAGGAAAATTGAAAATGTGCCGACAGGACCCAACAACAAACCCAAAATACCTGTTGTTATATCTCAATGCGGACAGATGTAAATATAGTATAAGTTTTTTATATTTTTGACCTTTTTCCTAACCACTTTTACACATCTTTAACCTTTTGCGCTCCAATCGCGAACTGTGTCCGACATCGGAGCGGAATGGCAAAATAGTCTAGTCCGACACATTGTTTATTGCATATAGCGCAAACAATAGGCAAGGACTACGCTACACTAACGGCACCTAGCAGAGAACACGGAAACTACCACTCCCTCCCCCCAACTCACGTGCGTAAGTTTGACAGCCCACAACAAACAGGCCGGTGGTTTATTGGTTATAGTGACGGACAGTTGGCCCCTGTCTGTCACAGCGTGGGTTCGAATCCCACCCGGGTGCGGGGGCCACAATGACCCGCTGAGGATCACTGAAGAGAAAATGGCTCATCAAATCCAGTGAGGCGGCGAGTGGCACTTTTTGAGCTTAGGGAGGCGCTTAATCCCCGCGGTTAGAGGAGTGGTTCGATGACTGGTAATGCACCGTACCAGAGAGTGGTTTAGCTGAAATTTTTCTTACAGGGGACTGGGGAAACCCATACAGGTGGGTTTTTACAAAATTTTAAAAATAAAATTAGAGCGCAAAGGGTTAACTGTAGAAATAAGCTGGAAGTTTACAAACCTCTCAAAACTGATGAAGCCTTGATTAAATTTTGAACTCGAAAGAAACACAAAGCCTTATAAATCCAATAAGGAGTTCTACTAGATGTACTTCATTAAATTGTTTAGTAACATAGTATGATAGGAAGGATAGCATGTATAGTATGATAGGATTATGTAGAAAGGATAGGATGTCTAGATATCTATGGGGATTCAAATAAGCTTTCATGTGTAAGGGAAGTCAAATGACCATTTTAGGTAAATTATTAATTTATATCAAATTAAAAACCCTACTGCGTGGGTCTTACAATCAATGGTTTGGTTAAAATTGAAGCAAAACTACTCTTTAAGCTCCTGTCTTCATTTTTTAGTATCCACTTTCATCAGTGATCTCACATGGTGGCACTGCACCCGGAATTGGCCATGTCTCATATTTGTACAACAATTGTAGTAACTGCTTATAATAGAAAGTGGACATGAAAACATGCAACTCACTAATCCATGACTCCATGGGCACTAGGAGCGGAGGTGGGTCTGGGTCTTACCATGCTGACAGCATAGTCCATGACTTCATGGGCACTAGGAGCGGAGGTGGGGGTCTGGGTCTTACCATGCTGACGGCATAGTCCATGACTCCATGGGCACTAGGAGCGGAGGTGGGTCTGGGTCTTACCATGCTGACGGCATAGTCCATGACTCCATGGGCACTAGGAGCGGAGGTGGGTCTGGGTCTTACCATGCTGACGGCATAGTCCATGACTCCATGGGCACTAGGCGGAGGTGGGGTCTTACCATGCTGGCGGCATAGTTCATGACTCCATGGGCACTAGGTGGAAGTGGGTCTGGGTCTTACCATGCTGACGGTATAGTCCATGACTCCATGGGCACTAGGAGCAGAGGTGGGTCTGGGTCTAAAGCCTACATGGTATTAGCGAGCAGCATGTCTCCAGTGAGGCAATCCATGATGGAACTGAGGTCAGCTAAGAGGCGGAGTGGTGGCTGTCGAGGTACTCCAGTGCTCGGCATGACTGCATATTCACTGGGTCACAACTGAGTGATAGTGACCTTGTAACTTGGCCCTGGGACTTTGTAGTACATTTATAATGAATGAAGTGGTCAGAGGAAGTGTTAAATTTGCCATTGTTGCTAGTCGCAACAAGTTAGCTATCCAGGTATAGTTGATGACATGAAAAAGGATGTATCACACACTTTTGGGATGAATGATATTGCTCCTTTGAAACTCTGAACATATATTGGAGATCTAGCTGTTTCAGTAGCTATGAAAGACAAAGTTATTTCTCAGCAGTAGGAGAGTCTAAATTCTAATTCAACATTCTGGGTTACTAAGAAGCGTACTTGTATCTTCAACTACCAGCTCTAATGGTAAGAAAACAAATGACAGTATTTCTTCAATGACTCTCATAAGTTGATTTTCTAGGGCCTCACCAACCTCTTCTAACGAAGTCTTACTCATCATGAGCCTCTCTGTGCAACGACCTTTACAACTGGCGAAAAGCTGGATTTTAATCTTCTGTGAACTAGCTGTTCTACCAGTAGAACTTGACTGCTCGTAGCTATCCCTTCTATTTTCACTAATGTACCAGGAAACCATGCTGGCGGCATGAATATCCCATTTTCCAAAGGAAATTTGATAATAGCTTTATGTATAGTTTTGTTTATAAAAATAATTTTTTTTAAAACAATGATGTTTCAGATAAATAAAATTGAGTTTAATACTTTATTTATTACCGTATGTACATTTTTTACATGATGTTACTGTGACGACCCGGCTTACTTTAGGTTAGACAAAACCCTTCTAGAGCTACCAAACCAACCAATTGGAATGGCGGTATTGAGATTCTCGATATTTACAGAATAGGTCAAGGAATAGAAAACATCATTAATTATAAAATATAAGTTTATTTCATTTGTACAAACACATACGTGTATTTACCTGTGGTCTTTTAAAGTTAAAACTAATAATTACACTTTGTATATTATACATATATCTGTGACCTTAAGATTTTGTAGATGGTAATAAAATATTATTTACACAATCTCATCTTTATACAGCAAAACAACAAGAACAAACATACTGTACAAACAAAATATCCCTTTATAGACTTATTTGGTTTAGTCTCATATTAAATCTCTTAACAATACCCGAAAAGTGTAAATAAACAATAATTACAATAATAATGGAAACTTGGCACATATAACTAACAATAAAAAATTAGGTATCGTAACCGAAATAAGAAAACAAACTGTAGCGAATCGGGATCATAGACATGTTACAATGTATTAATTCTGTTTAACAAATTAGGCTACAATTATTACAAAATATAAACAGCATGATTATATAATTATAACTCCCACCATACCTTGTCAATCAGAAACAATTGGCTATGCTTTCAAAAGCAATAGGCAACCCGATTCAATTCTTTTCAGAAACAATAGGCAAATGAACATTTTTCTGCCACCACCAAGGAGGATCTTGATTGTAACAAAATAAATGTTGCTTTAACAAAAATATCAGGATATTTGATGTGATCAATAGTTTGAACTATGAAACCAACGTAACCCCTGACACACAGATTACTAATCAGAATATTATAGAAAATACAGCTGTGTTTTGTTTACAGTTAATGGCAGATCAGGGTGTCCAGCGTTCAGGAGAAAAAAACTCCTGTATTTTCCTAGTAAATTCTGCCGATTTCACGTATTTAGCTTGTCAAAGTTACTCCCGCCCATTTAGGCTATTTTGTCAAAACCACAACTTTTTCTATCGTTCGCGGCGATCTCTTGAATCTCGCTAGCACCTGTGCGAAATAACGACTTCGACACCGTCACGAGTGATCTCCTGACTTTCGCTAGCGCCTGGGACGAAATCGTTACTGTTTGTGGCGATCTCTTGACTCCCACTAGCACTCGCGGCTTAATCACGACTTTGATACTGTTCGCAATGGTAGTAAAAGGTAAAGTTTGTCTTGTTTAACGAGGTGAAGTTAGGACTCTACCACTCAACCTCGAACTAGCATCACCGTACAAATTGTAAGTGGTGACTGCGGGGATCGAACCCACGCCACCAGAGTCGTGCGCGATACCATTCCGCCACGGATCCGCTCTCTCTTGGTAGACTCGTCTGTGACATAATCACCACTTTCATACTCTTTTGCGAAATTTCCCGGTTTTTCCTCTATATAAGAAATTTCTCGTATAATTCCCGGTTTTCCCGTATAGTAGATACCCTGCAGATTGAAGGCTTGAAGTCAGTTATCGCAGCTAAGGAATGGTAGTATTGATTTTTACAATTAATTAGCATCTATGCCAATACAATAGTAAGCTATGCACAGTAAGAATAAGTCACAACAGGAAAGTACGGAAATTCTTCCAACAGCATATTGTTTCTGAAAGAAAGCTGGTACGTGGTCTTTACGCTTTATTTATTTTAATAACTGGACCAGATTCATAATTTTTATGGTGCGTTGTAATCTGTACTATAGATTTTGACACTGCACATTTCATTTGACTAATATTGAAAGGTATTAAAAACAATATCTTAAGAAAAACTTGCATAAGATAAAAATAACTTAATACCTATAACATGTACAATATATACAAAATACAAAAGCAGTTGAATGAAAAAGTTCAAATAATAATAGGTATATCCCCAAATAAGAAAGGAAGAACCATTATAAATGTTACAGTAAATTGCTTGTTTCTTGGTTTGAAGAATACAAAAACCATTATTCTTCAAAAGTGAAGTATTGAAGCAATTTGCTTTAATAATTAAACTAGGAAGGTAATTAATAGGCATGATGTAGTTAAAACCAGTAATTAAAGACTAATAACCTATCAGATATAATGGTAGTAAACGTTTTGTAAGCGTAAGCAAAGGGAAGTTTTAAATCTTTAAGTGCATATTAAAACCTTTTCAATAATATGAGGCACTTTTATTAACAAGGATGTTGATGAAAACTACAATATTTTAAATACTTTGACACAGGTTTAAAAAAAGCTTCATAGTGTATTTTTATAATGTTGAAATGACTACTAAGGTCGAGTAAGAATGTTGTAAAAAAGGAACCGGTTGCAAATTATTACCGGCCTCTTAAAGATGACTATTTATTTTAGGAAACCCTTTAGAACAGAATTTGGAATCACTATAGGGATTCCCAAACGTTTTCCTGGCAGTTCTGGCAACAGATAAACAATGGAATTGCTTTGTAATGTTGAAATGTTCCTTGAAAATTTGCTATGATTTGTTTAACATGATATTTATAATTTGTAATATGTTCGGGGATACATTTTGTGACAAAACTTTAGGTCAAAGGAATTCCAACGCAAAGTCTTTTCAATTGTAATGAATGCATTTTTACTTTTACCACAGGTTTAGTTTTTAAATGCCTCAACATCATCAGTGTAAAAATAAATAAATGTACATTTTTATACTGATGATGTTGAGGCGAAACATGTCTATTTAAAAATTAAAAATGGGGTAAAAGTACACAATGCTTTCATTCTACAGTAATGAATACCAAAAAGTCAATGGAGACAATATCAATAATATCTTTTCATTTGTTATATTTTTCATAACAAAAACATAATAATTTATTTATAAATGTACAATGTAAAATCTAGCTAATGGCTTCTAATTCAACGTTTAATTTATATTTTCTGTCACTCATTTTACTACCAGTATCCCTAGTTTGCCAATAGCTCACTTTTCATCTGCTTCATAGCTTATAAACAATTATGAAGAAACAATTAAAGCTAAATGGTTCATCCGGGTAAAGCTTCTTGGTTATTTCACTTTAAATAAAATTATCAGTAACAAAAAAATCCAACCGAGTCCATCAACAGCCTTGTCGTCGATGAAAGCCTGGTAACAACTCAACTTTACCGAGACTAGAACATGAAACTACCGACCCTGGTCCGGGGAAGGGGTGAAGAAAATATACTCTGAGGCAATATGGACCCTTCCTACGGAGGAATCAGTGAAGGCCCCTGGGTTCAGTCTGGCTCCACACACTATTCCGTCTTCTGTTGACAGTAGAGCTCCTTCAGTGACTTCAGCTCGTCTATTAAGGCCTTGTTTTGGTTTTCTAAAACTGCTACTCGGTTCTCCAAGCATTTTATGTATTCCTTCTTCTTTCTTCTACATTCTCTTGCTGCTTCCCTGTAACATTATCGAGTACTTAGAGATTTTGAAGTAAAACTGTATAGCAGCCATGTGTGAGTAGAGTAAGGAATTTTTAGGTTAAGTTAAGCTTTAACATTCTCGAATTGAATTTTATTCCAGTCATCTGTTCTTTTCAACACTAAAACATAAATGTATGACTCTAGTACATAACTTTTAAATATAATACCGTATATACTCGAGTCCAAGCCCCATGCGAATATCAGACGCACCCATAAATTTCCCCTGAATATATGGTAAAAACTCTACACCCCATATAAGACCCCGTTTTTTTAATAATGTCAATAGTTAGAGGGCTATGATTTGTCAGGCCCCTGACCCCTCCTTAGCAACCAGTGACGTAATTGCCAGCTGCATCTGTCAAGAGGTAAAAGCAGAACAAAGAATCCCATCCCCAACCCCCGCCCTGCTAGGTCCACCACTGCCCCTTCCGCAGCACAAAAAATGTTGGGTTTGAAATCATTATCAAATTAGCATACAAGGGTCAGCAGCGAGGAGATAAGGAAGGCAGGCAGGGAGATAAAGGACCACCTGGGTCTGGCGAGGGACTATTCTTTGTAGTCAGTTAGTTCATGTATTGTGCGAGTCTTAAGGCGCACCCGCATATAAGACGCACCCTTATTTTAAAGCCTAAAATATGGTAAATAATACAGTATATGGTATTTTCATATTTTAGCAGCTTTCTTTGATATAATAACTTTTCAATACACTAATAAAAACAAATTTAAAATGTTGATTAAGAAAATAGGGCACTAAGCCAGGATACGCTATCAAAAGGAATAGAAAAGAGAGCAGGCTCACCTGGATAAAGTAGCAACACATAACAGAGCACAAACCCCTAATGAGGGCTTTTTTGTTTTGACAAAGGTCCAAAGGAACTAAAAATTTGACAGTTTGTGTTCTCTTATGTGTTACTTTATCCATGTGAGCCTACTCTCCTGCCTGTTTCCTGATTTGCCAGATGAGATTTTGTAATCCAATTTCCTATGGAAAAATGAGATATTCATGCCGTCAACATGGTAAGACCCAGACCCAGGACCATGAAATAAGCACCGATCCCCCAGAACATGTTTTGGAAGTTTTTTCAAAACTTTATATACATATGTGCCTCTCTACAAGTTGCATTTTTGTCAGGTTTTCATCAAATTTGGTACATAAATATCTCAGTCAAGTTCATCAGCCAGCAAAATCAAACTATTAGAAGTACCCTTTTGGGGGAGAGTTTTATAAAAATGTGGCTTTAATGATCAAAAAAACTTAATTTCAATGCTGTTGGGGTGACAGAGACTTGGTTAACTCGACACACCCTCTGACAGCTATATGATCGGGGTACACTATGCTGAGGCGACCGTCCTGTAGACTTTCAAACTTGCAACAAGGTGACTGGTGGAGGTTGCACTTTATTTTATGGAAGGTATACAGTATGAGCGGCGTTTTCTTTCAGATGACATTCACCCTGGGATTGAATACGTTTGTGCTGTTGTCAAACTGAAAGGCATCAAGATCGGACTGTGTGTTGTTTATAGGCCATCCTACATTAGGTACAACCTCTTAGCGGACCTGTTTCATTCCCTGTTTGTTGATTTAGCAGTCGAGGTCAACCATATTATGTATATTGGAGACAATAACATTGATTTGAAGTCAACTACATGTCCACAGTCGAGATACTTACGCCGACTCTTAAAGCAGAACAATGCCATACAAGTTATAACAGAAGCGACTAGAATAACAGAACATTCATCCACATTATTAGATCACATTATAGTGGACAAATCTCTCAGATAAAGAGGAACGTTGTAGATGCTCCAAGCATAGTAAATCACAGAAATGTTAAGATAACTGATCATAGGCTAGTCTACTGTGATATTGAATGTCTTAAAGAAAGAAAAGCTACAAAATATATAAGATATAGAGATTTTACAAACTTTGATGCAACTTTAGCTGTCACTAGATTCTCTGAAATCAACTGGGGAGAGGCATGTAACAAAACCAACGTAGATGATATAGCATCGTATATTACAACGAATATCAAGGCAGTATACGATGATTTAGCCCCAGTGGTTTGCAAAAGAGTGACAAAGAAAAAATCCCCCTGGTTGAATAATGAAATCAAAGAAATTATCAAATTAAAAATAAACAACGAAACAAATATGTTAAAACAAGGTTAGAATCTGACTGGAAAAATTATAAAAATTTACGAAACAGTTTAAATTATAGAATAAGAAAACTTAAGAAAGAATATTTTGAAAACAATTTGTCTTCAAACAAATCAAGTAGACATTTCTGGAATTGTCTAAAAAAGAGCAATTTGGTGGGAAAGAGGAACTACAAGCATACCACCCAATATACAAGCAAATGATGTGAATAAATATTTTGTTGAGATGGGGTGCGATGGTTGTATTGATTTAGAGTCGCTCAGTTTCTTTAAAGACCATTCACTAAAAAGTGAAGAATATAAATTTAGATTCTCAGAATGCGTGTGGATGATGTCAAAAGGCAATGAATAGTATTAAATCTGAAGCGGTAGGGTGTGATGATTTGGCAATTTCAATGATAAAGCTGCCAGTCCTTATGCAATAGAGAGTATCACTCATCTGATCAATGAGAGCCTAAAAATGGCAAATATCCAAAGAATTGGAAACTGAGTATTTTACAACCTTTGCCAAAAACCGCATCTCCATCCACCTTGAAACAATTAAGACCTATATCAATTTTACCAGCTATGTCAAAGATTTTGGAGAAAATTGTTATTGAACAGATAAACTGATTCAGAAAATATTATACCTAAACTCCAGTCAGGTTTTCGCAAAGGCCACAGCACATGCACTGCTCTTACCAACATTTTTGAGGATCTTTTTAGAGCAAAGGATGAAGGCAAATACAGTTCAATAGTTCTCCTTGATTATTCGCAAGCCTTTGATTCTTTGAACCACGAAATGCTGCTGGCCAAAATGAACTATTATGGATTTGGAGAAGATGTCTCTAAATGGATTGAGTCCTATCTTGAAGAACGACTGCAGGTTACCAGACTTGGAAATGGAATGTCTGATCCGCTTTTAAAACTGCGAGGTGTTCCTCAGGGTAGTTGTTTAGGCCCAATTTTGTTCAATCTTTACACAGCTGATCTGCCAAGTTGTTTGCAAAACTGTACAGCACATCTTTATGCTGATGACTGCCAGCTGCATCTTTCGTATGATCCCAGTACGATAAAAGATGCAATGAATCAGCTCAACTCTGATTTAAAACGGATTTCTGAGTGGTCATTAATAAATGGTCTGAAACTAAACATTAGCAAGTGTAGTGTGCTGCACATAGGACCAGACACTCTGCCACAGCTCTTTGTCGATAGTGATATGAGTGTTGAGCTCAGCGGTGAGAGATTGGCAGTGTGCGACACTGTCAAGACTCTTGGTGTTGTGCTTGACAAAGATCTCAGTTTTTCTGATCTGATCACGTCACCACCCAGAAGGCGGCAGACTGAAGGGTCTGTCTAGATTTAGATCTTTACTTCCGGAAACAGCCAAGTTGAAAATAGTACAATCAATGGTACTGTCAGTTTTCAATTACTGTTATCCTGCATACGGCAATAGCATCTCGAAGGACATTGGTCAATTCAAAACTGCAAAACTCAGCCATTAGATTCATATTTAACCTTGGCCGTTTTGACCGTGTCTCTGCCTTTAGAGAAGCCTTAAATATCCTCCCCATGAATGCCGTATGTAGCTTAATGACCTGCTGCATGATCCATAAAACTCTGGCAGTTAAAGAGCCACAATACCTAGTAGAGATTGCCGTGCCGAGTGAGATAGCTGAGAGAAGCACTCGCCAAGACCAAAAGCTTCATTTTAAGGTGCGGCTTGAGGTCGGGCGGAGGGGTTATTTCGGCCCGGCGTTACAATGGCCTCCCTGATGACTTGAAATGTGTTAGGTCAACTAATAGTTTTAAGATTAAGCTTAAGGATATTTTGTTAGCTCATAATAGATTGTAGTTATATTATAGATGTAGTGTAGATTATAGATCCATTTACTTTTACTTTTAGTGTTGACTTGAGTTAATGTAACTGAAATTAAACTTGTAATAAAAGGCATTTTTATTTATTTATTTATTTAAAAAGGAAGTTTTATTCAATTTTTATGAAATTTAAAATAAATATGTAATTTGATGTTTATGAAAATCCATTGAATCGTTTCAAATTTGCAGCAAAAGAATTTTTTTGCTATAACAGCGTCGTAATTGTTATGATTAGCTTGATTTTAATAAAAATCAAAACATGCTTTCTTTTCATCATAATTATGTAGTCAAATATGCAGTAAAAAACTACAGTAAGTCTGTAATATTGACCACAAATAATTAAGGATGCAAAGTTGAGGCCGAAGGTTGAAGCGAGGATGAGAGCCTTGTAAGCCCTACAGTAATAAGGAAATGCGCTTCATGTCAGGGGTCCTTTAGCGCTTAGCTGCGTGTCTGCCTGGTTTTCAATTCATCCAGATAGGAGTTCTACTGTACCAACTCTTTTGTTGAATAGGTAGACCAATGAATTTACCTGTTCTTAAGTAATCTGAGCTCTCGCTTTCTCGCTTGGTCTTCCACCATGATTTGTCCTCCGGAGAGACTGCCTGATTGGGTAACTACTGCACAACAAAGACAGAAAAACAACAATTATTAATAAATGTATTAAAGAAACACTAAAAATAAGTACGTAATAAATTTACATAACCTCTATCTTTTATTACTTGACGAAGTCACTAGACTACCAGGGTACAAGCTATAATTTGTATGGCATAAGTTTTCAATTTTAATTAAATACTCGTCTACAAACTATTTTAAACTAGGCAATTAATTATTGTTCAAATTCTGAACCCTTGTCTCTTTTTCAACCAAAACTGGTTTTAGATGACAGAGTAAGTGACAATCGCTATATTTCATGATTTTTTTTATGGTCAAAATACTTTGTTAATTAAATTGGTACAACGCTCTTCACAAAGATTTTAATTTGGCATCACCATTTTTGACCTGTACAGATCAAAGTCACACGCAAGCTAAACAATATTTGACTGGGACTCGTGGCATGGTCCTGTAATCCAGCTTCATGGAGGTCAGGTTTTGAGGATGATATAGGTCTAAAGCGGCTCAGATAGTTTCATTGATCATCTGATGATACCTGCACCAACTCCACCATCGTTTAGACATATCAGACCATCACCTGCGTGGTTCGGAAGTCACGTTAAGCCGTTGGTCCTTGTAATTCCATTGGTCATTGGGCTATTAATTAATGAACCATTCTAAAGAAGAGTCGGCCTTATTTTATAACAAGACTACATCTCATAACTCATTACTACCACTCATCACACTCATCCTTCACCACATATTTGCCTTAAAATGCCCTCATGAGAGTGGTCGGCAGCTCAAATAGTGATTTAGTGATTGTTTTCAACCCCCAAATAAAGCAGAGGTTGAAGCTAACCGTCACACATACAGTCATGGTTCTCTAGAATCTAAGGTTGACACGTTTTTATACATTCTTTAATATAGACAATCAAAAACTTCATCCAATCAAACTAATGAAAACTAAAATCACTCATCTTCTAGCGACCGTATGACACTCAAGTAAGAACATATTTTGTACAGGAGAATTAGGAAAATGGTTGGTTGAAGTGGAGGAAAACCAATTAAAATCCATAACAAAATACTTGTCTTAAAACTACCACAAAATTAATTACTACAATATTTAACGAAGAACTAATAATCAAGTGAAAAGTACATTACTATTATTGTGCTTGCTATTCTGACACTCTTGGATCCTCGGCCATGCCGGATAATCAACAATTTGGATTCCTAAGCATGGTTCAAAACCCAACTAAATCCATCGTAAAAAGGACACAGAGTTGTGCTCTTCTCACAGTACAATGTGAGATAAGCACCTATTATGGAGTGACATAACTAACAAAATACTGTTCATATACATTTCAAAAAATTACATAAAAACGCAATAACCGCACGATTGCATCTGAAAGCATCAAGGAAAACCGGTTTCTTTTTATTCTTGGGCGATTATCTAAAAGTGCGGAACTAACGTATGTCGGATTATCAAGTATTTACTCTACTAGTTCTCTGTTTCCTCTCTGTGATAAGTTGTTAAGGTACTCACCAGGTACATAGAACTGGCCGTCCTGGCCTTGTGTGTACTGGACCAGAGTGCCACTGCCAGATGTTGAGTTTGTCATAGTCAGTGTGTGCAAGCCGGCCACTCCCTCCCCTTGACTCAGCTGTATCGTTCCTGCCGGTATCACTACAAACCCCAATCAGCTAATTAGTAACAACCTCATGTATAAAACTTTTGTTTCAACTCTATAATTTCAACAAGGAAAAGTATTATATGTTTCAATCTTCACAATCCCTAAGACTGACTTTTTTTACAACAAAATTGGTTTTACCGCATGCGAATCTAAGACGCACCCATAAATTTCCCCTGAATATACGGTAAAAGACTCTACACCCTCATGTAAGATGCAGCCCTGTTTTTTATAATGTCAACAGCTAGAGGGCTATGATTTGTCAGGCCCCTGACCCCTCCTTAGCAACCAGTGACGTAATTGCCAGCTGCAGCAGTCAAGAGGTAAAAGCAGAACAAAGAATGCACCATGATTGCCTTCCCTCTCCCATCCCAAACCCCGCCCTGCTAGGTCCACCACTAGCCCCTCCCACAGCACAAAAAATGTTGTAAACAAGGGTCAGCAGCAAAGGAAAGCAGGTATAGAGTAAAGAACCACCTGGGGGCTGGCGAGGGACTATTTTTTGTAGTCAGTTAGTTCATGTTTTTGCCACTGGTGATTGTCCCATATTTCTAAGTGCTAGTATCTCCTTCTTGTATGCTACTGCTTCCCTTCTCTTCCTTCTTTTCCCCCACCAACCTACAGTCAAGGAGGGAGAGGAAGAAGGATGGACAACACGGAATGCAATAAGAAGCAATTCTGAGTCCCCTCTAGTCACAAAAAATTCTTTCATTCCACTCTTCAAAACAGGCAATGCAATAAGCAACCCTGTTGTGTTTCCTACCTCTCGTGGCCTATCTGAATGTTTTTGTCCATGTTTTAAGTGTTTTTGTAACTCTTCAATATTTTCATCCTATTGTGCGAATAGGATCAGACACCCCCTATAAGGCGCACCCGCATATAAGACGCACCCTTATTTTAGAGCCTAAAATATGGTAAATAAAGTGCGCCTTATGGTAGATTCGAGTATATCTAGGGTAATGTTCTACCAGAGTAATGAATTTTTACTATTACAGTAGAGTTTTACCGCTAATCCAAAAAACTGAACCAGAAAACAGGAATAATCACAACATTATTACTGCCCCTGACAATTCCTAGAGTATTTACTTCTGCCGCACCGTCTGTCATTTACAACAACACCCCATAACCAACTGTGCTAGAGACTGCAACTGCAAGGAAACCTTTATAAAGGTTTTCTACAGTAAACAAGTTATTTTCCACTTAATCCAAAGGGTTCTAAGTCCAAAAAGGTTCCGCGGATCCAACAAGTTCAGATTAGCAGGACTCTACTTACTTAAACTACAACTTCCAAATTGTTAGTGGATGAATAATAATAAATTTGTAACTTACCTGCTTGGTAATGTGTTGGAAGTGAATGTGAAGAAAGCTCTGAATCTAGGTTTGAATCACAGTCTGATCCTGAAGACTCCACTTTACCACCTGAAACACAATCATGCATCTTTAGCAATAACATAAACATAAACAGGGGAAGTTAAGATTGGCTTCCTACTTTCTACCTTTGTCTTTTGGTTAAAAACATGGTCGCAATAACTGCTATACTATATAGTTAAACATGAAATCTAGCTAGAGACCTGAACAATCACAACTATCTATTCTTTTTCCTGTTACATAAATAGTAGGTTTTAAGCAGAAATTAACATACAATACAATTGTTGCCATACAATAATTTGTATAAGAGTAATTAAAAGCAATTAGTATGATAATTTTTAAGCAACACATTTCTGAGAATTTTTGACAAACTAAATAAAGAAGGAAGTTAGCAGGTTCAACTGAATACAGGTGCTAAATTGTCTGCTTAGACAGAGCCTTAGTCAAGACACTCGAGCAAACTTCAAGTGAAAAGCAATAATTCTATAAAGTGAGTGTTTTTTTAACCAACTATTCCACAGTGTATAAAAAGATGAAAGCAAGAGATACCGTTTAACCAGCAATTGAAAATTGTTTGATAGACGTTTGGGTAAGAAAATAAGTCTTAAGTAAATACAAATAAGGGTTAAATTATAAATGTATTAGTTACAGTACTTGTCGAACTATACTCATCAGGGTGTCCAGTGGTCCGGAAATAGCTTTTTCAAAGTATTTTCCACTTCAAAATAGAAAATTTTAATTGATTGTCTAACTATCACCACTTATTATTAGCTACAATTACTTTTGTCACTATTTTCAAGGTCACGTTTATTTAACCCTTTGGAAGTCATAAGAAAGTCGTTCTTACTCTTTTTAAACGTCATATTACATTTTGTTCACAAAATGTAACGTCATATATTTTAATCTCTTCTTATACTGGATAAAACTTTTAAGGATAAAATAAAATTGCATGTATATATTTGTTTACAGCTTATTTAACCCTTTTTAAAACTAGAAAGTATTCCCTTATTTTAATCCAAGCAGTTCCTTTAGATTTATATTTTAGTAAAAAAATATCGTTAACATTTACTATAACCCACTATCACTATTTAAATAAACAAACAAACAAACAATAACGTTTAATGTCAAAATGATACAATAAAATTGTTTTTTTGACAATAAAATATACTATATACCACAAGTAAGACCTTGAATCGTAATTAAATAGTATTAGTATAGCTTTAAATATTTATAAATTCAGAACACTATAAAATGAATTTTGAGCAAGGAATCTTTTAAGGTTTGTTTTGAATTTTGTTGTAGAGTAATTTTTTGACATTTTGCTACAGACAAATCAACATGGTGATCCCAAGACAGCTTTTCATCTATGAAAAGACCAAGAATTTTACATGGTCAGTCATTTGAAGCGATGCCATTGATAGCTAGATATAGGTATTGTTGTCTTGCACATGTGCACCAATGTAAAAGTTAATATAAAATGTTTTAGAAAATTGGTATTCAAACCCAGATGACTAAAATAATCTACACAACAGTTAGTTTTGTTAATAGCAAGCTCTTTAAGCTCATTAAAGCTCTTTTCTTTAAAACTAAGAGTTGTGTCATCGGCATATTGTAAAATATTGCATTCAACACTATATTACCTAAGTAAATTTCTTTACATTTATTAACATCTATATAAATAAAATAAGACTTTTGTCTGTACATTGCAAAGAATCCATCAGTTTTAGTTATTGGTGTTCATATACTTTGCATAGACGAAACTGGTGTCAAAAATTCCTGTCCGTCTGTGGGTCTGTCGTCTGTGCGTTTTTAAGGCATCTTGGACCGCTTATAACTCAGAATCAACTGAAGCTATGGGGTGAAACTTAGTTTAGGGTTAAGACTATTGCGCAGTGTGTCTTTAGCTATATTTTATACCCATATCCACAAAATAAATAGCGAGGCCAAAGTGGGCACTTTGCATTTTAAGAATTTTAGACCGCTTATAACTGAAATCGCTGAAGCTATGGCGGTGAAACTTTGTTTGAGGGTTAAGCTAATCACTCAGTGTGTCTTTAGCTAAACTTATGTCCATATAACATCCTCAAAAAAACGGGGCGGAACAGGGTAACTATGACTCTCACAAGGTAGCTAACACTTATCTATATAAATAAAATAAGACTTTTGTCTGTAAATTACAAAGAATTTATCGGTTTTGGTTATTTGGTGCTTATATACTTTGGATAGATCGAACTGGTGTCAAAAATCCTGTCTGTCAGTCTGTAGCGTTTTAAGGCATAATGGGGTGCTTATAACTCAAAATTGCAATCAATGGTGAAACTTCCTTTAAGACTCATTCGCAGTGTGTATTTCACTGTATTTCATACCCATACATCACCCAAAAATAAATGGCGAGGGTTCACTGAACACGTTGTTAAGCGTTCGGACCATAGTCAAAATTGGCTAAAACTATGGCGTAAACTATGTTTTAAGGGTTAAGCCCATGCGCAGTGTATCTATTGCTATATTTCATACTCATACAACATCCACAAGGTGAACTAACAGGCAAACTAAATTGTTTTTAAGGATATATAGGAACCTTTTGAGCCTATTTTAATTTGCAATTTTCTTAAAATATACACACGTATGTTATAGTAGTTTATATACGATTGGTTTTTACCACAATAGTGTGTCTTTACTTATATTGTGTATCATACAACATACACAAAATAAATGGCTAGAGACCAAAGTGGGCACTGAACTCTTTTAAGGCATAACTTTAAGCCCAATTTCAAAATGAGCAAAGCTGGGAGTTGTAGTTTAATTTCAGTAGGCTACCTGAGCAACAGCCTGCCTTTGTACAAAATGCACACAGTCATGATATATAATATTTTATCATTGGCAAACTACACTTTTGAGTATAAAATAAATAATGGGACCTAGAATGGATCCTTGAGAACTCCATAGTTTAGATCCACTAGAAAATTTATTTTAATTGTACTTGATGGCTTCTGTTACACAAATAGGACCTTATCCACTAGAGGGTTTCCTCTAATCCCATATGTATACAAGATATCGAAAACTTGGTGTGATTTACACAATCAAACGCTTTGTAAGATCAAGAAAGACACTAAGCGCTTATTTCTCATCTAAACCACGTACTGTAAATTCTATAAAATTGTTGATTGCCTCGGTAGTACTTTTTCCTTCAGTAAATCCATACTGGCTTTTAGATAGAATATCAAACTGTTTTACAAATGGGGTGTCCAGCTTTCAGGAAAACAACATTCCCGTATTTTCCCAGGTCAATTTAGCTGATTTCCCGGATTTAGTTAATTTTTTTGCTGAAATCAACTTCTTGCGGAACGGTTGATTACTCCTCTGACTTCCCTGCGGAAACCCCTGCAGGTCGGCTCACTCCCTAACTACCGCTTGCTTACCATACCAGCCGAAGCCCAAGCATCATTTCACACGCAACTCTAAGATAACCGTTCTTATGGAAGTCATAGTTACTCCCGCCCATTTCAGCTATTGTGACGAAACCATGACTTTTTTGAGTGTTCACGACAAAATCACGGCTTACATAACCGTTCACGGACGATCTCTTGACTTCCGCTAGCACCTGCGACAAAATCACGACTCAATACTGTTTGCAACAATATCAAGACTTGTGACATAATTACCAATTTTGCAAAATTTCCCACTTTAGCGATGAAACTCCGCCATAACTCTCGGTTTTCCCAGAATTCTCGTATGTCAGACACCCTGGTAAGTAACAATCTTGAATTTCATGTGTTGTTCTAAGTCTATAATGAGACCTAGAAGAACACATGAAATTACTTTGAAACAACGTTGTAGACTCCCTAAAATACAATAGTTTGCAGATTCCACATGATATGGCTTTTTTATCCACGAAAGAGAAAATGATTGTGAACAGTTCAAATCTTAATCATGATTCATTATAATGGTAATCTGAATCAAATTAGAATACGCCTTATAAATGAAATTAGCAATGGTGTGGACTAATTATTGAATGTAAATGTCAACCAAAGGTTAAAAGAAAATTAAAGAGAAGCAAAACAAACCAAAGAAAGATTTGTAGAAGGCAGGCTTGCTACCTGAGATTTCCGCACCTCCTAAATCGTTGAGGATTTTGCGGTACGAAGGTCTCCTTGTCAGGATGTCCCTTCGTTTGCGAGTAGTTGCGTCCTCGTCATTGGACAAACTGTCATCTGAGCCTGCTTCAACAACCTGGTGAAAAACCAAAACTGTTATGTAAATCTCAATTTGTACATGCAAAATTAAGTTACTTAATTTTTAGTAACGAGAGAGTTTAATGTAAAATTCCCTCAATGAAACATAGAGCAATTAATGCTGCAGCGTATAAAAGCAAAAACGTAAAACAAATATTTATTGGGGTGATTCAATTTTCTATGTTTTTATGGGAAAATCAAGTTTTGAACAATGTAATAAAAAATTTATTGTTTGGTGAAAGTACAAGCTTTAGAGTTCATATGCAGCAACCTAAATAGCTTCTAACAATATTGTTAACCTTCTATTTAAATTTTAAACAAATATTGAGCATATTGAGCTGTGCCACGCAGGTCGTGCCGCGCAGAGCAGGGCAGAACAGAAACGTGCCGCACAGTTTCTGCCCTTACCGAGCATATTGGGACGCAGTCTTGCCTTGAAACTGAACGCAGGTGCAGGAAATGCTTTGCGTTGAGTATTGATTGTAACTTGTTATTTTTCAAGATTTCTGGATTTAAGCTCTGTGTCAGGATCGGATGCCGATTTAGACTCACTTTTACTGTTACAGTACCGGATAACAAAGAGAGCAATAAGATTTACTTAAGAAAAGACCCACTCACAAAACCTTTGCTGTCAGATTTAAATGTTACAAATTATTTCTTCCTTATTATATACGAGCTTTAAGATACAGCTATTAATTAGATCATTCATATTAGCCCCAGGATAGTATTCAACATTTATTAATGGGTATTACCTTTGTCGAAGGACAAAAGAGGAAAGTAACAAAGGTAATACGCATTAACAGCTATTAGATTTTTCCATATTGAATGAAATAATTAGTTCAACTATTTATTTGTTCAGAGAAATTGATGTAATTTCCAAAAACCTGTAAATCGTCTATTCGGTTTACAGTCACGTGGACTGCGCGGCACAGTTTCTGCGCTCCTGCCACAAGTGCGAGGTAGCCCCAGTGCGACACTGCTCTGTTCTACCTCATGTCGCAATATGCGCGTTCTCTAGGCTATACATGGAACGCAGAAACTGTGCTGCTCTGCTGCTCCACTCTGCTCCCAATATGCGCCCGCCACTTATCTGTTATAAGCGTGCCCAGTGGGTTCCGCTGGCTGCTCTATCCGTAGCCTAGATTCTGCAATATAGAAATTTCAACAGGTCTCTCATTATTTAAACTATTCAAGTTGGATTAAGGTACCACTACCTGAAGCGTCTGCAGGTTGCCTTGCGTCGTCTGTATCACAGAGTTTGACTTGCCGACTAAAATCACATTGCCCTTAGCCGCTAACACGGGCAATTGGTTGTTGGCTGACTGAATCACTGACTGCTGATTACTTTGTATCACTGATTGCCCCTGCAAATACGACATTTGTTTATTCGGAAATCAACAAAAAATGTTCACCCTAGACCAGGAAAATGTGTACATAATAATTGACAGTACACAATTAAAATACCTAACTTGTAAGGCCTTACTGAGCAACTACAAGGCAGAGTGTTAGGAAGGGGGGGAGAGTTCTGCTGCATGAGGAATAAATATAGAAAC
This sequence comes from Matsumurasca onukii, assembly GCA_018831715.1. Lineage (NCBI taxonomy): Eukaryota > Metazoa > Arthropoda > Insecta > Hemiptera > Cicadellidae > Matsumurasca > Matsumurasca onukii. The sequence goes on along the minus strand of CM032062.1, from coordinate 27,798,056 downwards.
CTCCTGAACTTTCATGATGATTTCTGTGTAAATGTTTCCAAACTGCGGTCAAATATTGAAGAGATTAAAAACAGAAAAAGAGTTCACGGTATTTCAATTTTCAAATTGAAAAATTAGTGGAAATTTAATCTTGTTTGTAGTACTCTGTAATAATTTCAACTGTGTTGACATCAAATGTAACTTAATCGTTTGCTTTGTACAAAAAAAATCAATACAAGTTTAATAAAATGCTTTTGGATTAAACCACTGAATAATATTTTATTATATAAAATATATAACAAGAAGATGTATACCATAGTGTAGGCGAAACGTCTTGTTATTTGTTATATATTTTATATAATAAAATATTATTCAGTGGTTTAATCCAAAAAAGCATCTTTATTATGACTAACCACTCAAGCTTAAAATTGAAAATACAAGTTTAAGCTTGTACTAAGTATTTTTCCCCAAGCACTTTTTGCCTTTCATAAGTTTTGGTATACCTAATGGCATCTTAAAAAAACTAGTTTTATTTATCAATTGAGGTAACAGACTATCAATGATGTGATGTGATAATAATTGAACACAGCTTCAGGGGTCTCCGATATTTTAGTTTGTATTTATACCTTGGGAGACTGTCAACTGTGAACCACTAATTTAGAACTTCAACTTCTTCATATTTGCTCGAGCATGCGTGTTTCCTTTTCCTCATTAAAAGTAATGATGGGTCACTAATTTGATTGATAGGATGTTCAGGAAATAAAAGTTGAATTCTTCGCCAAATACAAACTAAATGTCTTTTTAACAGAACCAAGATATAAACAAGGTGACAAAACATTGATCATTTGTAGACAAATTTGACTTTCCATTGATGAAAAGTTAAAGTGCGGTGATTATTTTAGTCAAAGGTTTTCATTCAAACGTTGAGCATCTTGTACCTTCTGGGACTGGGTGTTGTATGTGACGATCGTAGTTCCAGCACGCTGGTCACAGCTATTGGTGAGGGGATGGGGCTAACGGGTCACCGTTGCCTCCTGATGTCCCATTCTCTTCCACCATCCCGTCCATAGATTACGGGGGCCCCTGACAAGTCCTGAAACCACACATTTACTAAACAATAGTCCCAATACAATATCAGAGAACTTGCTACTGCCTGCTTAATACTTTTCTAAAGGAATTGATAGGTCTTTAAAACAATTATATCTTTAGCTGAACTTAAATACAATCACAAACATTAAATATTTAATTCCCCTAGCATAGCACAGCTAGTCAATAATAAAGATAAAGTCATCAACTATCAAAAGTTTATAAAGAAACCTTTTAACCGTGATTAGTTCCCGGTTCTCATAAAAATGTCTGTCTATAATGGAATTAAACTAATTGAATTATCAAAAATACATTTATGACGCTATTAAAAAAAAATTTATAACTGAAACATTCTTTTTTTAACGTATACTTTCATAAATGTACAATAATTTTTTTGTGTGCACTTTTTAAAAACCTTTCATAGTTTAAAACCTTTAATGAATTTTCAAGGTCCAGTAATAACTACATGGGCCTAGTTATTATCATTTATAACCTCATAATTAAATTATGAATAAGTAGGGGAATAATAATAGGCTAAACACTTGGAAGTGATATGGATTGTGTAGCTGGTTGCTTACTCATGCTCTGCTCAGTTCTGTACATTTAGCTATGCTAATGCCTTGCCCAAGGTCAATTCACCCAAGTTGCCTCTAGTCTCTACTATGTACAACTTCACTTCACTGTCATGTTACTTATCAACCGCAAACAATTAAGTACAACGACGCTTAAGTAGCTTGCAGTTACCTAATAACTGTTTCAATGTTAAGTGTCTGAAAGAAATATTACAACATTTTAAAAACAGTTCTCATTGGTAATTCAAAAATGCTGCTAAGTCAAAACTGAAAAGTTTAGTCTTTGTGACCTGAAATGTTCTTTTTTCAACCAAATTTATTAAATACATTTTAATTTTTCTAATTGGGAATGCTGTCCTTCACCATTATTTTTTTCCAAGTTTAACTACAGTGAAGTAAATTTTGAAGTTTTGGAAGAAGGGAGGAGCAACACCACTACGAACCAGGAGAAGGGGAGTTAGATTTGCCCGTTATCGCCTCAGCTTAAGTCAGAAAGCCTACGCCTTCCTCAATAATAAAATCTTTAATGCCCTGCCTGAAGACATCCAAAGCTGGACAATGTGGCCTTCAAGACGCGCATTAAGATTGCTAATGAATAGGCCCCTCTATGCACTCCAGGAACTCAAAGATGAGCCACTCAGTGATCCTGGATAGCTTGCTCGCGGATGTAAATACTGAAGTAGTTTTAGATATTTATTTTATTATTTTGACGTAATCAATCCGTTTTGTCGGTCAAAGATGAAGTCTTCAAGTAATTCATGTTTGTTAATCTGGCTTCTCTTTATTTTAAAGCAAAGCATTTGGAATTAAACTACTAGTCATATGAATTATACCAAATCTCAATATGAATTAATTCAAACCACCTCTTGTTGCAACATAGCAATAACTTTTACAACAGAAATGGTAGGCTTATTCTTCTGCAAATACAATTTTGATTTAATATTGAAAATAAGATAGAAATCACTCCGACGAATAAAGAAACCTGGAATTTGGAGCACCGAGCAAATTTTCAGATTTAGCAGAGCAAATTGTTGCATTTATTTGCGTTCAGCAAAACCCAACAAATCATTTGCAGCACGATAAGCCAATTATTTGGATCAATTTCAATAAGCTTAACAGAAAGGTTGAAATGAGTGTAAAGTATTTGTACTGTAGTGTGGAAACAATCACATTTACAGTTAGTGAGCTTAAGAGTAGAGTGAGCGTTGTGGAGTGGTGTGGTGTTGTGGTGTACGTCAAGGTCACCTCACCCAGCACTCAGCTGTTTACTCACCTCTCTATCTGTCACTTTGTCTTGCCGTGTGATACGTCTGACTCATTTACACACCATCGCCTTCGGCTTGCAAACTCAACACTTTCTTTAATTCCCACTCTACTTTGTCCTACCAAATCCACTTTAAGGACTATTGAAAATACAATTTTATGTTACAGATAAAGGTGTATGTTGAACCGTCAGAGCAGTAAAAAGAAGCAAATTAAAAGAATGTATAGATTTTTTTTTAACAATCCATTTTTTTATTGCATGCACTAAAATCATGATTCAACTAGAAAATCCTGGAGACTTTTCGATACTGGGTGCTAAAATATAGATGGACATGTTTAATATATTTATTCAAATTCTTCCATATGTTAATCGTAAATAACAACAGAGTAACTGGTAAGGCTGATAAGGAGTTTGTTATCAGAAAGCCAAAAGAAAATGTGAACTTTATCTGTAACTAATGTTGGACTTCTGCCAATTTCTAACAAATAAACTACTTACTATCTTTTGCTATTTATAACCAAATTGCATAGACCCAAAGGCTTTGTCTCGAGTTCTCATTTGGGCTTTACCCGAACTCCTCTTATAGTGAAAATATTTTGAAATTAGAGGTAAAGACGTGACACTTATACATTTTACTGTGACTCCCTATTAAACATGAAAATTCCATTGGTTTCCTTTTGAATTGCAGAGCCAGCAAGGATTGTGTTAATTAACGACTCTATAATTTGGTGCTGCTATTCAATTAAAAATCATGTTCACGTTCTATCCACTGATTTCTTCTAAATACTCTCGCTCCTACAAGTTATGGACAGGAAGACCAAACAAGGCTGATAGAAGGAAAAATGTTATGGTGAATAATGCGGTCATTCATGGATTATAAGTGGGTTTCAATTCTAATAATACCACTATTTTTCCAAAAAGAAGTAGTGCATGTAAGTTTCGACAATTTAGCGTTTTGATAAAGCAATACTGGTCTAGATTAATATAAAAAGGAAGGGATTTGTTTGTTGTAAAGAAGTGTCCGACTAGGACAGGAAAATAACATCAACCCTTGAATGTAAACACAATCCGATAAATGGAAAAATCACTAAATTTCATATTACGGTATAACTATTATTCATACATAGGCCCAATGTACACTAACACCGTCATGAAAGGCTTTTCTTTCTGCTACCGTTTTCTTTTGTTTTGAATGAGCCCCTTTTCTTTCAGCAGTTCAGGATACTCCTCTCCTTTAGTAATTTTCCTATGACCATCATTCCAATCAAACACTTTTTGTCTAAATGTGTCCTCATATGATCATAAACGTCCATTTTTGTGGTACCTGTCACTATTAAATCTTCTGACTGTCATGCTCTATATATTTGTTTGTACAGTACTTTTGCCTTACTTGAAGTTTAATAAAACAAATTCAAAGGGACCTGGGAAGAGATCATGATGGCCACAGTTTGCAAAAGTAATAAATACTAATTTTAAATGAAAACCTCAAAAATTTTAAACATATATTGAGTATTAACCACAACATGTTTCGACAAAACGCATGTCATTGTCGAGTGGAAAGAGACCAAATATATGATAAATGTTGGTCTCTTTCCACTCGACAATGACATTCATTTTGTTGAAACATGTTGTGGTTAATACGCAATATTTGTTTGCAAAAATACAAATCTCAAAATACAATAATCGGATGAAAGTCAAACTACCAAGTAGTGGTAACAAGCTTTAGGAACTAAATATTATAGGCTACACCTGAATATTAAAATACATAATTTGTAGCAAACCCACTCTCAAAATGTCCTAAAAAGTCAAGGTGATGGAAAATTTTATTTTATTTTGGAGCGAGAAATCATTAAACATTGTATATATGGAAAATCACACTTTGCGGACCTGCAGACTTTGCGGGATTGCTGAACTCATCTTTGATGATTTCATCGTATGACTCACAGTCGCCTTGCCTTCCACAGCTGCTTTATATATTTGAATGAAATAGCCACCAGTCTAGATTTTAATCTTTGATTGTCAAAATAAAATTGTGAACAACTACTTGTATACAAATTAATTGACTATAATTATTAACTTTCAAATTAAACGCTTGTTAGGAGAACCTTTAAAACATGTTCTTAAATGCTGGTCCAAATATTTTCAAAGAAAGTAAAATACAAGGCTTACGTAGAGCCACAAGCGCTGGTGTAAATCCTAGCGAATTTCATTAAACCGGAAATAATTTACACCAGAACAGCCCAGCCCTTTGGAACGTTTGCCACCAAATAAGTGGTTTTATGCTATCAAAACTGTGTTTATGATCCAATGTAAATTAAACCTGATATACACTCAACTCTCGATTAACCAATCGATATCTGATTAACCGCATTGTAGCTTAACCGGACACGTTCAGGAGAGAAAAACAATCACTGCGATCCATAGCGAGTGAGCGATACAGTATAACACCGCAATCCGCAACGCAAGAGAACTTGTAATAGACTGTAGAGGGAAGACAGATAAGCAGTGTGTAAAAATGGTAAAGTTTGTCTTGTTTAACAAGGCGAAGTTAGGACTACAAAGTCTCCTCTACCACTCAACCTCGACCTTTACCTAGCGTTACCTGATATAGTCACATTACAAATGTAAGTGGTGACTGGGGGGATCGAACCCACGCCACCGGAGTGATCAGCTCCCTAGTCGAGCACGATTCCAACCTGCCACGGGTCCGTCAAAGTTCCATATAAGAGGGTCAGTTAGACAAGCTGAGTCATGTAGTTTCAAAAGTTTGAAAATATTGACAATATCTTGTCTCTACATCCTACAAACATGTCATTTCAATAAAACAAAGGTACCATCACAAGCTAAATTAAATTCAACTTATCAAAAATGACCAAATTTCATTAATAATCTCCTAATGTCTAAGACGTTTAAAGCTTGCCCAAGAAACTAAGTCAAAGACGAGTTTATGGCAGTCACTTGGGAGATCATTCATCAATAGGCTAACTAACGGAGTGCATAGTGGGATAATTCAAATGAATGGGAGGGCATTGAGTCTATTTAGTCAGTACATCCTTTCCAGCCATTCAACTTTGAAGGTGAACCTTAGCAAGTTTACAACAAAGAATTATCACCACTCCTACAATACCCGGAGAAATGATCATCTGGACTTCCCTTTACTGCAGACCCTTTACTTTCCTTTTTACTGCAGACTCAGTAAAAAAGGACTGCTACCCAGTGGCTCGTCAGGTGAAAGGAGTGAAGGGTCACTTCACCTATGTTTTAGAGGAGAAAAATTAAACTTTAACATTTAATTAATCCGTTTCCAAAGTCGTGGGATCACATATCAGCGGCGACAGTGAGTAAGACACAAGCTTCGACAACAATAATCGATGATTGCCTCGATGATCGCCACAGAGTTAGAATGCCTCTATGGTTGCCACTGGCTGCTTCGTGTAAGACCGGAATCCCGTTCGTAGGTGAAGAGATTTGCTCGGCCTTCTCTTAACACTTACCTACGTGGTAGGGATTGGCTGGTGAGGAAAGGCTCCGTTGCTATGACAACGAGTGGCCTTCAAGTGTATATTCCAAACCCGTCCTTGCGTAGCCGCCAGACAACAGACCAGTTGTCCAGCTATCATTAGACCAGCGCAACTATTCTGTTTTAAGCCTACTTTTGCAATCACACGACCTGATTATGTACATTGTTAGAGAACTAACAACTAATTTAAATAGTTGTATATTATTTTTTACTGATCTAATACTACAAAACAATGTTATGCAACAATTTCTATCGTCATTAGTGCTCCACTTAGTACAGTAGTAGTTTAATGTTTCAAATCAACATATTTGTTTTTGCAATACATATTACAATCATTAATTTCCCTGGTAGAACTTGCAATCTGTGATGACTACGTTTTTAACTATTTGTACGTAGTTCCCTAGAGAAATACTCATATTATCGATAAACAATTAATGTATCCAGTATCTTGAAGTTTCTGTCCACGTTTTAAGAATATAAATATTTAAACATATTTTTCCTGTTAAATAGTGGAGTAGAGCCTACACCTGATTTGCCCTTCACCTTCCTCTAGGCTCACGAGCCGCCACTGCTGCTACCCATATCTTCCTCTGCGAATGTACAACAACTTATCGGCAGATATCAAGAACATGTCACCTGCGGAGTTCAAGAGCAGCCTCAAGACTTGGTTATTAGCTAGGCCCTATTACTTGCTGGGCGAATTCCTTGTCTCAAAGTTCTAGGCTTGCCGTCTTTGTAAATAGTGCGCATAGTATTTTAAATTAAATTGACGCTATCCATCCAGCAAAGCTGGTCACCGATTCAGCAGGAGGTAATAAGGTAAAATTAGTATGTTTAAAGGTATTTTAATGTGAATGAATGGAATATTTGAGTTGTATAGTCTATGACTTAACCATTGCTATGCATTTCTTAGCAATTAACTATTCATTTATTTCCCTCTGTTTGGATAACCTGGCATAACCGCATCTGCCAGGAGGTAGAACGTGGGGGCTAAGGCGGGTTTCACACAAATGCTGGCGAGATGCTAGTGTGAGTTTTGGCAAAGTAAGCCTGATTCGAGCGGAAGACCACAAAGGGGTCTAGGGAATACAGCATATCAAGCCTAGAGCTGGCGTTTTCAATGTAGCCTAATAAGTCAAATAATACCTTTACAAGCAAATAAAAGAAATCAAATAGTAGGAATAACAACCCATACTAATGTAATAGCTTATTAGCTTACTAATGTTTTAAGAATTAAAAACTAGTGTGGCGTAGGTTATGTCTGTCATGTACGTACCATTTGAAGCGTTCGCATAACCTTAGGGAAATGAATGTTTTCTGCAAGGTCATTAGTCAGCATGTGTCATAACAGCCTAATATTAAAATGCTTTGAAAACTAAAGTAATGTTTTCCAATCAATCAAAGAGTATTTAGAATTAAACAATAATAATCTAAGCCTACTGCCCTACTGATATCATTAATTCTTTAAAAGAACCGAAAAATATCAGAAACGTAAATTCTAAATTTATCATATGACGCCATTACATTTTACCTTTGGCAATGGAGAAATAAAATGGCTCTTTGTCATGTCTTGAAACTAGAGGAACCAAAATATTTATTTATTTCACAAATAAAACAATCAGGTACCTACGAGGCGTCTGCTTGTCATATATCCTTCACTGAATACTTACCAGTTACGTATTCCTCGTCACCGAGTTTCCTGCAACCGGGTGGGCAGACAGGCAAATACGTAGTCGCCACGTCAAAATTCCAGGGCTTCGTCACAAGGAGTGGGGAAACGCAAACGCGTCACTTCGTTTTGTGACCTGCGCGCGCAACTCTAACAACAGGAAAAAGGTGGCGGTAAAATAGATTGTTTGAAAACATACCCGACACGTAGCCTCAAGCGCGCCTGTGAATCTTCGCGAATTGTCAATAAAATTTTCATGTTTCTTTTTTTAAATTTGACGAAACTCTGTCGTACATACACTATTAGTATTGTTTTACAATTTACTTTTAAGTTTCGTCCTATTTACTACATATGTGGATTGGTTTGAAATTGAAATACATTTATTTTGTAGTGCTTATATTTTAAAGTAAACAAATAACAGCTGTTATAAATAAATGGGCTGTTATAGTTTTATTTGTTTTCAAATAAGAAAGTTGAGAAAACCGAAGGGGAGAGCCCCCATATTTTTAAATTGCAATCCCCCCTTTGTGGCTCCTCAAAAGAAAGGGAATTTTAGTATTAATTCAACGACGCAAAGATAATTTTTTTATATCTACTCATTTTTTTGTAATACCAGTTTAAAGATTGCGAGAAATCAGCTTTAAAATGCCACATTTCACATACAATTTTTTTAAGGGCAATTACTCCCTCCTTCTGTTTTTGGGAAGAGATTGTTGACGCAAAGTTCGTCAAAACAAACTTCATAATCCTATAACAACATGCCCTAAAGGGTTTCAAAAGTTTTCCTTTTCCAAAAGTTAAGGTGGGGGACATATAACATTCACTCTGTATAATAGAGATTAAACAGGGTAAATTATTTTTTTTTAATGGTTCGTAAGGATTAAGTCGAAAATTGCTTGAGATAGTTAAAGTCAGAACTAATCTTAATTTACGGTTTCGACTTATATGTCGGAGTTCTGAGATTTTAACTAAGAATTTTGACATTTTTTCTCAAAGGAAAAATATTTGAGAAAAAAGTCAGAACTCTGACAATTTATGTCAGAGGTAAAGAAAATATTTCTTGATGCTTTTAGTGGCCCTTCATGGACATCGTAAACTACAGTACAGTATTTTGTCAGTTTCAACTCAAGTTTTCGAATTTGAAGGGCGTCTTGTGGAAGAGTCCCATTACATAGGTTTCTAGTTGACACCAGGTCAAGTGACATAGTTATTGAGTAGAGCAATACAATGCTGTGTGTTTATGTACAATTGCTTGCCATTTGAATCAAATAAAGTGAACCTTCCTAACACAAATTGTTGCTGATAATTAACTATTTACTCCTATCTATTTGTACCCTTAGTGCGTTAAACGAATATATAATGTCTAAACGTTTTGTTCAGTACCTACTTCTTTTATAGTTTCGTAAAACTCACCGTAAAATTGAAACTATGAGCACAGAGGATGTAGTACAGAACAAGAAAGAAACAAGGTTCAATTAAAATAAAGCCGAGAGTTTCTATATTCTGTAATGAGAGTCGGACAGCAGTTGTAAATTTACAAACACAATGACCTTCTTTAATAGTTTCTGTACATACGGGTGGTAAATTAGACAGATATCCTATTTTCGTTTGAACTTTTACCCGCATATACCTCGAATTAAAACTTCTAAAAAATCTCGTATTACAATCCTTACAAGTAAATCAAAATTTAGAATAATATCGTGGTATTTGGGAATATAGACCATCATCAGTGCTGAGGTGTAATACCAATAAATTGTTTACCAATAAATAATAATATAACTGTTTTTAATTCTCTTAAAAGTTAAAACTAAAAAGCGTTTGTTATTCAAGATGGAAATCTTCTTGATCACGATCAAGACCTGGCTGATCATCGAACAGCGAACTCAGGAACTCGAGAGTTTGACAACACTAGTTTCAAGTTTGAAGAAGCAAGTTTTCAAAAAGGCCTCTCTTCTCAACTCCCGAGTCAGGTCGGGTGCTTACGTCATCGATTGACGTCATCGCCTCTCCCTCTCCCACTGACCCTTCCCCCACGAGCCAAGGTCATGACATGTACACTCAACCTGTAAACAAACTCCAATCTTTCAAGACAGAAAGTCTACTACTCATACACTTCATTTTCATATACAATATACTTTCAATTATATCGTTGGCTGCAAAACATCACTAACAGCCGAAATATACTTATATGTTATAATGTAACATGCACTATGCCGGGTGCTCTATATATAGACGATATGGTTCTCTATTTAGATGAAAACTTGATAGATTTATTATAAGATAGATATATACTGTATCTTGTATTTTATCCTCCATCGGCAGTTTGTAAAAGTGTCTTAATTTCTTATTCCCAATGTAGTTTCTTATTCACAGGGACCAACGGCTTAACGTGACTTCCGAACCACGTAGGTGATGGTCTGATATGTCTAAACGATGGTGGGAGTTGATACGAATATCATCAGATGATCATTGAGATCTGAGCCGCTTTAGACCTATATCATTTTCAAAACCTGACCTCCATGAAGCTGGATTACAGGACCACGCCACGAGTCCCAGCTTATTCGTCTCAGCTAGAACCATGGTTGAATTATAAAATATGACCCCATAATTGTAATATTACATAAATTTATTCCAAAATGGGGTTTACGGTAGACCATATCACTCTAAATGTTGACTGCTTCTACATATTTTACGAGTATAATTTTGTAATACTCTATTAAAAAAAGCATTATGGGTGAGAATGACACTTTCAATCGTGCTATTCATTGTATATTAACTTGACCTCACTTTACAACACGTTTCCATACAATGGCGGTTGGTTACACAGCAGAGCAATGCTCATCGGATATGTAGACCTTGTCAGCAAAAGCTTACAGTATTTCTAGACACAGGCCTAGCTTCTATTTCGGATTTAAACCTATGTGGTTTGTTAATAAATCACTAAATCACTATTTGAGATGCCGACCACTTTCATGAGGGTATTTTAAGGCAAATATGTGGTGAAGGATGAGTGGTAGTAATGAGTTATGACGTGTAGTCTTGTTTCAAACTAAGGCCAACTCTTCCTTAGAATGGGTCATTAGTTAATAGCCCAATGACCAATAGAAATACAAGGACCAACGGCTTAACGTTACTTCCGATTAAGTTCCGAACCACGCAGGTGATGGTCTGACATGTCTAAACGATGGTGGGAGTTGGTGCGGGTATCATCAGATGATCAATGAGACTATCTGAGCTGCTTTAGACCTATATCATCCTCAAAACCTGACCTCCATGAAGCTGGATTACAGGACCACGCCACGAGTCCCAGATGCGTGCTTCGTACCAAATCAGCCCGGGTTCGATTCCCGGGCGCACTGATAACTTTTCACTATGGCCACTCCCCGTCGTTCGGAAGTCACGCCTTTGGTCCCTTCCATTCGTCGTTGGGCTATTAATTAATGGCCCTATCTGGGGAACAGTCGGCCCTAGTTTGTAAGAAGACTGCACCTCATCAATCATCAAAATACTCATCACACATCACTATCATTCCATATTCTCCTTAAAAAATCACTAAAAGCGGTCGGTGTCATAAAGCAAAAGTATCAAAGTACCATACTTCACGGGATAAAACCCCTTTCACCAAAAAGGGCACTTTCGCGGTATAATTACCGCGTTATAGGAAGTCCGCTAGGATTTTTCGGCCGACCGTACTTTGAATTGGTACTCAAACTGTAAAAACTCCGTATACCAATACCAGTACTAATATTTGCTGATTTAACCTATTTTATTTCGTATATTGATTAGTTAAATATTAGAGAAAAAAGATGGACCAACACATGTGGAGGATAAGAGCAACCATTTGACCAAAGGCTTCAAATTAAATTGATAAGGCGCGAGCTCTCAGTGACTGGTGAGCGAGGAACCGTTGTGCGCCACAGAGAACAAGTGAACAGCTGGCTAAGCATTACGTCATCTAGTGACGTCATCATGACGTCAGCCACCAGCCCCTTGTCCTGTCTCGCTGCTATGTCCTGTGACTCATTCACTGATATATTTTAACAACGATTCGAGGGAATACAGTACGGATACTGTGTTATTACTTCGTAAGTTCATGATATAACGTGGTCAATGTATATATATAATTAAGATTGTTATATATAGAAAGTATTTTTATATATAGATCTTAATTTGTATAAACGCTGAATAGCTAATTTATTACTAAAGAAATTTGAAGAAAACAAGGTTTGGACCAAACCGGGATATATATAAAGAGACCACAGCCCAAACTACTAACTTTAAGGGTGGTTTTACAGCAATTTTCAGGTTTGGCGGAAGTAACTATGACTCTTGCAAGGTAGCAAACCCCGAAAAGCACCGATCCGGTTTTACGTATGGAATGGGCGGATGAGCTTAAGTTGATACTTTAACGATGGTTAAGTTCTTGGGTGTCCATCCAAAGTCTTCAGATTACATAAATGTAAAACAGATTTCAAGAGTATTTAAAAAAATTATTACAAATTGAAAATTAAAAAAAATGGATAACACAATATTGCAAAATCTATTTCTGCACAGTAATTGCTGTTATTGTACCAGGTTCTGTAGGTTCTCTTTTTGATAACTGTGTTGTTATGAAATCAGTGTTTTGAATCCTTAGGTTTAAGGATGAAAATGTCCTCCCAAACACCTCAATACTCACCATTTCTTGTAAAAATTTAGCTAATTTGAAGGGAGAGAGCCGGTTCCGCTAGTTCAGGGAGGGTAGTTTACTCCACCCCAGGCTACCAGGTTTTCACTTAAAATTACCCCGTGTACCTGGAAACACGTCCTCTCTCACCATTCCAAAATCTTGAAAGGAGCATTAAATGTGAAAGCTGTCCACATTTTATAACAATTTCACAACAAAGCACTTTATTGCTAAACAAAAGCCAAAATTAGGGTTTTGAAGCCCTCTACCACTAGCCTTAAAACCTACCAGAATGTAAAGTACTATATATTTGTGTTGAGAAAAGATACTAGCTTGTAATAAGATAATTTGTGTACAGGGTAACAATCAGAACTAAAATTAATTTAATATTAAAGACTTACCCCTAATTTACAATGGGTTGAAATGCTTGAAACATTTTCTGGGGTCAGGGTGGGCTCATTCACAAATCTTGTGGATAAACTTATTTTGGGAGTATCAGAGATTTCATTGAACTGGTTTAGGTCTTATTTGTCAAATAGAACTCAATATGTTGAAAAAAAAAAACAGATTGATAGACACAATTAATAAAACGTACTTAAGCATAAATCTGATATTTCTACGGTTAAATATGGTGTTCCACAAGGTTTATTTCTTGGGCCACTGCTATTTCTCTGCTATATCCAGGGGATGCCCTAAATTTTGAACAACATTAATGGCTCAAAAGTCAATTAGTTTTATATTCAGATGATTCAAATCTTGTTATGTCGGCTGCTAATTACCCCATCCTTAAAATGGCAAGTAATTAAAAGTATTAACAATTATTTTATCCACAATAGCCTGTTCTTGAACACTAGCAAAACAAATTACATAGTTTTTCAACAGCACAAAATAAAAATGTTCCCCAACTTGACATCAAAATAGATCAAAACTGTATTGAAAAAATAAATCACACAAAATTTTTAGGGCTAGAAATAGATAATAATTTAAGTTGGAATCTTCATGTGGAAAGATAATTAGTAAAATGTCTTCTGGGTTGTACGTTCTAAGAAGAATGAAATTTTTATGTAGTTTTGAAACTTTAAGATCAATTTATTTTGCTCATGCGTAACTCACACTGCCTATGGTTTAGCCATATACGGTGGCACTTCAAAAGAAACCTTGATAAAACTCTGGTAATGCAGAAGAAAGCATTAAGAATTTTGTTAAACCTGGGGGATAAAGTCAGTTAAGAAAACTTCTGTGAATTGAACATTCTTACGGTATATGATCAATATATTTTAGACTGTATTATTTGTATATCAGATCAGTTACACAAATTTAATCTTAGAGGCGACTGTCACTTTCATAATTCAAGAAATAGAAATTTAATAGACATTCGCAACACCATTTGTCTTTTACACTAAAAAAAAGCGTTTCATGGGATCACAGTTTTAATCTTTTGCCACAATTAATAAAAAGTAATGGGAGAAAAATGTTCTAGACATTCAGTTAAGAAATATCTGTTAAATAAAAGTCATTACTCACTAGATCTAATACCTTGTTTCAAGTTAAAGTTAGTTTAAAATACTCTTGTTTAAAATATAGGATATATTCTTCATTGTTATCTTCTTTTTGTTATTTGTTTTTAAGTCTAGCATTAGACATGACACTATTTTTGTATGTATTGTACAATGTGAAGTAAAGATGTTTGATTCTGATCCCGGTCTTACAATACTAATGGCTTTAATATCTCTCTGAGAGTAGTGGGGAAGCCCACTGTTGTTTAGTTCATGTGCACATCTGCTCCTCAGTTTTCTTCAATTTTATAAGGTTTATGTATTCCTTTTAACTTATAAGTTATACCAATTTGCTCAGTTTTTTATTTTGAAGTGATTCATATAGTTAAATATTTAGGTTTGATTTAATATCAAGTGTAAAAACAGTTTTTTTTCCAAAAGTTTAGTGCATTAGCATGCTAGAGGTCTTTAGATAAGGAGAGTTCTCAGATCTGACCTTTGACCCGTAGATAAGATAACCACTGCACACCTGCATACTTCCAGCCTGACATTTGCAATACAGTGGACAGCCTTATCAGTAACTAGCCCAACAAAAAAACGTACTAGTCTGCCAATCAATCTAAACCCCCTTTCAAACAAAAATAGAAGCCAAACTAGTACTCCAGCAAAACTTTTGACAAAGAATCCTTTCGCACCATTGTACATTGACGAAGACTATTCACAGGAAAAAAAACAACCCAAGAAATCTACCAGAGAAAAGCGTAAAATTCTGATATGTAGTGACAGTCATGGAAGAAATTTATCAAGAGAGATTAATCACCAACAAAGCTTGTATGAGACCATCGGTTTTGTAAAGCCTGGAGGACACTCAAAGGATGTGCTATATAAAACATAGAAGGTGAATCCTTAGGAAGGAAGATGGACTTGTACTAGACAGGAACCAACCATATCGCGTGCAACGAAGCTAGTACTTTTGTGACAACTTAGAAAAACACTGAGAAAGTAGGAGAAGTTAGACAGTTGTTGTAGATGTACCAAGAAGATATGATCTGTCGATTGGTCATGCGTTAACGCTGAAACAGAAAAACTAACAACATCTTGAAAAACATCTGTGCAAAGTTCTCATGTTGCACTTGTGGAAGCACATATGGACAACCTCACCAACAACTCCTTAAGTATCTACCATCTTAACATTCAATCTCTAAGAAATAAGTTATTAGAATTAGAATTATTTTAGATAGCATTAGTTGTAACGTTCTTAGTATAAATGAACATTGGCTGCATGATGAAATTTTTTATATGTCCTCACAGGGTTTTATTGGCTAGTCATTATTGTAGAACTTATCCTTTTACTAGAGGTGGATGCTCGTTGTACATAAAGCAAGGTATTGATTTTAAAAATATTGATGTTAGTAATTTTTGTCAAGTAAATGTGTTTGAATTGTCCGCAGTGTCTTTAATGTCTCTAAATGTTATAATCCTAAGTATATACCGTGTACCTGATAATAATGTTAAAGACTTTTTGAACCTTTTAGAAAACTTGTTAGAGTGGCTAGAAAAAAAGTATAAACAAAATATAATAATTTGTTCTGATCTCAACATAGATATAAATAGAACTTCATTTGCCTCAGAGTCGTTTTTAGATACTTTAAGATCTTTTGATTTATGTTGTTTAAATTATAGCCCAACTAGACTAAATGCCTGCTTAGACAATATAATAGTTAGTAATGACCTAAGATCAGGTACACAATGTCAGGTTATAGAGCCCAATCTTTCTGATCATTCTGGTATTAGTACTGTTTTTAATAACATCAAAGTCTGGGATCAGTTTAGTTCCAATATTAACAAACAATTAATTTTCACTGTAAGAGATCTTAGTACATGTGCTCTTTCCAGTTTTAAAACAAATTTACAGCTTGTTGATTGGAATAACATTTTTTCATTTCAAAACGTAAATGAGTCATTTAATTGGTTTTTGAACTCTGTGGTATGTGTTTTTAATACTTTCTGCTCAACTAAGCAAATTAAATCTAGAGAATCAAAAAAGAAGAAAAATAAGACCTGGTTTTCTTTGAATCTTAAGCAAAGTAGAGACAACTTAATGATATTGTATGATAAGTATAAAGGTAGCAAACATACAATACATGAGAATAGTTGCAAAGAAAGTTATTTGTCAGCCAAAAGAAAATACAGACATGAGATAAAAGAAGCAAAGAAATCAGCAAATAGTGAGTTTATTGAAAGTTCAAATAATAAGTGTAAAGCTGCATGGAAAGTAATAAAATCAGAAAGCGGGTTGAGAAAAAAGTAAACCCATGAAACTAATATCAAAGTTGAAGAGTTCAATGAGTTTTTTGTTAACGTGGCAAAAGAACTTAATAAGAATAATTGTATGAGCAGCAATTTATATGAAACTTTTGTTGAGAGCTTTGTAGGTACATATAAGAAGGAACATACACAATTTAAATGGAAATATATTACTCCGATATCTTAAAACATGTTTCTAAGTTAAGTTTATCAAAAAGTGAAGATTTTTATGGCTTATCAAACAAATTGATGAAGGTGATAATTCATACTATTGTGGAGCCTATGACTTACTTATACAATATGATGTTAGATCAAGGTATCATTCCCAAAGAGTTAAAAGTTACTAAAGTTATACCTATATATAAAAAAGGAGATAAACTCAACCCTTCAAGCTACCGCCCAATATCATTGGTCCCTATCATGAGTAAGATTCTTGAAATGTGCATTAAAGAACAATTGTATGCTTACTTTTATGAAAATGACTTGATTAATAAAGATCAATTTGGTTTTCTACCAGGCTAAACACAACCAAAGCAGTAGAGTCAGTTGTTGAACAGGTAATGATAAATGTAGAAAATAGATTATTAACTTCAGCCACGCTAATTGACTTATCAAAAGCTTTTGATTGTGTCCCACATAGCCTTCTACTGAGAAGCTCAAAAGATATGGTATACAAAATAAAGAATTGTTGTTTTTAAGTCTTATTTAGAAGAAAGATATCAACTTGTAGTTCAGGGTAATAAACACTCAGATCTGAAAATCATAGACATAGAGTACCCAAGGATCAGTACTAGGTCCTTTTCTTTTCCTTGTTACTATCAATGACTTTGCCTTTAACATGCCATGTAGTTCAATACTTTATGCAGACGATACCACTTTGATAAACTCTGGTGACTGCTTTCAGGCCTTAAGTCTGAATGATGTTTCATTAAAAAGCTCTAGAATGGTTTCAAGCCAATAGATTAGTCATAAATGAAGATAAAACAGAAAGAATTATATTTTCTAACCTAAACTTAAAAGAAAATTATAACTCTGTTAAATTGTTAGGTATACATCTAGACAGTAGACTAAATTGGGATTGCCATGTTACAAATCTATGTAAGAAACTTAGTAGAGTTACCTTATTTAAGGGTGCTTAGAACAAGTGTAACAGAGGATCTGTTAATGACTTGTTACTACGCTTTTTTCCATTCCCAAATAGCTTATGGAATAATATTGTGGGGTAACTCTTCATCAGCCAATAAAGCATTTATTTGGCAAAAGCTTTAAGAGCATTAAAAGGGTTAAATTATAGGGAACATTGCTTAGAACTATTCAAGGAACTTAAAATTATGACTTTGCCTAGCTTGTATATCTTTAATTGCCTTGTAAAGGTAAAACAGAATTTACATTCTTATAAAGTGAGGGAATCTGTTCATAATTACTTAAACGAGACATAAAAGGAATTAGTTGTGTTCCCTGCAAGGCTTGAAAAAACTTGCAAGAGTCATTTAGTTATCGAAACCAAACTATTCAATAAACTTAGTATTGAAGCTCACCATGTCAGTATTTCTAGATTTAAGCACGTTCTTTTAATTTGGCTCAGAGAGAAAGCTGCTTACAATATAAATGATTTATTTTTCCTGTGATACTAGTCAAATAAAATTTTAAGCATTTGTGTGTACTAAATTTAATGTTTAGTGTTGTTAGATATTTTTTAAATTTTTGTCAATATTCTAACTTATTTTAGTGTTAGACTTGTGTTAAATGTTAATGTTGTATTGTAATTTGTTTCAGTACTTAATTTCCATTTGATTATTTAATAAGGCTAAAGTTAAGAGGATTTTAATAAGTAAGCCTAGTATATTTAAACACATAGATATAAAAATTACTATGTCTATTGCATTGTAAAGTGTTTAATGACAATAAAGTTCTTGATTCTTCCAAAGGAAATTCATTAATCAGTCATGTTGTTGGATCATGAGAAGGTTAATTTTGTTTTGTTCAGTTGTTTAGAACAAACAAATATTGTTAAGTGTAACCTTTTTTTCAGACTATGCAAAAGAGATTAACCAAATTAGCTACCCCAATTGACTAAGTTGGTCCTAGAATTAAAGCATCATAAACTGTGTGCTTTCTTTTTCAGCTCACATGTTTTTTTACAGTGAGGGCTTTTGTGTGTTTATTATTTTACATATTAATTTCGTAGTGTGCAATATATGCAAATATTGTTCATTAAACATTATCTGTTGTAAGTCCCTCGAGGCCAGGAGAAGAGGTCTTCTGAGGGGCTTGTGAGTGGCAGGAGTTACATCCATCTGAACCGATATCATGATCCTCAAGCTTTGTAAGCAAACGGGTGGGTTGTCAAATAGCAGAACAAACAGGAGCCAGCACAATAAACCAAAGATGTGTCTTATTACATTCAATCAATGTCCATCTAACTTGTTTGTAGCTTATTTATTTATGAAGTTTTGTTGCTTCTATGTAAATCATAAATGCTAAAAGGTGTCTGTTAAGTTTAATGATAATAGTTTCACTATATAGTTATAAAAATGAGAAATATCAATGACCAAAATTTATTTAGATTTTAAATACAAAAAGAAACACTGCATATAAGATGTCAACCTAGACACTATTTAGTTGTACTACAAGAATATAAGAGGAAAAATGAAGTATTTAATTACAAGTACAGCTTTTCAATGTGTCTAAAACAGAATAGGAGTACTGATGTATTTCACTTGCTGCATTTATTTTAGAGACTAAAAATAACAATACACATAATAGTTAATAAATTTGAAGACGCAAATTCTACGCAGGGTCGCTTTTTTTCAATTGCCTGGTTAGCAGCTGGTTAACCAACCGTTGTTGTTTACAGTCTGTAATGTTTACATTTTCAATGCTAACGCTCAAAGTATTTAAATGAATTATTTGAAGATCTTTCATGCAATAAAAGTATAGGGTTTCTGGTTTCGCAGGGCAGATCAACTGTTACAGCGTGACCGACCTAGTGTCTAAAAATACAGAACGCATTTGAAGAGGGAGAATCAATGGCATTGACACTGGCCGACCTAAGCAAAGACTTGACTGTGTCCCGCACTAACGACTTCTCAGAAAGCTGGAGAGGTATGGTGTAGGGAGTTCAGTGCTCGGGTGTTCGAGGCCCACCTCTGCAATAGATCCCAGATTCTCTCAACAAGGGCTATTCAGAGCCAAAAATATCAAATATGGAGTTCCACAGGCTCTATTGTAGGTCCTGTTCTATTTCTGGTCATGATTAATGACCTTCATAATCTGGGAGTGTCCTGCTCTTGCAGACGACACAACAATTTTTTACAAGGTGGAACGCCTGAGGAAGCTCAACGTAGTGCGTCACCAAATCTTCACTGATGCTAAAGATTGGTTTGCTGGCAATATACTGAGCCTGAATGAAGGAAAACCCAGGAAATGACATGTAGCCTAGCTCGCATTATAGACCTAGCCTAGAGGAGGTAAAGTTACTAGGAATGGTGATAGATCCTAAGCTGGCTGGTCGAAACATATTAAGACCATCTGCACTAAATTGGCTCGAGTGACCCATCTTATCAGAAGGCTGAAACCACTCCTGACAGAAAACTTTCTGGTTACAGTCTATTTTGGATTATTCCATAGTCACCTAAGTTACGGTATACTACTTGGGGCACGCTGCTGGATGGGGAGGTTCTTATTCTTCAAAAAATGTTATAAGAATCATATCATCGATGATCTACAATTGGAGGGCTTTCTAGAACATTGTAAGCTCTCTTCAAAAAGCTGAAAATACTAACTGTTTATGGGCAGTATATTTACCAAAGTCTCCAGTTCGCCAGGAGTAACTTGCCCACGCTTGAGAAACGAGAACCTTCACAGCTACAATGTTCGAGGCAAGGGCCTGCTTAACAGCTTCCCTGTACTGGCAATAAAATGTATAATGCCTTGCGGATGATTGGAAGACCTTAGAGCCTAAACACTTTAACTCTATGGGTAAAAAATTGGCTCCTCTCCAGACCACCTTATTCAATAGAGGAGTTCTTCCAATCTTTGAGCCAGGGTAGCCATCTATGCCAGTAACTAGTGACTTTGACGAACTAATCCAGCAGAGCTGGTCAAAGATAAAGAAGGAGGTAATTATCAGGTAATAGTTTTACCATTTGTATTGAATTTAAAATGTACACATTATGCTAATATAGCTAAATACAAACTGTAACACCAAAATGCAAAATCAAAACAGACAAAGTAAAACTTAACCTAAAAAATATCCAGCTTTTCTATTGGTTGGCTCTCTGTCCTAATTTTAACCGCCGGTTAAGGCTGAATTGAAAAAACGGCCCTTAGTATCAGTTCAAAACATAAAGTCGGACAGAAATTGAAAAGAGTGACAAGGACATCTAAAACCTTGCCTATTGTTTAGTAACAGCTACGATCAATGTTTCTTCAAATATACAAAAAGTTAGAAACATTATGTAGCCAGGCTTCTTTTACACTTGTTAGTGGTTTAAAGACATAATTGTGTATAGGGGATAGTAAGATTAGAGATATTGACACAGTTTTGCATTTCATCTATACGAGGAGGTACCAACAATAACGGGAATTTCATTATGAAAACTATATTTTATTATTTTGTTACAAATTTTACACGCATATCACTATATCACTATTTGAGATGTCGACCACTCTCATGAGGGTATTTTAAGGCAAATATGTGGTGAAGGATGAGTGTGATGAGTGGTAGTAATGAGTTATGAGGTGCAGTCTTGTTACAAAATAAAGGCGACTCGTCAAACCATTTATGTAATTTTTCATTATGGGGAACATAAAAAAGTCGAGTGGTGCAATATTTGGTGAGTATGGGTCTTTGGGAAGGGTGGTCATGCTGGTATTGGCCAAAAATGTATCATCCTGTCATGATGAAAGGACCAGTCTCCATATCACCACAATTTAGGTCTGAACAGCAAAAAAAACATTCACAATGGTCTCTGACGATTTTCTCGCAATCAGGTATTCTGAACAATTTCACCAGTCAGAGAATTTGAAGGTCGTCCAGGACAAGGCTTGTCTTCAATCGACATGGCACCATCTTGAATTTGGGGAAAATACCTTGTTACACTCTGGTTTTGCTCAAAACATCTCTGTAGGTTTTTTTCATAATTACTACCGTTTCTGACCCGTTCGTACAGAGAAGAAAGCAACACTTCACTGCTGAACTTTCTTCAATTAATTACACCATCAAGACAAAACGAGGCAAAACAAAACTACTTTTAGAAAAACGCAACTCCTTTTAACAACCTCGCAGACTGACCACAGTGAGTGTCCTGAACTCAGGAAGAGTTGAGTTTTCATCCCCTAACGGCCAAAATGTGAACTATACGCTCCCCACCTCGCCATCTAATCGACTGATACTTTTTTGTACCCCAGATACAAAACATTAACTTTCATTTTTAAAGACTCAACAAAGGGGATAGGCTAAAATTTGATATAGGTAAACTCTTAAAGCTGTTTAAAAAATTACAGTATTTGCAAAGCAAACCATTATTAATGTTAAAATAGTTGTATCTAAAAAGACGATGTAAAACTGAGGGTTTACCAATATTTCGGCCTTAAAATTGACTTGATTGACTAAAAATGAACTATGGAAATTAGCTAATAACAACCTAGGCAAAAGATGCAAGAGATGAAATTTTACTGGTTGTATCCAAACTGAGGCATCGACATGTACATCCGGTGACAGGACATTCCGAGTGTTCTCTGAAACACAACACAGCATGGTTTGACAATTGGATGGAAAGAAGAACCAGTATTAAATGTTTAGTTTAGATTTAGGAAATAGAGCACTAGGCCAGGATATGCTATCAAAAAGGATAGCTTTGTTAACTTATGTGTTTCTACTTTATTTAGGTGAGCCTGCTCTTATCGATAGCATATATGTTTAGTTTGTAAGGACTAATATGGTATTATTTTGAAATAAAGAGATTGTGATGTGTTAGTGAAAAGTATCGACAAAAACTGTTTTCAAGTCAGTTGTGTAAAAGACCTCTTGCCTGAATAAACAATAGCTGTCCACAATAGTAATTATTTAAACCGTTGAAATACTTCCTTCATCATAAGAAAATAAGAAGAATGAAATAAATAATTTTTAGTTTGATATAACTTGTTATTGCGCGCATGTAGGAAATATGTTGAGTAGCTTATTTTGATTGGCCTGAATTCATATAAAAAATTAAACTTGTTGAAAAGCAAACAACGTTTGTAGCAATACAAACAAAGTAAAGATGGAAGTTACCTGAACCACTGAGTGATGTGAGAAGCATGACCACCGTGTCGGCAGGTCTGACACCAGGTGTACCAACAGCTGAACTCGGCAAGGCGAGTGCCGGGGGTCGGGCTGGAGGGGGAGCGAGAGGGCGAGACTGGGCCACCGAAGCTGGCAGGAGTCCCCATATTCACCAGACAGATGGCACAACGAGGCTGGGGCTTGCGGCAGTTCGGGCATGACGTCATCTGTGGCAACATTGCAAATTATAGCAAATCTTCTCCTGGCTCTCAATTTAGTTTTAAGTTGACTTGTCCAATTGCTAAACTGCTTAAAGAAAATAAACGTTTATATCATTTGTCTCCCACAATCCTCGGACCATCCTTGCTTCTACTTATTTTTATTCTGATTCAAAGAAGATGTAGCATACTTCACTCACTAACTTATTTTGTTGCATACAAACATATTCAATTAACCTTTTACTTAACCTGAGTGAATGGGTCAATACAAGCTCTAGGTTGAGTGGTAGATGGTCACTAAATTGACAGTATTTAATATCACTCAACATATCTAATATACCCACACCTGTCTTACGGATTAGAGTTGTGGGGTGGTTGTTTAAAAACGCAATTTTCCAAAAAAAAAACCGTTAAGACAATCACAAAACTTTAAAGCAGAGAGTCGTGCAGGCCAACTTTCCAAAATTTGAAATGATTGACTTTACCTTGCTTCTACATTCTTCAGACTTGTCTTCTTTTCAAATCAAAATGTGACCCCACAAGAGGAAGTGACATTCACTCTTATGAAACACGAGGCAGGGAGAACTATCAAACTGGGAGACACAGAACGATAGTTCATGAACGTTTGCCTTCTCAGGCAGGAGTTCAACTACTCAACTCGATTAAAAGTGTGCAAACGCCGAAGGCCTTCAAAGCTCGTCAAAAACAAATCTTGGTCACAAAGGCATTTTACAGTACAGATGAATTTATGGCACATAACTGTGAGACTGCAGAACCTAACGACGTACAATAGGAGGGCTAAAGTGGAACAATTCGAATGAATGAGAGAGTGAATGAATAAAATGTATGTTTGAATGCGACCTCAATGTCAGAATGCAAGTAAAATTTTAGTTAAACCTATAAATATGAGGATTGCATAGCATGTATATGTATCCGCAATAAACTATTTATAACTTTTTACTTTTTCATACTTGTGTATCAAATATTCGGTTGGCTATTCACCTTGAGTTTGTTACTAGTAGTGCCGAGCCGTGCTAGCTGGCCGCGGCTGAGTGCGTTAGCCTGCATGTACGCAGACACACTCTTGCCACAGAAGTTACAGGACACAAACACCTGCTGCGCCGGCTTGTTGGATGGGTTGTGAGAGCTCAGCGCAATGTCTAGCTTGGCTCGGTGATTCCACTTGCGCCAGCTATTCAGCAGGTTCCAGTAACTGCAACGACAAACATAATAATATTATATCCGGTTCAACAACGAACATTTGGAAATTGAAGCATTTGAAAAAATAGCCTCTCTGCACAATATTTTGAAAGTTTTAATTTAAAGTCAACCACACTAAATCTGACTTTTATCAATTTTCAGTTAGGTGAATTCAGTTGTGTTCTAGGCCTTATTGTGATTCTAAGATGTTCTAGGCACAAAACTTTGATTGTTCTGATTCTACCGTATATTAATACTTTTGAAATTATAATGTTTTGTAAACTGATTGAGGGAATTTATGAACCAAAATTGTACGATAAAGAGGTGCCCAGATGGAGCCAGTTGTCAGTTGTAAAAAATCTTGATGAACTTATAAATTAAAAAGTGTATTTGGGGTAACTGTGTTGAACACATAAGTAAAAAGATTTCCTCAAACATTTTCTTTCTTCAATATCTGTTTCAACATTGCAAACCTCTCATACTCAAACTAGTATACTTTGTGTTGATTCAACAATCAGGCCAGATAGAAGATAGGCCTAAGCAGCGTCTAAGTAGGATAGGGAATTTAACATTGGACAATTTGCAAACAATGGTGGCGCTTGGAGCTTCGATATAGATTTTCAACCCGCTTTGTTGGTGCTACCTTTTAGAGGCAGTTACTTTAACTTCTTTTACCAATGAAAACATTTGGTTTTTTTATTTATTCTTATTACTTGTTTCCACCTGTTTTCAGACAACACATAGGACCATGAGTGGTTTTGTGAAAACCATCATTGATCTGCTGCACCAATGTAGTTTGAGTTATTGGTGAGAATTCCATAACATCATAGTTTAGATTTTTGATGTAGGGTTTCTTTATTAAGAAATAATGAGTTTATTCCAAAAATACGATTACAATTTGAAATTTGTTCCAACCACTCCTCAGTTGTTACATCTTTTAGCATAGAGAGAGGTAAGAAATAAGAAAATTAGAACGGCTCAGCGTTGAATGACATAGAATTGAATAATAGGCACCAATAATATGTTTTTGTAAGAACTTTTATTATTTTGACTGGGACTCGTGGGTGTGATGGTCATGGGGTCAGGTTTTGAGGATGATATTGATCTAAAGCAGCTCAGATAGTCTCAGTGATCATCTGATGATACCGCATCAACTCCCACCATTGTTTAGACATATCAGACCATCACCCGCGTGGTCGTAAGTCACTAAGTCGCTGTATCCATTGGTCATTGGGCTATTAATTAATGACCATTATTCAAGGAAGAGTCGGCCTTAGTTTGTGACAAGACTTCAACTCATAACTCATTACTACCACTCATCACACTCATCCTTCACCCCATACCCTTAATGCCTTAAAATACCCTCATGAGAGTGGTCGGCATCTCAAATGGTGATTTAGTGATTTATATTTTCGCCCAAGTTTATTAGAACCCAGCATATATCAGAGTTTACGATTCATTTCCCACCAAAAATGTGTTCAAGTACAAAGTGGGCAACACTGACCTTGTCACCCAACTCTCCACTCTGGAGTCCTTCTCCAGCAGGCTGGTGTGGAAGGTGTTGACTGCTATCAGACCAACACTCTGCAGGTCTCCCGTGTGGTCCAGGTAGTGTTGCAGCAGTGGAACTGCTTCTACCGTAGCTCCTGTCAGTAGTATCCCTGCCAAGTCTCCTCCACTCACCAGAGTCTCTGTCAGAGTCATCAGGTAGTCGTGCAGTTTGCTGTTGGACAGAAATGTGCAAGCGAATGCGACCCGGTCTTCTATCGCCATGCCCGACTCGTTCTGCAAGTTCCATGAAAATACAATAAATATAAACACACAAAATACCACAAAATGTCCCCCCACCCCATTAACTTTTGAATGAATCAACATTTTTGAACATGCCTTGGCATATATTGTTGGTAAAGCTCTTAGTGAGCTGTTACACTAACGCTAAGATTCTGGCTTCTTCTTCCATGATCTACCTAGATGAAAGTATGTGACTCTTCCTATAGAAAAGTCAAAATTAAAAATGTAAATACAATTTTCTTTCATCCTTTGTGTTACAAATCTCTTTTGTTGTTAAATACCATATAGATCAGCTAATTACCCTTTTAGCTCTCCTAGAAAAATCTGTTGTCAAAAACTTAAAAATTTCAAAAGCCTGGAGATCTATGGGATTTTGTGTAATGTCCTAAAATTTTTGATAAATGATATCGCCTCTCCTTTGTCATCAGCTATGAACAGTGTCAGGGATGGTATTTTCCAGGATTCCCTCAAGATAGCGCGGAGAGTTCCGGTCTTTGAAAAGGACAATGCTGAAGAAATAAAATATATAGGCCTATATCAGTGCTATCAGTGTTTTCTCAAGTAATCGAAACTGTGATCAAGAATCAACTGTGCAGCTACAGTACGATCTCACTAATCCGGCTCTATATCGGGATTGAAAGCGCCGGATAAGCAAAAATGCCGGATTAGTGGAGGTTCACTAAAAAAAAAGACTCAATTGGCCAGAAATAATCTTTCTTACGTTGAGAATGATTCATTACTCTTAAAATATTATTCAATTAAATTATTTTTCTTTATTATGCCCTGTGAGTTTATGATCTGCCGATGTTGAATTCCTTGGATAGAGTAGCTAATTTGCGGCATATTACGGCTCGTACTGAACGGAATCACAGATTAGCAATAAACAACGCACACTTCTCTGGCTGTCTAAAGTGAACTGAAGTAATCAATACATACGACATATACGTCACACGCTTTACAGACAAGTAGAGACTTGAAAACAGGTGGCTAGTTAACGGGGTCACAGCGCCGGATTACTGGCCGTGTCGGAGTGGCGAACGGCCGGATTATGGAGACTGTACTGTACTTCGAGTCAAACAGCTTACAGAATGATGCCCAACATGGTTTTTGAAAAGGGAGTTCCGCAACAACTACTGAATCATCCTTGCTTATCAGAATAACTGATACTTTCACAAAAACACAAAAATCTGCGAATGGGTTCACGTTTTAGGACCATTACCATAAATATAACGATTCACTACTTGATTGAATTGTTACTGGTGATGAAACATGGACGAAACATGTTAACAAAATGTAAAAAAAATGCATGCAAACGATGTCGGCAAAGAAGATTTTGGTGACCGTCTTTTGGGGCAGGGAAAGTGTGCTGCTTGTGGAATTTCTGGATTGAGGCACAACCATTAACTCAGAAAGGTATTGCCAAATTTTGGAAAACCTTAGAAGAGCAGACCATATAGTCCGGATCTTACAACAAGCGACTACCACTTGTTCCCAACGATGAAGAAGTGGCTGGCGACGCAGCATTTTGACATTGATGAAAAGCTGCACGAAGAAGTAACAAAATAGTTGAAGAAACAAGCGGCAGAATTTTATGACAAAGGAATTTTAAAGCTCGTCCGTCGGTATGATAAGTGCCTAAATTTGTATAGTGGTTGTGGCTTTCAAATGTATATAGTAAACATATTTTCCTAATCTCCGTAGAATTTTTATTCCAAAACGTAATTTACTTTCTGAATAGCCCTCGTACTTTATGTAGCTTGCAGACCATAATAGTTAATCCTAATTCTACTTACTAGCACTCCATCGTAGTTGTCAGACTCTGCTGTTAAGAAGGCAAACATGGCACGAAGGTAGGGATGAGACAGCTGAGCTCGCGAAGTCATACACAGTTCTCTCCACATGCTATTCTTTGAGTCATTGTAACCTGAAAAGTAAAAATTTTCCATTCTGTAATTTGTTTAGATTTATTTGGATCTGAGTTAACAAAGCCAAATCCAGAAACCTAATCCAACTAATCCTAATCCAACCCTTTGCGGCCTCATTTTATTTTTAAATATTCGTAAGAAGTCTTTCAAAGAAGTCTCCTCTGAGTTTCCCCAGTCCCTGTAAACAACATTTCGCAAACTGCTCTCTGGTACGGTGCATTACCAGTCATTGAACCACTCCTCTGCTGGATTTACGCCCCTAAGCTCAAAAGTGCCACTTTCCGCCTCACTGGATTTGATGAGCCATTTCTCTTCAGTGATCCTCAGCGGGTGATTGTGGCCCCTGCACCCGGAATGATCCAATGACTAGCATTGCACCGTACCAGAGCGCACCCGAGTGGGATTTGAACCCACGCTGTGACAGACAAGGGCCACCTGTCCATCACTATAACCACTAAACCACCGGGCTGTTTGTTGTGGGCTGTCAAAGTCACACTTGAGTTGGCGTCGGGAGGGAGGGAGTGGTAGTTTCGGTGTTCTTTGCTAGGTACCGTTAGTGTAGCGTATTCCTTGCATATCAGAGACTGTTTCAACCGCAACCTATACTGGGCATCCAAGCGTTCAAAAGGAAATAGCGTTTGTCGACCTATAGTCGACACGAGACCTCAAAGGGTTAACCTCACTTTATAAATCCTATTATGTATAGACACTCTGGTTTTATACATAAAAGCAGTCATTATTCATTATGTGGGTGTGGCTCTACAATAGAAAATGGACAGCAAACTACAAGACTGATCGGGACCTGACTCCTTTTAATTTCCTGGAGAAAACTTATAATATTGAATTCTGTAACATTTGTAAACAGATTTAGATGTTGAAAGTGTTGTATACATACATTAGTTAGAACATTTGAAGACACTTCAAGACTATCTGTTGACTCCAACGTTGTATCATCAGTGTATTGGAAAATTTGATAAGGATTTACAACCTGCGTGAGGTCATTATCATACGAGGGGGTACCAAAAAATAACTAAAATTTCATTATAAAAACAATATGTTATTTTTGTTTACAAATTTACATATATACCTTTCAGTATACTCTTCATTTAGTGTAATGCATTTGTCCATTCGATGCTCCCATGGTTTAAAGCACCCCTCATACCCTTTAGTCTGAATGGCTGCACGCTCCATCCTCGTCTGCCTTTTCACTCCTTCATTTTTGTTGTAACTGTGATATATTATGTAATTTTTCATAATGGGAAACATAAAAAAAGTCACGCGGGGCAAGATTTGATGAGTATGGGTCATTGGGAAGAATGGTCATGCTGGTATTGGCTAAAAACTAGTGCACTGTGATGGCTACGTGGGCAGGCCCATTGTCATGATGAAAGAACCAGTCTCCATATCGCCACAATTAAGGTCTGGAGTATGTTGAAATTCGCTTAATAAAATTCAACATACTCAAGACAGCAAAGAAGCATTCTCAATGGTCTCCGACGGTCTTCTCGCAATATTGACAGTTTTTGCTGAACAATTTCACCAGAATTCACCAATGCTGCTGAATTGGTTAGATAAAGAGCTGAGAAAACTGTTGTAAAACTCAGACACTTGTAAAGGGTCAACTACCTTAACAAACTTAAGTTAGTATTTTCCACTGGTGACTGCTTCAAAGAAAACAGACTCAACAGAGGTATTCTAAAGCTTTACAAATGAACCTGAATTAATTGATCTAAATTCAAAATTCCAGCATACATCTGTGCGTATTGTTGTAGCATACAGCTGAAATGATATGATATTGACTCTGTTTACTTGAAATTGAACTACTAAAACTGTGGAAACAAATGGTTCTTCTCAACATACAGTCTTCCCCCCAGTCAGTATCTGTCTGGCTAGTACCTGCTCAGATTACTTTATACTGGGGTACATCAAAAAAGAGTTGTTCACAAAAATACTGGGCAGCTTTGTAGTTGTCCAGATGTTGAACACGCCCGCCCCACCAGGGAGGTTGGATCAGATATCATTTTAGGGGATGCGCAGCAGGGTAGACCGCGACTTCAGGAGAGGCTTGCCATAATCTTGGGGAACGGTCCGAAAGTGTTGGCAAGGCTCTCCATGTCTTGGGGGTTAGAGTCCCCTAAGTGGTTGTCAGCGGCCTTGCTTGTCGCACCCTCTCATGATTGTCTGGTCAGCCGAACCCAGTCCCATTCCTCTCCTGAATCCAGACTTCCTTTCATTCCGTGGTAGCGCAATATGTCCAACAACAGACGCAGGCAGACGGCATAAGGGTAACCAGTCCTGACCACTTAATCCCCTCAATCTAACATCTAACATACAGTCAACTCGATTAACCGGGTCCTTATTATCCGGGTTGCGGATCAATCGGGTTAGCTACTAGAAAAAAAAAGAAATAATGAGCAACTACCATAGGAACGGATGTCATAAAAAAAAAAGAAATTGCCAATACCGTGAAGGGAGCACATACTGGTTTCACTAATTACACGCTCTGTGATTGTTGCGCAATATTGTGTAATCTGTGGGCTCCAAAACTCTGGCTACTTCAAGGACAGCGTGGATCGATACAGCTGACGCTACACTGCGCGCGTTGTATCCTCACGCCGCCAGGCACTATAACGCAAGCGGAGAAAATGAGATTGAGGCAAGATCAACCATGCTGCGTATATTTGCTTCCGCCTCTCAGCCAAGGTCACTGACACCCGTCAGTGTCAAAGTGAAAGTGGCGCAGTTGAGACTATAATTTATGCACCCGTGACCTAGTGATGGATAAGAAGAGGAAACGAACTGTTTTATCAATTCACCAAAAGTTGGAAATAATTGAAAAAATGGAAAATGGCAACACGGTTAAATCGCTTGCTGTGGAGTACGAGGTGGGAGAGCAGACGTCCTTTCAATAATTATCCTCTCAATTTTGTCAATTTTTGGTCTAGTTTTGGATTATCCGTGTTTTTTTGTGATCCGTGCCTCTCCTCTCCCTAATTAGCCCGGATAATCGGGAGTTGACTGTAATTACGAACCAAACATTTAACTTGACTCACCAGATAGAGCCATCGCAACTACATTCAAGTTGTCACCAGTGTAGGCAGCATTCTGAGCGCCTCGCGTAAGGATCTCAATCGCCTGCCGCAGCCGGAGGTTGAACACTGCGATGGCAGCAGCTCTGCACAACTCTCCGTCAGCTTCCAGCCGGTCCAAGAATGCGGAGAGTACAGTCAGATCCTGCTTGAACTGCCAGCCACACAGCTGCAACGCCTTGTCTCTATCTTCACTTCTGCCAAACACAGTGCTTCAGCCTGACAGCCTGACTTTACTCATTACCTGAGTTTAGTATTAATGTGAAGAAAGAAATTTAATGAGGATGAGTTTGTTTAGCAGTGGCGGCGCTTCCATATGGGCCGGGCCCCCCCAAACTCAACCAAAAAAATATTTTTTACAATTTTATATGTAATTAGATTGGCATTGTTAACTAAACTATGGTCAAAATGCACGTTCAAGCGCTAAAGCCTTCAAACTCCCGCTGAAAGCAATGCAAAATTGAGTGAGGCAGTATGAGGGCCCGTGGAGCTACTGCAAGGTTATATGGACAAACCGCTGCTACACTGGCGGCGCGAGTGTTGCGCTCTCTCAATGCATTAGCTTATGGAGGAGGGCCAGATTCATCGGGCCCAGGAAAAGTTTCCCTAGCTTGCTGCACGTAGTTGAAGCTTTGTTTAAATCTTGAGCAAGTCGTTTGCTCTCTAGTTTTAATATCGTTTGGTGCAGTGTAGTTATAGTTTGTTTGTAGTTTAGAACCAAGTGTATTATTGAATATTTAGTTATTTATTGTATCGTTTTTTGTGTAATGTGGACTACGGTGCTTGTTTATCAATACAGGAGAAATAATCATCACTGAGAGTTTTTAATATGATTCCATTTTTAGATTGAATGATCTCCTCTGTTGCGGTTCGAACTGGACAAAAACAATATTGTTCCTGTTTTATTTTTATTTATTAAATTTTTAACTCATATTAACTGGTAATTTTGGTTCTGCCGTTGGTTTAATTTTGCTCAGTATTTACGTTGTAATAGAATGATAAAGGCACATTTCTCAATGTGTGAGTTTACAGGCTACCATACCCACCCCTACTGCTAAGGTGAAGCGCCGCCACTGCTTTGTAGAGTCATTATTTCATGAGATGTGACAAAACTCTCTACTTTGCCAACTACACAATATACATAACTACACCAATATACGTCTGTTCATATTTTTCCAGAATAATATATCATCTAGTAAAAGAACCATATATTTTTAGGTCCAAGTTTCCTGCTTTTTACTATGGTTCAGGCTTAAAGAAAAGATTGTGATGTATATGAAGGTGCGGCTAACATTTACAATTAAAGCACTGAATCAGTTTTAACAGCTGCAAACACAACTCAAAACATTGACAAAACTGGTTCAGGAGCGCAGGTGTATTTCACAATCACAACCGGGTCAGAAAAAAAACTAGGTTGATTTGTTGGACTCTATTGTTATCAGCTTGGAAGATTGAAGATAGGTGTGTAGCAAGATAAAACCATCAAATAAACAGCCCTCTCACCCCTCATGCTTGGCTCAACAAAGGGTTCCCTATCTCTTAATGTTTTGCTACCATTCTCTCCCCCTTAAGCACCAATGGGACAGCAGACAGGAAGTAGCTCAATTTCAGCCAATCTGTGACTGAAGATGGTACTCCACAGCGAGACCGAAATATCTCAGGATTATTATGAAGTTTTGACACGGTGTGAATCGGAGTAACTAGATTATACTTTTCAATTAATTCACTTTTACATATATTAGATACCAACTAACCTATAAACTCTAGCCGAATTCTGAGAGTTGTCTGCCCAGGAGAGCTGTGTAAGTTCCGACTTGTTTGCTATTAGAGGTCCAACATCCATGCCAAGCACTGTCCTGTAATTGTCCAAAATTTGAGTTTACTATGAAACTAAATTGCACAAAATTAGCATATAATTACGTTCTTACACTTGTTTCTTAACTTTGCTTATGAACACAATAGTTCTGGTATCCAGTTTTTGAGAGGTATGAGACTGCTAAGACTTATCTATATGCCAATCTGTCGTAGTTGACATGACAGAACAAAAACATCTTAAAACAAAAAAGCACGAAACTCCTCTTCATGACCTCTCAGACTGATCACACTGAATGCCCTGAACACAGGAAGAGTTGCACTTTCATCCCTCTACCAAATGCAAGCTATGGCCCCCACTGCCAATCGACCTATTCCCTGCTACTTTTGTTCCCCTCAGACTCAGTAATTCAGCACTGCCAATGTCCTATAAGTGCAACTAGCGTATTCTGTACAGTACATGATACAGTCTAACCTACTGTAGATAGAGTTTGTACCTGATACCAGGATGTCTAGTTGTGTTGGTGTTTGTGTCTATATATCCATCTTGAACCAGAATGTTGCTGGTGTACAGCCACTGCCACAGCTTTTTCAGTTTCACATCCTCAGTCACTTCTCCATTCTGCCAGATCTCATCCTTCAAATTAAAAAAATTGGCCTATCTTATATGTACATTTTAAAAACAATTATTTTTTTGTTTAACAAAATGTGATCTAAAGACAGGGGCAAATCTTCATACCCACAATACTAGGCACGTTAATCAACTAAGAAATAGCTATCATAGGCTTCACATATTATATCAACTTCCCTGTGTAGTTAGACTGTACAATAAATTACCTCTAAATATTAGATTAGAAACAAATTTAAAACTATTTAAAAGAAAGCTAAAACAATTGTTACTGAACAAATCATTTTACAGTGTGGGTGAGTTCATTGGTAGTTCAAATTGAATATTCATTTTCAAGATAAGGGT
This sequence comes from Matsumurasca onukii, assembly GCA_018831715.1. NCBI lineage: Eukaryota > Metazoa > Arthropoda > Insecta > Hemiptera > Cicadellidae > Matsumurasca > Matsumurasca onukii. The sequence goes on along the minus strand of CM032062.1, from coordinate 27,764,221 downwards.
TCACTATTTTTATAATTTTTAAATTTAGTATGTGTAAAATTAGCTATAATTATGAAGTGTAAACACAATCCAACCATCGTACAATGACCTCAATAAATGTTAACAGTATAAAAATGTTAGATACAAAGGATTTCAATTAAAATGGTTGATGGCTTCATTATTTTAGATGTTTGAACTAAGCTCAACATATTATTTGTCCACTTAAGTTCATCAGTGTGCAAAGTGAAATAGCTAATAAGATCAAGAAATAACATACCTCGACTACTTTACACTCCTCTAGGCCACCTACCTTTTCATTACTTGCATTTGAAGAAGAATGGTGTGATTGGATACGCAACCCCACTCCTCTACCCTCTATGGTTGCCAAGCAACTAAAGACAGTAGACATATCTGGAAGAAGCTTAAGACCATGGTGATAAGCGAAACACTTGCCTTCCCCTCACCCATCACTGACTACTTACATTCTGCCTTCCTTTCACTCCTTTCTCAGTCTTTATCCCTTCTTCCGCAAGAGGACAAGTCTGATAATCCATCATCAGTCAGATGTTCCCACATTCATCCTCATCTTTCCATTCCACCCTTCACCTCTCAAAACCCTGACTATAGTAACTCGTTAGGTTGTGTTCTCTAAAAAAAAGGTAATTTGAGAAATAAACTAGATGTAATAACTAAATTTTACGTAGATAAAAGTTTCTACAAACCTTAAGGCCATATCCAAGCATAGCCCTCTCTTTCATCGTGACAGAGATGTCTTCAAAGTGCTTGTAAACTTGATTCTTATCATTTATCATCTTCAAAGTTCTCCGCCCAAAAGTCCAGACCAAGTGACTGCCTTGTGACCAGTTTACAGTCATCCTTTCACACACAGTGTAATCGGTAAAAGCACCTGTAAAGGATAAATAAAACTTGTGAGATATTCTTAGTACAAATATATGACAGAGTTTTGAGCCCCTACTCTCCCCAGTTACTGAAGATGGTACTCCACAGCAAGACCAAAATATCTCAAGGTAATTATGGTGTTTTGACACGGTGTGAATCGGAAGAACTAGATCATAGCCTCTGCCAAAATATAGCTTAGATTAGGAGACATGACTTGGCTATGGGCAGATGTTCCTGTTCAAGCCATGCACTGGTCAAGTATTGCTCCTAGTAAGCCACTCACTCTCACATTTACAATATAAATTGGAATGGTACTGAATCATTGATTTGCTTGATAGCATTCCCACATTTTCCAGGTTTAGCCAATCATTTCAAAGTGTTTTTCTGGTATTTTCCAATCCTGATTTCTACAGATAATTCAAGTTAAACAGTCACTTTCCTGGATTCGTAGTAACGCCTACCCCTTTCAATAACATCACTGTGTATTCATTTTTGTTTGTAGTGCTGTGGTCCTGATAATGTTTCAGAACAGATTTACGCCTGCAATGATGTTTCAGAACCGATTTACTCCTGCAATGATGTTTCAGAACAGATTTACTCCTGCAATGATGTTTCAGAACAGATTTACTCCTGCAATGATGTTTTCATATTTTGCATTCTGCAATGATGTTTCTAAACAGATTTACGCTTGCATGATGTTTCGAACAGATCTATTCTGCAATGATTTCAGAACAGATTTACTCCTGCAATGATGTTTCAGAACAGATTTATTCTGCAATGATAAAAGTCAGAACAGATTTACTCCTGCAATGATGTTTCAGAACAGATTTTCCTACAACACCACTAACATTCAACTCAATAATTTTCTATTACAGTATATAAATAAATAAATAAATAAATAATGTTTTAATGTCATAAAACATATACATGCATTGACAAAGTTACAATATGCAGTTATAAGCCATTGTCAGTAAAAATTAAGTATTTTAACAATACAAAATTAGATACATAAGGTAAATAGACACAAGAAGAAATATAATAAGCTTACATAATTACAACCCTTAAAATTACAAGTGATTTACAGGTGTATCAAAAAATTCAGTTAAAGAGTAGAACGGATTATTCAAAAGCCACATGTAAAATTTAGTTTTAAAGTTATTCAGGGAGTATTTTGTTATTACATCTAAAAGTTTATTGTATATCTTCAGTGAAATTACAATATGGCTATTTAAGGTTTTGGTCAATCTGAAAAAGTCAATAGTAGCAACTGTTTTATTCCTTGTATTGTAAATGTGAGAGTTCTGCCTAATTAGGTGGGGATTTTTTAGAATATATGAAACTAGGTCAAATATATAAATATTAATAACTGTAGGTATTTTTAACTGTATAAAAAGAGGTTTGCAATGTTCTAAAAGGGGTGAATGAGACATAATTCTAATTAGTTTCTTTTGCAGGATTAAGACTTCCTCTATCCTGTTGCAATTTCCATAAAAAATAATATTGTACCTAAAAATGGATTGAAAGTAAGCAAAATAGGCAGTTTTATGTAATTTTGATTTATACATTATGTAAGTTTTGTTATGAGAAAGATTACTCTTGAAAGCTTGGAGGTAATATAATCAATGTGTGGTCCCCAAGAAAGTGTCCTGTCCAGAAAGACACCGAGAAACTTAACACGATCTACACAGCCTTTGATCGTATTGGATTCACAGGGCCTGAGACCAAATATAATTTGTTGAGTTTTATCTTTATTGAGTAGAAAACCATTAGTCTCAAACCACATTGAAGCTTCACTGATTGAGTCTTGAGCCAATTGTTGAAGTTGTTTTACATCAGGATTGATATTCAGAAAAGTTGTATCATCTGCATACAGGTAGGTTTTACAAGGTATACATTCCGGGAGGTCATTAATACAAATTAAAAATAATAGAGGCCCAAGGACTGAGCCCTGTGGCACACCATATTTTATCACTAGTTCTTCAGACCATTCTCCATCAATACAGACTTTTTGTATTCTGTTACTTAAGTATGATTTAAAAGAGAGGAATTCCTTTAACACCGTAGAAGCTTAATTTCATTAATAGGTCATCATGGTCCACACAATCAAAAGCCCTACTCAGGTCGCAGAAGGTGGCCTGAGCAAGGGACATTTTCTCAAAGACCAAGAGTACCTGTTAATCAGTTCATCTATGCGCCAGATGTGCATTTGCCTTTTCTGAAACCAACAAAAAATTATTATTTTCAAAAAAAGAATTCAGTTGATCAAAGACCAAGATTTCAAACAGTTTAGATACTACCGATTATGGTGATAGGTCGATAACTTTCAGGAATATCTTTTACCTTTTTAAATATTGACAAACTCTGAGACTTTTAATTCATCTGGAAAGACACCTTCAAGGAGACAGAGATTAAAGCAATAGGACAGAGGTTCAGCTAAGTTGCTAATAATTTGCTTAAGTAAACAGTTTGACATAAGGTACACGTCACTATTTGAATTTTTAATTTTGTTGTCGCTTAATTATATCATTGGGTACAATAAGGTTCCAGGAAAATGGTACAGGTAATTGGAATTCTATTAACAAAATCTTTTGAGCTGAAAATATTGTTGCCTACGTTTCCTTAATGTTATCAATTGATTCAATGAAAAATTATTAGGTAAAAGTATCTGGAGAAATTTTAGCAGTTTTAGGATCAATTAAAGAGTTGCTACTAGTTTTAATGACTTGCCAAGCAGTTTTACATTTGTTTTACTATTTTCTATGATATGTGTTATAATCTATTTTGGCTTTAACTATTGACTGCTTATATTGGGTTTTCAAAATGTGATAAGCTTGTTTGGTCTCTTGTGAGACTCTCCTGTTATTTTTAACTATTCTGTCCAAAAATATCAATCTTTCTTCATATATCTTAACTTACTGCTATACCAATTATTTTTACTTTGTTTACTATTTTTGATTTAATTTTTATAATTTTAGACAAATAGGAGATGTTATCCCTAAAACTTTAAAGGTTATATAAAAATATTCTCAGCTGTTACATTAGTACCACTAAACACTTGTACCCAGTCAACTGCCAAGATTATCTACTAATAAACTTATAGATTGTTTTGGTAAAATTAATTTTGAAAGATGAAGATGAATTTAGGGCAGCAAATTTATTACAGTCTTCCACATTCAGATTCAATGGTAAGTCAATTTTAGACCATTATGATCAGAAAAGGGAAAATCAAAAATTTTACAGTTTATTTCTGTATTTTTATTGCAGTTAGTTAGACATTGTCCAAACAGTTACTGCCTCGAGTGGGGAGTGATTTAGAAAATGAAAGTTATGCTGTCTTAATATATTGTTGTTAGAGTGGTAGTTGTTATGGGTTAAATCAAACTGTTTATTAAAATCTCCACCAATAATTGAAATGTAATTAGATCGACTTGAAAAAAGTTAACAATTTATCAAAATGTTCAAGAAAAACTACCGGTTGCCAGAAGGAGAGTGATATACAGAAACAAAATTATTTTAAATCATCAATAAAACTGCTGCTGCTTCTAAACTCATTTCAGAGCAGAACTATACTCCCATGATGATTACAAGTACGGTTTTAATCTCGCAATTTGTTCCGAGAGCTGTTTTATTTTTGCACTATGGTCGTAATATTTCCTTGTTTAGCCCAAGGGCCAATTACTCCTATTGATACAGCCCAAGGGTGTATGCATCAACCCTGATACTTTTCCAATGCAGTTTTACAAGCAAAATTAGTTACCCCGCTATTTTGAATGTACTTTCCTATAATATTTCTCAGTGTATTTAAATTCTTCAAATTGACATTATACACTGATTTTTGCAACAACTATTTTGTATGTGACACAATACTGACCTTAAAGATGGTGTAATAAAGATATTTTATTTGACATGGCCCCTTCTTCACTCTTCAAAATTTTTATGTACTCTGCAAGCTAAAAAATCAGGCTCTAACTCTTCCAAATCAAGTTTAACTTGTCAAGTCTAGAAGGAGAGTGTTGACTATTTTTGTGCATAGTTAAAATCGTATTGAGAATGGTTGATATGGTTGAATGGACCATTGTATTTCTCTACAAAATTACATATAAAGAAATATGTAATGTAATATAATATTTTGTTTCAGAAGCCTATTCCAAAAACTAAAGACTATTTATCTTATTTATATTTGTTTTATTTATATTACCAAAACTATTACTTTGGCTGTGATAATTTATATTTGAGTTAGTCTTGAAAGTGTTATTCCCTTTCTTAAGCTGTAGTTTGTATTGTACCTGAGAGGTAAGTCGCAACAAGGCGATTGTCGTGTGTAGGGTGCCAGGAGAACGCAGTGATGGTGTCCTCGTCTTCTCTGGGTTGAACTGTGCGTTCCAGAGCTGACGGCTCTGTCTCGTCCATTGACTGTTGTACATCGTGCAAGTGAACCACTGAACTATCTCGCTGCAGCGAACCTAGCAGGTTGTGTCTGCACAACATCACTTCATCAGCCATGGCTCGTAGTATGGCAGTTCAAAGTAATGAACTACCTGAGGAGATAACCTGTTACTGGGGCGTAGCAAAAAGAGATGGTGGGGCAACTTGGTGGGTATTTTTTCTGTTCCCCGCCATGAGAGACTGGGTAATCAGCCCAACTGGCATATAAATATGTGCTGGCATTAAGTGTGGAAACGGAGGGGTTCACCCCGAACAGACGATTCAAACAAAACTACAGGTATGCATATTTCATTGAAAACTGTAACAAAGTAACTTTGAATGCAACTTCAAAACATAAAAAGATAAATCATTACAAAATCGATTGTTAAAAAAACTTCTAACACAAATGTTGAACAGTTAAATACTACACATCTTAAATCTTAGGCTTTCGCAGCCAGTGTCATCAAAGGTGACTGACAGGGCTCCCACTTCGGCCAATCAGGTGACAGGACCCCCACCCATTGGGCATATAACAAGACGCCACGGCCGGCCAATCCAGTCTCAGCCAGTCAACAAGCTATTGAGGATGACTCTCCACAGCGAGGTTGAAACGTTTAGCAGTAATTATATTTCAACTGTGACACAGTGTAAGCCAGGAACCAGGAGCGATCTTAGAAATACTACACAGTAAAGATTATTTTCTAAATTACCGTGTCGGACACCAGAGAATTTTGGTGACATGCTTGGACTGAGGGAGGGTGAGAACAGGCTTCTCAAAGCCGCGGATGTCCCAGATGGCAATCTGGTTCTCGAAGTAAGACGCTATCTGATGATCACTGTGAGGAGACACTGACACCCCGTAGACAGCCTTGGTGGGCGCTGAGTTTGATGATTTTGAAGGATCTAAAAATATAAATCTTGTTAACTTCTGCTAAGTAAGGTTTTCGAAGTGTTTTGTGAAAGTGAAAGTTAGTGTTTGGTACACAATTGTGTCTTATTATTTACTATCAAGCACTGCATTGTTTGAAATACATTTTACTAACTTCGTGACAATACAGTGTTAAATCCTACTTAATCTTCTAACTTTGTCGACTACCAAAGCCTTAACTGGTTATTAGACAATTATTTAGAAAATTCTTTAGCTAACATAGCAATTTAAGATGTTAGTAAAATCTCTAGAAACATAACGGAGACTTGTATACTTACAGAAAGATTCTGATATATTTTAACAGGAGCTATTGAAAAGCTTAAGACCAGTCATAGAAACCACTGGAAATCTAGGAATTAACCAAAGGGAATTTTTGTAGCTAGAAGAAGAAAAGTTCTTTATTTCATCTTAGAGAAGAAATAAATAAAGATACATAAACAAACAAAACAAAAATGTATAAAGTAAGAAATAAACAAAAATCTATATAGTAAAATAAAAAACTAAAAATACACAAAAAATATAAGAAAATATAAATAAATCTAAATAAACAGAAATAATAATAATACAAGTTGAATAAACAAAAAGTAAAAATTTAATAATAAATTTAAAATTGTGGTAAAAATAGAAAATTTAGCCTTTGCATTTTTTGTAAAAATCTTCAATGCTATAAATTACTTTGTCAGCCAACCAAATTCTGAGCCTTTTCCTGAAAGAGTATGGATCATTTGTTTTTAAATAGTCAGGCAAATGGTTGTATAATCTTTTCCCTATATACGATGGGGTTCTTTCAAACAAGAAGCTTTGGTGGGCTGGTAATTGGAAATCCACATTTCTGGTGAAGTAAACTTGATTTTGGGGTTTTCTTGGATATTTATTTACAGAGTGGGTAATTGTTTCGAGTATATATATTGCATAAACTGTTAGTACTCTTAGTGATTTGAAAACAAATTCACATGTATCTCTACTTCTTAAATCAGCAATAGTTCTTATTACTCGCTTTTATATGATGAATACCCTTTTAAGATAACACGTCTGCAGCAGCACCCCAAGTTAATATTCCATATCGTACTTTGGATTCAAACAGTGCGTAGTATGCAGTCATAACTAATTCATTATTACACAAAGTTCTCATTCTTCTTAAGGCAATTAATGTAGTGTCCGTCTGCTCCATTTTCTGTTAACTGAACGAACACAATTGATAGTGATTTTACAACACTCGCCTCTCAAGTCGACGAGTTTGAGGTGCTTGTTGTTCATGCCGATGACGAGAGAGCGGGGCTCACGCTTGAGCCAAGCGAGTGAGTGAGCCGTGTCGCTCAGGCCCAGCTCTGCGACGGGGCGAATGTACGAGTCCGTCAGCGAGTTCGAACGTGCCGGACACTTGAGCACATCCCACACAAGCACAGAGTGATCTGTCCGGTACTTGTCCAACCCTGCCGCAATCACACTGGGCTGGCTGCAGTTCCACACTACTGCATTGCACTGTCGCGCATGCTTGGGTGCTAGAATCAGTTATCAGTATTTATGAGATTAGGTGTGAACAATAAACCAAACTGAGGACTTTTATTTATTAACTTTTATGTCCGGACTCATAGATCAGTTACAAAAAAACTACCCTGTAGAAAGATAGTTGTAATTGGAATTTTAAACTAATTAAATTAAATTTGGCCACTTGCAGCAACAAATGATATCTAAGTTCTATTGATGAATTCTTATTTGCCATAGAAAGATTTTAGTTAACAACTTGTTAATTATTTTTTAATTGTAGTTTTTAAAGTTAACAACAAATCTTACGAGGGTCATCCAGAAAGTAAAGAACGTTTTGGCATGGTCAAATAAAAAATACAGATATCATCACAAAACTTTATTTACAAATGCATTGAACCTTCCTCTACTTTTTTTTTACGCAGTCGCCATGAATTTCAAGACACTGGTTTTAACGTGGGACCAGTTTTTCCATACCCATGTTCTACTCATTTGCTGTCAAAAACATGAGCCAGGAATTCTTAGCTTCTTTGAGTTCCTTATCGTTTGCAAACGGTTTTTTACCCAAGAAATCCTTACGCTTCGGGAATAACTGATAATAACTCGGGACCAAGTCAGGGCTGTAGTCGTTTCTTTTCTAGGCATAAATTTGACATGGATTAAGCCCTTTCGATCCCAAAAATCAGTTGCCATGACTTTTTGAGTGTTTAAATTTTACACTTTACATTTAGTGGGGTTTTCATTTGTCGATGTAATTATCAATCACTGTGGACACGAGACGTGTAATCACACAGCAACGAACCTACACTCAAACTGAAGAATGTATGTAGCTATCAGCTGCACGCGCTCGTAGTGGTGAGGGGTGTGCGCCAGCGTCATCACGCGCAATCGTTCTTAACTTTCTGGATGACCCTCGTATAATAGCTCTGTTGGCAATTTAATGTACAGTTTACCTAGAATAATTTGAATGAATTTAATTTGATATAGTTTTCAACTTACTTAGTTCAAGTCCTGTGAGACCTATAGCATCGTAAGACGAAGGGCCAAAGCTGGACAAAACTACTTTTCCATTAGCTTGGCCGACAGCCAGTAAAACATCTGGATCCGGATTGGGGTAGATATCGATGCATTTCACATATGGAAGGTTTGAAATTGTTGTAAGCAAATGTGCCACCACGCTGTCTGATATTGGAATACCTGTTAAATTGTTTAAGTCACAAATTAATCATGTTTCTACAAAACAAAAGTATGTAAATTTCTCTCATGAAAAAAAAACAATGATTGTGTGTTTTATATCTGCAAGTTACATCATTATTGTACGTTAGTGTTAGAGAAGTAATCATATGTTTTAATTATTATGTTAATGTTTTAAATACTTTTTATAATTCAAGAACTATACTTAATAGCAGTCAAGCTATGGTTTCCTAGAAACAATTTCACCGCTATATTACGGCCGTAATGTAGCGGTGAATGTAACCGTGACGGTGGACGCGACACAATATTTAAACAGATGTAGACAAAAACAACTTTTGACATGTTGTTTATTTTAGCAGTCAAATCTGATTTACCTATGTAGTTATAGACAAGCAAGACCTTTGTTTACAAAATAATATGTGTCACCTGGCGAGAAAACCCTTAATTAGTTTTCACTGCTACATTACGTCCACCGTTTATCATAGGAAACCACTCTCATATGATAAAATTCAAAACAAAACTCACCGTCATATTACGGCCTTAATGTAGCGGTCACCGCTTTCTAGGAAACCATAGCTTTAGTACGTCTTATTTGTTGTTATACTAAAGCATTATCAGCGAATTTTGCATTAATATAACTTGCATTTAGGCTCTCCTTTTTAGTAATTGAAACATAAATAACAGTAAAATTCATTTTTAAATAAGATTACTGTACTTGCATAAAATAAACTGTAGTTAAGGAATATGCCAACATAACTACAGACTATTAAATAAAAATATAAAATTAATATGCTCAGAAAAGGATTGTTGTGATAAGGAGCTTCCAAGTTTCAAGTGTAGCTAGGTGTTGGCGAAGTGGGCACCTGCCAAGGACGCAGCTTTGAAGAGGCGCGAAGTTGTCCATGATTTTTTATAGTATTGGGTCGATTATGATTCTCGATTCCTAGTGTACTACTGTAGGAAATTGGTCAGTAACGTCGATCCCAATACCGTAGAATCAAGGATCGTGAATCGATACCAAAGAAAGAATTGAGAAACGGTTGATTGATCGCTTATTCAAGATATGAGAATCAATCGTGGCATCAAAAATCTATTCGGGAACGGAAACTGCTGGTTTTTAGGGCTGCTAACTAGACCTTGCGCAGGTGGACTAGTCCACTCCCCTGCGTGAGGGGAGAGAGCTAGCCAGAGAGTTGACGAGTCCATTCTGATTGATCGTCCGACGAGGGAAAGGTGGTTGTTTTGATCAGATTATGACACGTGAGTATGTGCTTTGTATCGTCGAGAGTTAGTGACTAGTAATATTTATTCTGGAGGATTTTGTTTTGTTGAGTAAACTACAAATATTTAGCACTTAGAATCGGTATCGGAATTGATATCCTGATATCAGAATCAAGAATCAAACAAATTAGGAATTGACCCAACATTAAATTTTTAAGAATTTGTTCTACGCCCTTGAAACACCAGTATTCTGAAATATTTTGTTTGGAATTGAACGCTCTTAACCAGCCAGGTTAGAATATTTATATTCTAACTGGTACCTACCTTGAAGTAATGTGAGGCAGGTGATTACTACTAGCGTTCTGCACTGGTAGCAAGGCGGCGCAGCGCGGTGAAGGGAACTCCGGGACGAGCAGTCCCCTGAAGCGGCAAGAACCTACCTCTTTTTGATCTTTGTCAGTGTGGCTTCATGTGAGCCTTAGAACTTTGGCAAGTTTAAAAAGACAGGCTGACAAATCAAATATGACATCGCCTTATAAATAGACTACAATGAAATCATAAGACATATTGCTTGGTTAAAAGCAAGAAGATTAAAATTTTCATTAACTGTTTTTCAATATTGTGAACCAAAAGGCTTCTTACTATGATAGTAAAATTGTTGTCAGAACAATGTGTAATTCTTTATTATGTAAATTTACAATTTTCAATAATTGTAGCCTAGACATATAATAGTACATATTTTATTTAACAATAAAACGGTTCAACTAAAAAACCTAATATACAAAAATTTCTTTCTTTAGTGTTTTTTTTTAATTATACATTACTGTATGTTATTTACAATATTACTCTTTTGACAAAACTCATCAACAGAGTAACACCCTCTTTCTAAAAGGTATTATATTATTAAACTTTTATTTATTTTCAAATCTAATATTTCTCTGCAATTTATTGAATAATTTTGAACCTAGGTTTTGGGGTAGCGTGGCAGTTAGTTGTAATCCATGCGGAGTCTGCCTGTGCTGTTCTTGGGCTCTTATATTGTATTCGTGAACTTCATTTCCGGTAATTGTATTTAAATTTGTAATACAAGGGGATTTCATAAATGTACAATGAAGAAAGAGTCAAAACTTTGAATGATCAAAAATATGGTTTACATGAAGATTGTGTAAATACCCCTGCCATAATTCTAACTGCTCTCTTTTGCAGGCGAAATATTCGTAAAAACTCAGTATGAGGTGCAGATTCCCATAGGACAATTCCGTATCTTAGTCTTGACTCAATTAAAGATAGATTAACCGTAAAAGAAAAAATCTTGGTATTTAGAATATCTACTTAATAAGAATAGCTGAGATGACACTCTCGAACAAAATGTATTTATGAAAGGGGCCCTAGAAAAATGTCTGTCAAAATTAAGCCCAAGTATTTACAATTTGTTTCTTAGGGTAGTTTGTATTCATTCATAAAAATTAAGGGATCAAAACTATTGGTTGATCTATAAAAAAATAGTATACTTTCGGTCTTAGCAGGGTTTACATGCAAGTTATTGCAGTTTAAATATTGGTATAATTCTGTTAGTTGCATATACCTAATAATTTCTTGATGCTCTATAGATTTTCCTTGGAAAACTAAAGCTATACTGTCGGCAAACATAGTAATATTTAAAAATGGAAAATTTGCCGTTAAATTATTTGTATATATTACAAAAAGAATTGGCCCTAAAACTGAACATTGAGGAATACAAAAGTCTAAAACTAATTTATCAGATTGTACATTTTTTATTTGAACGTTTTGGGTTCTGCCCATTAAAAAAGCTTTTATCCAGTTGAGAGCTACTCCCTGACTCCTAAGTTGTAAAGTCTATTAAAAAGCACTTTATGGTCAAGGCAGTTGAATAATTTTTGTATATCAAGGAACAGATTTACACCTTTTATTTTAATCATCATGCACACAGAGACGTGGGTGTTGCATATAACTGCCGTGAAGGCCGTCAAACAAATTTAAATAAAAGCATTAATTGCGAACTCCACCAAAGCATCAGTGGTATTTCTTCCTCTTATAAAACCATATTGTTCATTAGATAAAAGGCTGTTGGAACAGAAAATTTAATAGTCTATTTACAAATACGTCCTCGTATATTTTAGAGAATGTCGGGGAGTTTGCAGTACTACTTGTAATTCCATCCTTGTATATAGCACGCACAATGGAATGTTTCAATTTGTTAGGAATAGAAGCCTCCAACAAAGATGCGTTGATAAAATCTGATAAAGGTGTACATATACTCCTAGCACAGTGACGGACTACTTTGTGAGCTATGTTATCATACCCGGAAGCGTTTGTATTCATCAGTCCTATGATTATTTTAAATATTTCCTCGGGGTCCGTTGGAGTGAGCATAATTGAACTCGCGTATGATAGGTAGTGTTGGGATTGTAGCACGGGTTCCGTATCATCGAACTCTTTTGTTTACCAACATTTGCAAAGAAGCTATTCAGGTTGTACATTTTATTGGTATGTAACCTGAAATAGGGGTGCAGATTCAGACACTCGCCAAGACCGCGGTGATTGCTTATTGTTACAATCAGTTATCATTATAATAGCAAGGTACTTAATGATTTAAAACTAAGGAAAATACTACTCACATGCTGATTTTGGTGCAACTTTCGTTGGAATGGTCTCATACAAATGAATTTCTGTACCCCAGGTTATGAACTTGTTTGGATGTGATACAGACCAAAGAACATCAAGTCTTGCCCCAGTCATGTTAACTAAAACATGGAGTTGACTTTAAAGAAATAATATTATGGTGATAAAAATCAAAAAGACGCTCACTCTAATGACATCAAATAATTTGCAATAGAGCATTTCAAAGAAAACACATACATCTTGTACAAGCAAGAAACATTTTCTTCCATATTATTACTCCTGTGTAATTTGTAGAAAGATCTTTGTCATGAGACATCCTTATAATTTGTCTTGGGACTTGTATTATATTTAATATTATATTTGACTGGTACTCGTGGCGTGGTCCTTTAATCCAGCTTCATGGAGGTCAGGTTTTGAGGATGATATAGGTCTAAAGCGGCTCAGATAGTCTCAGTGATCATCTGATGATACCCGCATCAACTCCCACCATCGTTTAGACATATCAAACCATCACCTGCATGGTTCGGAAGTCACGTTAAGCCATTGGTCCTTGTATTTCCATTGGTCATTGGGCTGTTAATTAATGACCATTCTAAAAAAATAGTCGGCCTTAGTTTGTAACACGACTACACCTCATAACTACCACTCATCACACTCATCCCTCACCACATATTTGCCTTAAAATACCCTCATGAGATTGGTCGGCATCTCAAATAGTGATTACCTTACCCCCAATTTTTAAAATTAACCTAGCTAAAATTTTATTCAAATAATTCCATTTTGCAATGTTTAAGTAAGCAGGGAACAATTAAATGCTAATGTAATCTGGGCTTTCCTCCAAAATTGCATGGTAATGGGTTGGTAGGATAAACTTGTTACCATTTCTGATGTTGTAACTGAGCAGTTGACAATTATGATCGGAACCAAGTTAAAATGCTGTCCTGCACTACTTAAGACAAGGTATAGGGCAACCAACCAGCTACTTACCACCAAAGAATTTTAGTTTTTGTTACCTCCGGTCTGAGAATGTGGATCTGACATTCAGATTCAAGTCAAAAGCTGATGAAAACATGGCTAAACGAGGGAAAGGTTTACGTGTGTTCACTGAAAGCGAACAGTAGAGGTAACTAAAATTCTTTGGTGGTAAGTAGCTGGTTGGTTGCCTTATACACTGTCTTAAGTAGTGCAGGACAGTATTTTAACTTTGTTCCGATCATAATTGTCAACTGCTCAGTTACAACATCAGAAATTAAACACTTCAGTAGACTACCACCTAACTCTAAACCAACCTTTGCCAGACTAAAACCATGTTACATTTCAAGAATTGGTAACAAAATTTCCTTTTAAAATAGTTTTTACACAAACCAGAACCCTAAAAAATGGTGAGTATGTGCAATTGAAAGATTTTGGTAGTCAGAAATGTTTAGTTACATAATAACTCAATTGGATTTTGGTATGGGAAACAAAACCATGTGCATTGACGTAAATTGTATTTAATATTAGCTCAACTCTATAAATGAATAATCTGGCATTAAGTACATTTTCATTATAAAAAACCGTTCTACAGCTATTACAGGATATTTTTTTCAATAATTGTAGGAAAAGTGAGCAAGTGTTGGGAAAATCAGAAAACATGTGGTGCACCGCTACAAAAAAATTACATTTTCTGTAATGCTATTAGGGGCTGTATTTTCAATTAGCTGCTAACCAGCTGGTTAACTAACCACTAGTTAAGTTGTTTACAGTCTACAATGTTTACAGTCTACAATGTTTACATTTTCACACACAATTCAAAACACTTAAATGAATTATTGAAGATTATTCATGCGATAAAGGTGTTTTTATTCCATTCTTTATTAAATTTAACATGCGTACATTAAGCTAAAATAATTAAATACAAACTGTACTAAAACAAAAAAATCAAAACAGACAAAATAAAACTTAACCTAAAAAATATCCAGTTTTCCTATTGGCTGGCTGCCAGTTAAAGCTCAATTGAAAAAACAGCCCTTGCCATTGTTTATGTTACATTTACATAGCAAGTTATGAACAAACTAGGTTTGTTATGACTTTTCTAGAAGATTCTGTTTACAAAATGGCCCACATCTATCAAGTCAAAAAGAGAATTTGTTATCATATTGTGTACATTGTAAACAAAATTTGAAGAATATTAATTTGAATGATTAAAACATAGTTTGCGCCTGCTTACATTGTAGAATACTATAGTCTATTCCAATGACAAGTAAACTTGATTGTGTGTGCTACCTCCTTGGGTATCAATATAAAACAAATTCAAACCAGCTTACTGGTTGATTTAAATAACTCAGTCATAGCTGATAACTGTACATAATTGGTGAATTCGAATTGACATAGTTTGCAAGATCGCCACTAGTGCGGGGGAGTCAACTTGATTGGGATAGACTATAAAATTAGTATCATACAGAACTTATACGCTATTCGGCTGAATTGTTATACTCTGCATTTAGATGAGGACTTTTGTCGTGTGTCGGAAACGTCCCACTTTCTCTACTAGTAATAAATAAAACTACCTACTTCATTTGAACCAAAATAGTATCTAAAGTTGATTTGGCTGTTTCTTCTTCTAAATATAGGTACTTTGTTAATTACTTTGGTAAAAAGTTATAATTGAAAGGTATGTACGGTACAGTAAAGAAATAAGTTGGACAAAATTACTCTGTAGTTCTTTTATATTAATAAAGCAGAAGTAAATTAAACTGAGATAATTCTTTAAGCAAAGCTTTAGTTCTTAACAAGGCTGTACCCAGAGGGGAGGTCAGAGGGGTTCGGACCCCCCCAAAATTTTCCGGAAATTAGTATTTTTAAACATAGGTCTTACTGAATTACAGTATATGATATTGACTTGATAGTTTCCAATAAGTAGGCCTAAATTACTAATACTAAGCATTGTAAAAATAAGAGTGTTTTCATCTAATGGCCTCATTAATGAATCGCGAGAAGCATGAGAAAAACAAGGTGCGTTGCCTACTCGCGGTTATCCCAGCACATGCTCACAATGCCTGAACGGTATGAAATTAAGACTGTATGAAAACATGATCGATTTGGAAGTAGTAGCTGGCAAGTGTTCATTGAGGAGGGTGTTTTGGAAAAACAAATTAGAACAAGACAAACCTTCTTGTGCCATTGAAGCGTTAAGCGAATGCAACAACTCTTCACTCTAAAGCTCATCGCACACAGGCAGGTGCCGCGCCGTCACGTGGAAAGTTCTTTGAGGAGTCGCACCCCAGAGACGCCGTTTCCTCTCGCGACGACTGCCACCACTCTGTATCGTGTCACCATTCTGAGCAGTGGATAATGTTTTTAGTTTTGAGTTTAGTGTAGTCAAGATGAGCAGTTCTGAAGACGAAGATTTGTTTGTATTTTGTCTAATGGAATCGGAAGAGGAGGAGAAGAGAGAGAGACAGATGTGGGTCCATCCAATAAACGAGAAGAGGGAGACATACGGCGAGTTTCACCATCGCTTTCCAGATTTGTTAAAGAACAAGCGAAAATATTCCCAATATTTTAGAATGTCCCCGTAAAAGTTTAACGAACTACTGGGTGTGTCAAGACCAATTAATTGAGAAGAAAAATACTACAAAAGACCAGATTCTCCAGAAGAAATACTAGCCATTTGTTTAAGGTTAAGTTTTATCTTATTTAAAATTTAGAGCCAGAGTGGTGACTACCTGACTGGCCAAACAAAGGTCCCAAGGTGAACGAGGGTAGCGAAGACACCGAAGGTAACAGCCGCCTCCACAGTGGAAAAATTCCACTCAGATTCTCCCGAGAGTTCCAGCAGCGAACAATTCTGGGCGCCACTGCCGGGCGCCGCTTCCAGTGTGCCGCTCTCATTTAATTACATGCAATTATCAACCGGAATATTTCTCGATGACGAGGCGAGGCACGCTCCCTGTGTGCGATGATCTTAAGGTGATTGAAGACCTATCTTCGAAATGCGTGCGGACAAGATAGATTTAGTGGGTTGGCTCTCATGCCTGCTCACAGAAACCGCAACATTGCAACAGAGTAAGTAATTGATGAGTTCGCCCGAAAAAAGAATAGAAGAACTGAGTTTGTCATTTAGATTGAAAATAATAATTGTAAACATCAAATAACTGATATCCTGTAATACATAGGTTGTTATCAATACTATGTGATTTCATTCTTCCCTATTTACCATACTTGCAAGCTGTAGTAGTAACCTTCCAATTTTAAAGTGTTTCCTCTCATGGTCAAGATTTGGTTTTATTAAAAGTTTAATGCTTACAGACCCACTGTTTAAATGTGTGTTCTTATTAAGGTCAGACAGAGTCAAAGCCCAAAATGACCATGCTTACATAATTAAAAAATTAACTTAATGAATATTATAGTAAACAAAATTGATAATCAAAATTAAATTTGGAGTCAACATTTCACACAGTCTTAGCTCCTCAGTTCCTATTAAAACGGTGTTAAAATGCACTAAAATGCATAATTTTACTCTAAATAATGGCAAAATTTGGGGCCCCCGACTCGCCTGCCTGGAGGATATTCCATACCCCCGTTACTTGGACATTCCCAAGACTTTTCCTGGGTACGGCCTTGGTTCTTAATCTGTAGAGTGTAAAGGTTTGCTCAGAATTGAGTAAAAGGTTTCGACTGAAAAGTTCTGAGGTGAAGACTCATCAATCATGTAGCCTTGAGATATGAAAAAATTGAACGCTTTTTTGTTGGAATTAAAAACAGTCAACACAACTTTCCTCAAGCGGAAATGTTTTCCAATGCATTCTAGGGTACCCAACATGTGTTTTCCAAGTCCCAGACTCCGTGAGGCTTTGTCAAGCTGAAGTTCGTAGCAATAAACAACACTGACACCTTCGTCTATGTCAAATCGAAAGTGAGAAAAAGCTGCTGGTGACATGTCCTGAGTCCTGTAAGCTACTATAAAACGTGCGTTTGCTTCAGACATTTCTTTCTTTTTGGCTTGAACATTCCATCCCCATTCGCAACCTTTGTAAAGATCGGACATGTTAATTTCCAACAAATCCATCATCCACTTAAACAGCTCTTCAGAACACTCATTTAGTGTAATGCAAGATAGTTCGAAACACAAATTTTCCTTAGTTGAGTAAGACGCCCAACTGTCTAATACTTGGGTTAGATTTGTTTTTGAATTGGCTAAATGAACATCTGCTTGCATATGTTTGAGAGCAAGTTTTTTAAAGCTAGGCTTATTTAAGCCTACTTTAGGTTTGCGTTTTTTAGAAGAATAACTTTTTCTTTTCCTTTGATACATTTCTAAGACTTGAAAACACACCTAGTGAATCTTTCAAACCGTATCAAACAAAGCAAATAATATCAAAAGTTACTCTAATGTTAGAGTTAGACTAAATTACATTATGTTCTAGTTGGCTAAACAATACTTAGCAACTTAATCTAGCATAGATAAACTTATAGTTCCATACCACAAAGTCTTACAAGTAAATATCTGGCAAGGTTGACTTGTGTTCAATTTTCAAAAATACAAGACACTATACAAGTAGTTAAAAGAACAAATTTAGTTAAACAGTTGTTAAGAATTAAAATTTAATACCTTTATGGACAGGCAAAGTAGTCCAACCCTATTGCAAATATCACACGTTTATAGACAAACTGGAATAAAAAAAATTGAAACACGCGAATGTTTCTTGAGCTAAATGTATCTAGATAACAACTCACTAAATCACATAAAATTAATTATGTATGCTAGGCTAATCTCAATTGCCATGGCTGCAAAAATAAATGTTCTAAATAACTTTACTTGACCTAAATAAATTTAGAACTTTGACAAGGGTTGAGCTTACTGGTAACAATAAAATTGATGCACTATTCCAATTCAAACTAAATTATTACGTCTTGAGCATAATTCGTTAACTTGACAAGAAGCACTCCGGTCTCCGTCCCTCCGTCTCCAGATGAATTCAATGTTAAGGTTATGTTTTGGGTTTGTTGTTCAGAGTTGTGACCACAGAGTACAAGAAGTAAATAAGCGGATCGTTCGTCCAAATCCTCTATGGTGACAGCACCATTGACTTTAATAATAATTATTATATAAGTCTCTATATAAGTAATTATTATATAATTAGTATAATAATTATTATAGTAGTTATTATATAAGTTCTCATCTTCAGGTCCGAGACGGAGGCTCTGCTCAGAAGACGTCACAACTTGTAGACTTCCATCGTTCCAGTGGTGATCGGGGCTCAACTGGGGGTGTGATTGTGCGTATGAGTGTTTGAATGCATGAATGCGAGCAGGCAGCCACATATTTCAACTAATATTTTTTCGTTTGTTTCAGATGCTAGCCGCTATTTCAAATTTTTTGCTCTTAGTATACTTGCATGTATACCTCTTTTATTGTCACTTTTCACATCTCCACCATGTACTGCCTCGCATCCCAGCCCAATTATTTATTCATTTCGTCACTTATTCTATGTCTAGCCTATTATCATATTGTTGTTGTTAATGTATTTCCATTGTTATTGTTTAATCAGCACCAAATATTTATTCTGTTATCGCTTATCATAATATATTTATCTGTTAAGTTTCTATATTCTATCATCGTTCCATTGTACTAAACCGTAAATCCATCAACTAAACTTGCATGTTACAATTATTTATTCTTATCGTGTATTGTATAATCGTATCCATTTCTGTCAGTTTCTATACTCTAATGTTCTAGCCGTAGTGTAAATATTTCTCTCATTATTCATTAAGCATATTTACGCACTTTTGTATTCTTTGTAAAATGGCGTTTGCCGTATATATACAAATAAATAAATAAATAAAAAGTCAATGGTTGGTTTTAGGGGGTTATCCAAAAGATCCCTCAGCAAGAGCTAGGGGTTTCCTCTGCGAAAATTTTAAAATAGAGATGCAAAATTTTGCATTGTTTAAATACAATGCAATTTTTGTAAACTAATCGTACATTTGGTTGCCGAGAGGTGGATCCTTTTTCCTTAATAGAAAAGAGACATAATAATATTTTATTTAGGCCACACAATTTGATCAACCAGCCAGTTGCAATAATTTCATGAAAAAATGGTCGTCATTTGGTTAAGTTATAATTATTATTCCATTCTCACTAATAAATACTCTGTGATCCTTACTGAGGACGAAGTGTTTGTTACTGGTCACAGAGTATTGGCACTGGTACATCGATCCTTCTTTTCTTTAAAACTGTGAAATGATTAATGATTTGTTTGTTGTTTATTTAAAATGTTCTGTTAAGGTTAAAATATTAACTATCACTCCTGCTTAGCCTATTCTGTTTTCACTGAAGATTTACATTATTTAGAAGTGTTGAAAATAACGATCCAATGGATGAAGAGTCAACAAGCATTGATGACGATGAGACTTACGGAGGTAAAGGTAGGCATATCCCTTCAGCCTAGCCTAGGCATATCTATAATTTACGATCCATTAAAATTGATGTATAACGTATACAGTACATCCAAACTATTTCACACCAGGTCGGGTAGGTCCCCAATAGTCTGCAAATATGCTATGAATAATCTTTACTAAAATTAAAATAAAGTCATATCCTATTACTCAAGCTTTTTTCAT
Organism: Matsumurasca onukii; assembly: GCA_018831715.1. Taxonomy (NCBI): domain Eukaryota; kingdom Metazoa; phylum Arthropoda; class Insecta; order Hemiptera; family Cicadellidae; genus Matsumurasca; species Matsumurasca onukii. The sequence continues at coordinate 27,743,841 of CM032062.1, read as the reverse complement.
GTCAATAGTTGTCATAATTATTAATGGCTCCCTATTTCCAAGAACGGTCATTAGTAGTGAGTATTCAACGTTCATGTACCATCACTCAAACTATCGCCACCCTTGTGTCAGAGGTGTTAACTTTCATTCTATCACTGCTTCCAATCAATCAGTCCCGTGCATAGCAGCAATTATTTGTAAACAATTATTTGAGTACAAATAACTTTAAATTTACTAAAACTTTGATATGAAATTACTTAATTATTTTGATTCATAAACTCACCCACGCTGTAGAAGGAATTTTGGTAACTAACTATTTCCTCAATGTTAATTTGAAACGTTTTAGATTTGATAATTCTTTAATTTGTTCTGGACGTGCATGGGACAGTTTTACTCCTGCATAAGATGGAATTTTTTCATACAAGCAAAGTCTGTGGGAAGTCAGCCTAAAATTTTGTCTGAACCGCCTGTCATGGCTATGTACATCTCTGCCTTGTTGTACGTAGTACACATTTACTAATGCAGAACATTATAGTTTCATAAATGTACGAACAAGGCAGAGTAAGCGTTTGAAGTTGTTTGAATGCGTCACGACAGGAGTCTCTAAAATTGAGTTTAGAAATAATTTGTATGGCTATTTTTTGTAAAATAAATACCCTGAGAAGGTGTTGTTCAGCGCATGACCCCCATATGCTAACTCCGTATGACAAATGAGGATATATCAATCCATAATAAGCCATCTTTAAGACATCAGGCTTGCAATGCCAGGACAAAGATCGCAGCAGAAAAATGCCTGAAGATATTTTACGGCAGCCATCGTCAATATGAGTAGTCCACTTTAAATTACCATCAATGTGGACACCTAAAAATTTTATGGAAGAGGTTTCCTTTAGTAACTCTTCATTAATAACCACTGCTGGTTGATAATCAGTGTTATCATGTAATTGGAAATTAACATAGTTAGATTTTTTAAATAAATACTGTAGAGAAAATAAATACTGAGTGATTTCTTTGATGGTTTACCAAGGAGCAGCGAATAAAAAGTTAGAATTTTACAAATGCATCTAGCTCAAGAGCACATCTGCCAGCAACAGCTGTGGGTTCCAAACCACCTTGCTGAGGGTTGAATATCTAAGACACAGCTGATGATGAATAGACTGTTAGAGAATTAGCATTGACAAGATCACCTCTGCCACGCAGCAGTTAAGTTAACTCGCTATCAAGTACCGTACTTAGATAAATCACTTAAATATAACAACAGTGTTAGTGACTGTAGATAGAGATGCCCGTCGATGAAGCTCACAAGCTTTGAATTGACAATAGCGTAGTTCCTCTGCTACACTCTTTGTGTTTACGTTCTGTAGCGAAGATAAGGCCGAAATATGTGAAGGATTACTGGATTATGCAGCTATACACATCAGATAAACAGTGATCTTTTTCTGTTCATGATAAAACTACATTTCCTTATATTTCTTAAGCTGACGGTGAAGTTTTTTTTATTGAAGAAAGCTACGAAAACTCTGCATCAATAGATGATCAGGCTTGGATTTGAAAGACCAGATGCTTCGTCATGTTTAACCCTCCAAACCACAACTTCACTGTGAGTTAAGAACAGATGATACGTTTCAAATCTACAATGATGTCAGTATTGATGTACGTAACACTATATTTTGTTTCAGGTAAGGCTTGGAACTTTGACACAACTGTTTTGCTGATTTCCATGTATAACAAATACAAGTGTGAATTTTTCAACCCAAAAATTAGAATCAAGTATTTGGGAAAAAATAAGAGAAGAGCTACAAGAAAGTGTGTATGATTACTTGAGTGATGTGTGTGATAGAAATTGGAGGAATATGAAGAAGACATATTAAAGATTGTCTTTACTAGGGTCAGGAAGTTTTAGTACTTTTTCTGTTACCCTCTCATGACCCCCCCTTCCAACATACGATGTTTATAGTAAGCATTAAGGTCTAGAGCCAGCCATGTCGATATGATATTTTTTCATGTTTTTTACATGTTTTTTCCCCAGTCATGCCCTGCTCCTGGCCTAGTGGTAAATCTGGCACTGAATAATAGAAATTACACTTTGTCACACACATTTTGTTCCAAGACCCTCCTACCTAACTCAACAATCAACATAACACATGATTGCTAAATTAAATTGACAAGGTACAAGCGAGAAAACAAAATGGAGGATGCAAGTGTCCTCTGCCCAACCAGTGTTTGTTATGGCCATTTGCACGCCTTTAAGTGTAATTGAAAAAAGTATCAACAGACTTGGAAAACGGTAGCCCATCCTTATACTCTAGCTTTGGTTTTTTATGCATCAATATTTATTTAACAATTATAACAAGGTGTGTACCTCACAAACAAGTATTTTTGTTCTAGATCAATTGACTTGGGATTCGGACATTACCTTAGCTTTGATCAAGGAATACAAAACTCTACGAGAGACCAACTCTTCCAATAAACAGACCTCCACAGGTATTTGGAAGAAAATAAGTACTAAAATGCACGAAAAGGGGTACACGGTTTCAGCGTCAGAGTGTCGCCAGAAATGGACAAACCTTGAGATGAGTTTCAAAACCAGGACGGAACAAGGCACAGGAGCGGAGTGGTATTACTTTCATTTGTTAAAAGACATTTTCAAGAACCAAACCAACAAGAGACTTAGTACGCAAGAACTATCTCAAATTAAACGGCGGAAAAAGTCTTCGAAGAACTACAGTCAACTGGAAATACTGGAAGGAGAAGATATTCATCCATCAAATTTCCTGCCATCAAGCGAAAGTGATGACGACGATTCAACGAGGGAAACGGAAGAAAAGACAATAGTGAAATCAACGGAAGAGACCCCTCCTAAGTGGTTTGAAACTTTCATAGCACATTACAAGAAAGTAGAGGAAGAGAAAAGAGAAACGAAAGAAAGAATGCACAAAGACATGTTAGCGATTGAGTCGCGAAAGTGTGTTTTATTAGAGAAACTGATCTCGACCATATCAAAACCCGCGGTTTCACCTAAGATTGTGAACACGGTTAGTGTAAGCCAGGAAATGTTTGAGAGAAATTTCAAATGACTTGGGTATTTTTTACATGTTAAGGCTTTCTAAAGTTGACATTAAATTTTTTGTAGCTTATACAAGTTAGTGATAGGTATTCCAATCCCGACCCGTTTTTCTAATATTAGGTTAGCCTGGTCCTAAGAAAGTAATTTTACAACAGTTCCTTTTTGAACTGCAAATATGCAGCGGCCAGGTCATTGCCAGCCCACAAGTAACAATTGATTGTATGTGTTATATGTGGGATGTTCGGTCTGTATTGAAAAATGTATTGTTGTACCTGTACAGTTTACCATCTAAATAGATCTGTGTAGTGTAATCAATATATTTAGTTTTAGTTGTGCTAAATATATATCTATACTAATATATAAAAATGAAATGGTGTGTGTCTGTTCCTCAATCACGCAAATACCACTGGACCAATTTTAATGAAATTTTACAGGAATGTGGCTTATATATCTGGTTGCCACATAGGCTATTAACATGTTTGATAATTTTATTATTTACAAGATGGCGGTCATTAGTAAGACCTCACTATATGTGAAAATTTATAACCTCAAAACTGTCACGTGAAATTCTAGAAAAACCGTTAAAGATAATTAATTTTTGACCGCACATACGAGCTTTAAAATTTAATTTTCTACAAAAATAGTCCTGAGCATTTTGGTTGTATCTTTAATCGTTTGCTCGGAAAGCTTGCTTTAGTGTGGAGAAACAGGCTCATGATACGCCAGTCGCTCCCCACTACATGTTCGTAGTCCGCACCGCAGTCGTCCTAGGGACGTGGTTTTGGTTCAACTGGACACGGCATGTCTGCAGTTTATTTCTACAGAGTACACATTACTTTTTCCATTGGAATTATAACTCGGTCCCATACCTAGCTATCTATTCCTCACATCATTACATTATTCATCAACTTATTTAACCTCGCCTTCATTCACTGTCGTCTGTTTTGTGGCTGGCCTACCTTTTGGCTACTCCCAGCACGTTCTAGCTGTACCGATTCTTTAACCTACTTTTATTACCGAGTCTTCTTTTTAGTAAACTAATCGTTAACTTTTTAATTCCACTTTTTACTCTTAAACTGTGTACAAAAACATTTTCGAACCTTTTACTTTGTAGTACAAAGAAGAAACAGACTTTTCCTGCCACTTCCAAAAACTATTCCAAACGTTTCGGGCAGTTAAACACTCCATCCGTCTTCATAGAACTTCACTAATATAGGAACTACATTTAATTATATACCTTAACTTAAGATCTAACCTAAGACTTTATGACTATATTTTGGTATAGTTTTATATATAGTTAAAATTTCCAATTTTTTCAAGCTATGATACAAAAACACTGTGTAATCGTTGTACGTAATAGTCGTGGAGTGGTCGCACTGTCGTTCATCTTATATAGAGAAAACTTTATTAAAATTTACATATTCCCACCAATGTAGGTTGCTTGATAACAAAGAATACTATTACTAATTTAGTTTACATGGTTGTATAAATGTACACATTTAAGTGATTGTGCAGGGTGTTCAGCATATAAGAATTTTTACTTACAAGTTGTATAAATCATGGTGTCTTAGTATTTGAATTGATGTTTGAATAGTTATAACAGAAATTTTATGTTAAAATAACTATGTTATAAAAATTTTGTTTCTTCCAAAAATCTTGAAAATCTCCAACAAGTAAACCAATTACTTAAGAAATTTTGTATGTTGAATTTTTCCGAATTGATTTATTGTTCTGTTATATATGTTCTGCTTCTCTTCATTGACTAATTTTGACTGATTTCACAGATTTTGAAAGGTATTGTTGGATCTAAAATCAAGCCTTTATTCTATTTCCTGCCTAGCACAATTATGTCACTTCTCCGGATGGAACCTTCGGATGGCAATGTTTCAACAACAAAATGCTCAGCTGTAGAACAGTCTACACTGGATGCCGTCCTTGAAATAATAATAACTATTCCTTTATAAATACATATACAGGGTGTTTCAGAATGTGTGTAGAATACTTTAGGGTTTTGTTCCAGGAGGCTTGTAAACTCTTAAATAATAAGGATTTTCAAAAAATATGCGTAAGTGGTTGTATGTCTGTCTGTATGTGTTTTAAATAAAATAACTTTTAATTTCAAAACTGTTTCATGTAAAGCTTTGAAACTCGGTATGCAGGTCCAAATTATCAATGTTAATAAAGTGTAATTTTTTCAAAATCCTAACTTTTAAAAACTCAAAATGGCGGCCAGTTAAAATTTTAATTTGAGTTTGATAATTTGAGTTTTAAAACTTAAACTAGCCGCCATTTTGAACTTTTAAAAGTTAGAAATTTTAAAAATTACATTTTATTTACATTGATAATTTGGACCTACATACCTAGTTACAAAGCTTTACATGAAACAGTTTAGAAATTAAAAATTATTTTATTAAAAACACATACAGACAGACAGACAACCACTTACGCATATTTTAAAAAATCCTTATTATTTATGAGTATACTTAGCCTCCAGGAATAAAACCCTAAAGTATTCGACCGGAATTCTGAAACACCCTGTATAAAGGTTTTTGCATAATAGCCAAAATTATTAACCTAGCTATCCATAGAATCTTGTTAAACTAGAGGAGCACATTGAATGTCATTGTGAGAATCATCGTTTCCTACCAGTTTACTTGAAACCGTGTCGGAAAATAACTATGAGCCTCGGATGGTAGTCAACAAATTTTTTCTTAAAAAAAATTTGTAAAGTTTGCTGAGATTGATAAGTGCAACAAACATATTGCACTTCCCATACAGTAACCACAAGTCATTGAATTAAACTAAAAATAATCTAAATATCATGCAAGTTTGGTTTTGTTTTAGAGGTTGTTTTTAAAGTCGATTATGATTGTGTTCTTTTAAGTTATCTAAACACTGGACTATAAATGTTTCAAACATTAAGGTTTTCTAATGTTACTATGATAGGGTTTTTAATCATTCCACAAACAAGTACAAGTATCATAAATTTATTTTTACAAATAGAATGTGTAGATAGGCCTACATATTTACATAATTAATGGTATATATCACTTAAAAATTTCAGGAGTAAATTGAGATTAAGTAGTACTTGTAGTTGAAAATGGTTTTTGCTCTTCTTGAAAATAACTGACTGGTGGTTTTCCCAACATAATAACTCAAAATGTAACTAAAAAATGTCTATTTTCTATTTGAAGATGTGTTGCAACAAATAAACGTACGTTTTTAGAATAGGCTGTAATATATCCTACATATTACCTTTTGCGTGGCTGAATCCTTTTTAAATGGAAAAGTTCGTCTTCATGTTACCCTGGATGGGTTTGAGTATTTTTTCCCTTTAGTTTAAACTGTCAAAGTTCAAAGTACTTAATGTGTTTGGTAGCATTTTTGTGTAGGCTTGTCCAGATCAGGAATGCGTCCAAATAGTTATTACCTAATCTGTATTCATTCTAAGTTTAGATATGTAGCTTAATTAAAACTGTGTAAAACTTGCCCTTTTATATTCCAGTAGTTCGCTTTTGCTCCATAGATTTCAACATTTTTTTTACTTTTTTACCACTATATTTGATAGATTTGTAAACACCAGCTGTAAAGATTCCCTTTAAACTCTGAGTAATACTTGAATTCCAAACTATATTACTAAGACACATCTTCAATATGTCTCCACAGTCTGGGTCATGTGCCACAGCTCGTAAAACATCTTCTGTGTCTTGTCGTTTTCCTCTTGATAGTCTGTTCCAATACTGTACAATAGCCCTTTGAGGAGTCCTAGGCAACTGATTCAAGTGGTGTAGTCTTGCGGAAGGGAATGTGTCTTGGCTACAGTTTGTATCAGGGCTATTTTTAAGCGGAACATCTACAAAGTCATGTAAAGTTTTTATAACTGGTGAATACAACTCTCGAAAAGCTTCTATTTGAGGGTCTACTATATTGTTCACCTTGTCTTTGTCCTCACCAATTATCATTCGGAAATCTCCACCGTAGGACAATGATGTGATTGTCTTGTACAAGGCTCTCTCAGTGAAGTTTTCAGGTAATATGACCAAAGCGGCATGTAACGCATTGTGTAAATTTAATTGCAAAGCAGATCTCAGTTCAGCATTACTGGTGGGACGTAAAACCTGTACTGGTTTGTGTAACCTACCTGACAAATACAGCTTGTTCCAGTCCAAGAGGTCTGTAACCAAATCTTTCCTGGAAACAACACCGTATTTAAACATGACACCTTCTTCTTCAAATGGTATTAAGGTGTTAAAGTAAACCTTAGCACCCCAGTGTTCTTGAAAAGATGATATCAGCCTAGGCCCTAGATATTTCAACCCCGAATAGTGAGATGGATTTTTTTCCAAATTCTCCAAGTGGAACTTGTTGGAATTTTCAACTACAAATATTAGATCGATCATCGGTTTTGATGTCTTAATTCCATCCTGTTTGAAAACTCCAGAACCATAGGCGAAACAATGTGTAAAGTATTGAGATGGGAATGAAGAAATAATTTTTGCAAACATAGGAGGAATTGTAGCCAAAGACGAAATTGGTCTTGCCATCGTCTCAAAAATTACTTTTATGGAGAAAGTTTAAATGTACTGTTTTTAAGGAAACATTTTAAAACCAACAAGTGAATTGCACCTTTCGAAGTAATGATAAACCCTATCGGCCTAACCACAGAGGAATATAATTATGGGCCTAAGCCCTAACCTCACTGCTTTGATGTTTGATAGTAAGCGTTGCTGTTGCAGACGACAGTCTTTTTTAATCATCAATAGGGTTAGACGTGTTGCCAAAACAACATGAAAAAGTTATTCAATAAACAGATATTACTACTATAACAAAAGACTATAATAATTATATGTCAGGTTTTCACCGTGAAAAGTTAATTTGGTTTGGTTGTATTGCAGTAAAAGTGTAATAGTTGTATATCAAACACCCTGGCGCTCTCAATGAGCTAGGCGCGTGCACCTGAGTTAAACCACTTATTAATAACAGTTTGACTGCTTACTAAAGTTAACAAATAATACAAATGTTACTGCCGTAAACACAAAAAAGGAAGAAACTGATCGTATTTTTAATTTACAACATAAATAAAGATAGAGCACTTGAAGCATAGTACTGGAAGATAAATAATTTAGTGAAATTTTAAACGGCATACACCTTTTCACATTTACAACAATACTTAAGGTAGACGAAACAACCGGTATTTTTATATAAATGGTAAGAAAGGTCGATTTCGTCCATTGACTTTGAAATAGCCTGAACATTTAAAATCAATGATTTCGTCCAATACACCCCTACTAGTGTGGTACCTTTTGTACATATTATTCTTTTTTCTTAAGTTTATTGTTCGGGGGTAACTCCGCTGTGCCGGTTCCAAGCCCGGGGTCTCATCACTCCCATGACCGATGAGGAAGGAGGAGGATTTCCTACCCCATCTCTTGCTCAGTCCCAAGTAAGAGAAATCCTAACTCAACCTAGCTCCTTACTCCGTCATCTCCTCTCCCATTCCTCTTTCCGCCCAATTCTTAGGTGTCAAGCGACCCGTACCCATGGGGTGAATGGCACAGGGCTATATGTCTCTCAAACGGAGTCTCCGGCCTCGAGATACCAGGCGACCTCTCGACGTATGCAGCCTTCCCTGGGGTCTACCCAGAGTGACTTTCTAGTCTCTAGCTACTCGTGGAATCTAAATTGATCAAAACAATTAAATAAAACAAAACTGCAATCCCTTATGTGGCAGTCAAAGTGGCTAACACAGAGGAAACGTACAGGGAAGAAGTGTCAAGTGATGCTTCCTACCTGAGTGATCTGGACAATCCAGGCTCAATAACATTACCCACTGGTGACTAACCTTTCAGGGGCCCCAAGTCTTGACCCCAAAGAATCCAAACAAATGGAGAAAACTGCAGGTCAGTTTAAAAAAATCGCTTTCCAATCCAAACGGGGTAACGATCCAGCCCACAAGAGCGCATGGAAGCCTGCAAGGCCAGGCTAGAGGCGAAAGGGTTCAAGTGGGACTCAGAGGTGTATGGTAAGAGAACTAATGCACCTTCCGAGCCTTCTGCTCAAACTAAAAGGAACAAGTCGGAGTCAGGTACTCCGCCTTCGACCAAAACCCATAAGGAGGGCTGAAGGTGTCGGAGAGCCAAGTTTCTCTGGCATTAGAGGTTCTTCAGGGCCACTTTGACAACTAAGAAGGTGGCAATAGTTCCATCCTCTTTCCCTGAGTGTAAGCTGACACGAGATCAAGAATCGGAGCTGGAGGGGCTCATCTCTGAGGGGCTGATAAGATATCAGCTACCTCCGGAAGGGGTCTATCCAGTCTTTGAAGGCACCTATATGGAGTCAGGAGCTATAATAGTCGCCTGCCACAATGAGGAATCCAAAGACTGGACACTAGAGTTTGTCAACTCCACAGTCCTTCAGGGGGGTACTCAGCTAAAAGCAAGGGATATAAAAGACATCAAGGTGGGGAAAATACATCAAGGTTAGGGCCACCAAGGTGTGGGAAAAATTCCCCTTAAACTCCTAGGCAAAGATGCCAACACAATATGCGAGATGCTATATAAACAAAATCCGTCTTTGAATATCAAGGACTAGAAACTTATTTCCAGCAGAGAGGACAAAAAAGGAATTACTTTTGTGTTTCTTGATAATGACGAGGCACTAAAGGCAATCGATTCTATTGATTACAGGGCGCACATTGTGACAGAGTGGGACTTAGTGGTAACTGTTATTCTTCCCTTCACTCGCACAAGAAACCCAGCTCACATTAAATAATACCCAGCTTCATATAGCTGACAATATACTAAGTACCTAGGGGCTATACTAGATAGGAAACTTACTTGGAACAGTCATGTGAACGCCATTGCTAATAGGGCTAAATGGGCTGTAATATCGTCCAGAAGCTTTATGTGCAGGACTTGGGGCAGCCGCGTATGGCCCTCTGGTTAAACACTGCGGTTATGAGACCTCAAGTTACATATGCGTCGTTAGTCTAATGGACCAAAGTCCAACAGGCTACAGTTAAAGACAAGCTCAACAGTGTGCAGCGGCTGGCATGTTTATGTGTAACGGAAGCCTTTACCACTACATCCACCGCTGCTCTGGAGCATGTGCTTAATATTCCTCCCCTGGACAGTTTTATCGTTCAGGAGGCTAGCAAAGCTTACTACAGGCTACTTAGTCTCGATGTGCCAGATCACCAGCCACTTTTGGGCATCTTGCCACTCCAATTAGTTCCAGCACTAAAACACTTTTCTTCATGAGCTCCGATCTTATGATCTTATGTCAGGACAGTTCATGTTTGTCAAGCCTTTCACTATCAACATTGGTTCTCGTAAGGACTGGGATCAAAGGACTCTTTCATATAAAAGTACTAACGGGGTAGTCTGGTACACAGACGGTTCATTAATAAGTAATAAGGCAGGCTATGGGGCACATAAGTCAAGTCCTAGATTTAATCTGTCGGGCAGCCTTGGTAGATTTTGCACCATTTGGCAGCCCTTAGGGCGCTGGACAAAGGACACTTTGCCTCTAAATTGGTCTGGGAGTGTGTTCAGGCCCTCTGCGCCATTTCTGGATTAAATAAGGTTCATCTAATTAGAATTTAAAACAAAAGGCCAATATATTAAATTTTTATTTTTATTCAATATATAAAAATTTAATATATTACTAAGTCTAATTATCAAGTGCCAATATCTCCAGAAGAAGATCAAGGTTCATCTAGAATGGATCCCAGGACATCAGGGTTTCTTGGGTAACGAGAATGCAGACCTCCTCGTAAGGAGGGGAGCACTGTCCACCTTTAGTGGACCGGAACCGGCAGTTGGCATAAGTCCGGCTCTGGTTTATAAGTCCTTGGGGGATAGTACCTATGAGGCACATTGTCAAAATGGACTAGCCTTATAGGAAGCTCAACTGCTAACCTGCTCCTAAAAGGGCTTAGCAGTAGCTCTCCAGTAGCTTCTTAAAATTAAAACCCTGTACACAAATCAAATACTTTTAATTATTAAAAGTATCGGATTAGTGTAATTATTTATTGTAAATAAGGATGTTAAATATTAAAAGGAAGATCTCTGTGAACTTAACGGAGAACGCTTCTGTGGGTGATTGAAACTATAACAGTCCACTGAAAGACTGACAGATAGCAGCACTTACATGTTTCCGACTCCATAATTATTGGTTTTAAACATTGCTGTACGCAGAGATGTATCCTCCGTTGTATACAAAGATAAAAGTTATTTATGTACTACATCATTACTTTTCAGAGTGTGTACGGGGAGCTTTTAGTCCTTATATAAATCACTTACATAGTAGAAAAATGAATAAAATAATGTCTTTTAGACCTACTTTTGATGAAGTAATATTGCTTTTCGCCAGGTGGTCCAACATATATTCGATTTTAAAGTAGAATAAAAAATTTGTGATACATTAGTTTCTTTAGTATCAACTGGTATTTTCATAACCAAGATTCATCTAAAGGAAGTTGAGAGGACTGTCAAAAAGATCGGTCAAAGTCCAGTCATGGGGCTGAAACCCCTTTAATTTATACTAACCATATGCTCAGAAAATTGATTATCAATCCTACACATTGTGTTTTGAAAATATTTTGCTCTTTGGAACAAACTCATTGAGATGGCCTGGTGTATTCAAACAAAAAAGTTTAAGTCCCACTCCAGTTGCGTACGTTTAACAACTGCATAAGTCATATGAAATGAAAATAAATTGAAATGAAAAACGGAAAAAGTCTTTATTAGTGGCGAAGTTATCATGTGCCTTATGCCTTATCAATGTTGACGACGACTCCTGCCCTCATGGTTGGTGGGGGGGGGGGTTGGAGGGTTGTGAGGGCAAGGGCGCGTGCACACCTGGCCTTGACCCATTTATCCTGCGTGCACTTTGACTTGTATAAGCTCACCTCGATTGATCCCTCCAGTCTCAACGTACTTTGTCTTTTTCCTCCGGAGATAATTATGTTTTTACTACGGTACTGAACATACAATGTACGCCTATTTATCTGTATGATAGTTTTAACGTGACCGATGTGTAACTATTACTTTGAATAATTCCATAATATTCAATATATTAATTCATATCCATACTATGTACATTCATCTATCTATATTCATCACGAACAAACTATGCTCAATCTACTTTCAATATGATGCTGCTAAATAACAAAGTGAAATATAACACGATAATTCATTTAGAAGTATAGAAGTCCGGTTGTTTTAGCCTGTATAAATGGGTTCTTACAAATAAATGCATCTTAAAAAAATGTAACGTATTCAGGGTGTCCCATAAGTGCCAGACTCTGAGAAAAGGTGATATGGGACTAAATAAAGAGAAAATAAAGAATACAAATTTTCTGAAAACGCTTAGTTAACTATATACAGTATTCGCCATTTTATATTTGTCACTAATTATTTATCTACCACACTACTTATTGGATTTGACTCAAACTTAGTATACATTTGTATCTAAGTAAGACCATTTTATGGAAAACATTACCAGCATGATCTAACTTATCATTTTAAACCGGTAGCTATTTTATGGTATTTTTACAGTTACACCTTAAATAGCGAATAAACGGTGAGCTTTACGATCAAATGTAAAGAATAACGAATTTTACTACCTATCTATTGACGCCAAGTTCAAAATAATCTATTAAGAATCAACAAAGTTACAGTGGAAACCGTTGGAAAGTTGTCTGTTTTCAGCCAGAGTTTCCCCTAAAGCATCTTTGTTTCCCAATAGACTTGTATGACCTTGATGTCAATAGGTAGGTAATAAAATTCTCTACAAAATATTACTCTGTACATTTTATCGTAAAACTCACCGTTTATTCGCTATTTAAGGTGTAACGCCAAAAATGCGGTAAAATTATCATACAATAGCCACCGTTTTATAATGATAAGTAAGATCATCTTGGTAATTTTTTCCATAAATGATCTTACTGAGATACAAACTTATGTTCAGTTTGAGTCAAATCTTATAAATGGTGTGGAGATAATAAATAATTAGTGAAACATATAAAATGGCGAACATCTGGTTAACTAAGCATTTTTGGAGAACACTTTTATTCTTGATTTTCTCTGTATTTTAACCCATATAACCTTTTCCCAGAGTCTGGCACTTTACTTATGGGACACCCTGTACAGTACTAGTCATAATATTCAATCGTTACTCTTGTGTAAAGCACTTTCTTGTGGCGGACCATCTTTAAATTTATGCATCTATTTATAGTACAGGGTGGCACACGGGAAACGGACGTTTTTTAAATGCACAGTACAAAGCCATTTTAAAAGATAAACCAATTTTATTTGTACGGATATAAAGGCTAGGACTTAACATTTTATAAATTATTCATTAAAAAAATTACGTCACTCATAAGGGGCCCACGCACTCAGATACAGATGTCCAGTATTTTGGTGAAATCATCCGCCACTCGGGTCAACATGTTTAGTTTAATCAACTGTATCTGTTCCCTGATTGCTTGTATGACGTCTGCTAGAGTTCGGGGTTTGTGAGAGTAGACACATTCTTTCAAATATCCTCACAGGAAGAAGTCACAGCACGACAAATCTGGTGACCTTGATGGCCAGGGTATGTCACCAAAACGTAAAAACAGCAGTCTGGGAAACATGTTCTTGACAGTAACCATTGAAGCAGCGGCGGTGTGCGCTGTGGCACCATCCTGTTGTAAGAACACGACTCTCATGGACATTCTTCGCCTTCGAAGTTCAAGTCTGAGAAATGTGTTCAACATGTGGACATAACAGGGTGAGTTCACCGTAACACCACTTTCCTCAACAAATGACTGGGACTCCTGGTGACTACCATTTTCACCTTAGCGATGTTTTGATGTGTCCTAGCAGATCTAAAAGGCCCTGGAGGTTTTGTTTCTTTATGTCTCCTTTTGATTTGAACAAATCTACCCATCTCAACAACGTGTTACGGTTTGGTACGGGTTGATTCCGATGGATGTCAACATGTCGACGAAACAAACGCTGTGTTTTAGTAACTGTGTTGTTTTTTTAACGTAAGCATCGTATGCGAAAACACGATGTTCGACAGTCCATTGAACCATTGTCACAAAAATGCTATGAAATACTCTTTTCAATGACATAACCTAGAAATTTCTACGAAAACAAGCAACAATGTAACAGCTGATTAAAATTCGTCCGTTTCCCGTGTGTCACCCTGTATAACTAGCTGAGAGTACCCGCGCTTTGCCTTTGCCTTTGCCGCTTGCTTTGTTTACATAGCTGTGTGTATATTTTAAGACATTTGCAAATTAAAAGTAAACAAAAAAATAGTTTCCTATATATCCTTAGAAAAACTATGTTTGCCTGTTAGTTTACCATCTTCTCCTTATACGTGTTGGCTAAATCTTTTTTGTGAGAGTCATTGTTACTTCCACCGGCCGTTTTTAGATCCCACTTTGGGTTTTCCAATTTATTTTGAGGATGTTATATGGACTTTAAATGTAGCAGACACACTGTGTGATTAGCTTAACCCTAAAACAAAGATTCATTGCCATAATTTCAACCGATTTTCTCTTATGAGCGGTCCAAAACGCCTAAATATCATTTTATCAAGCAACAAATACTGACAGTCTTATCTACTTAGCCTATTTAACATTTAAACATCTCTAAAAATAACACTTATCAACTAACCACACCCAACAATTCCTCAACCTCTGAATCATTTAGAAGTATCAATGAGAGCTTTACATTTTTTAAATAAACTATGAGGTTGGATTTGTTTCAAATTATTTGGTAATCTATTTACTGTATGATTGTTGCATGGAGCTAAACAGGATATACTTTTTGTACAAAAGGTCCTTGTTGATTTTGGTACAAACATATTGTTAGTACTTCTTAGTCTTTGTCTGTATTCATTTACATTTTTTATTGCGTTTCCACTTCGGGTGTAAAATATTCTTAATACTTTGTAAATAAATAAATGTCTTTAGGGTAGTATTTTTAAATGTATGAAGATTGGATGAGACGATTTCATAAAGGATTTATTTGAAATAAGCCTTACGAAACGCTTTTGTTGAGTTATAATTGGTTTCAATCTTGTTTTGTAAGTTCCTCCCCATAGAAGTAAACCGTATTCTATTCTACTTGATTGTTATATTCATGTTGAAGCTTACGTATGGCAAATTTCAATATTGGTTTAATTGTTGTATATTGGATTTGTTTTTTGTTGTTGAATTATGTGTTCATTGCACCCTGCAACTGGTCTGATCCAAAATCAGGATAAATAAACAATCTGAGACATGAAATAAACTATTTGAAATTAAAAAATAAAACAGGCCGACACGCAATTAACTTAACTTCGGCCTTTGGCCTCAGTTTTATGTTCTATTACGACAATGTTATTATGTTCAGCTTGGCCTCCTAGATGATCACGAGGGTTACAAGGCTGTTCACTGCGCTCACAGCCTCGCTTTGGCCTTTGGCTTAACATATACGGTTTTCACCGGAAGTTCTAGTACAATTCATAAAAAGAAAACACACTTCAAATTTTCATAAAATCGGACCTCTCATTCTTTTGTCATAGCAAAAAAATCACTTTTTGACTGTGGGTTTTTAAACGACTTGATGGATATTCATAATTTTTGGAATAGTGATGTATGATAACAAAATACATATTTATTACAGTTACCTTGGTTGAGGGCCTGTAGATCCTACGGTGTAGGTTGTAGTCTAAACACGTGTTTCGCAGCGCTTGTGCTTCATCATCAGTAGACACACTAAGTCACTATTTACATTGATATTCTAATGCGAAACACGTGTTTAGACTACAACCTACACCGTAGGATCTACAGGCCCTCAACCAAGGTAACTGTAATAAAACAAGGTCCTGCAACTGGGAAAATAGATATTTACATATTTATTATAAACCTTATAAAATCAGATGAAATTTACCGAGATATTTACAATAGGAACATTCGTACCAAATTTAGAGAAAATCGGGCAAAAATGCGACCTGTAGAGATGATACACGCTCATAACTATGTATACATATCTTTAATGTTAAAGTGTTGAAAAATGCTCAAAAAGTGTTCTGGGGGTCAGGATCGGTGCTCATTTCGCAATTGATTATATCTGCTTTTCTTATGAAGTAAAATAAAAACCAAGTACTTTCTTTCAAAAGTACGAATATATGATTTAAAGCTGTTCAGAACTATCGAGCATTCAGATGATTGTCGCAAACTACAGCAATACTTAGATTCATTGATTGTTTGGAGTTCCTAACATTTAAAATTTAACGTTAACAAATGCTCAGTAATTTCATTTACCAGAAAATCCCCTCATTTCTAAATGGTTTTTGATTATGGAACGAGTAATTTAAAATTAAACAGAAAATCTTCCATTAAAGACTTAGGTACCGTATCACTTTTGATTGTAAGTTCACGTTCAATGATCACATAGTTTCAGTGTGCAAGTCATCATACTCTTTGTTGGGATTTATTAAACGGTCAAGTTTATTTTTTGAAAATACCAATTCTTTTCAAGTATTATTTCTCACACTTGTGCGCTCTAAGCTTGAGTAAGGCTCGATAATTTGGTATCCTCACGTCAATTACCTTTCAGAAATGATTGAAAGTGTCCAAACGAGATTTTTGAAATTTGTTTATATCAGATCTTTTGGGTTTTACACAAATTTGGTACCATACACAGAGTTGCTTGAAATTTTCGAACTGCCCAGTATGACCAAACGATTTAACCTTACTTTCTCTTTACAAATTGTTAAATGGTCAAATAGATGATGGCACACTGGTATCGCAGATTAATATCGCTGACCCTCGCCCTGGCTCTCGTAGCATTTATGTTTTTACTCCAAAGTAGTAAAAATAGTATTTAACTTATTGATGTTATAGCTTTGTTGTTTGTTATCTTATTTATGTCTATGTTTGTGCATACTTCCCCGGTTCACATTCATATTTAATTGTATATCTACATTAATTTTATTGTATTGTCTATATTCATCATGACTGTTGTTTATGTTTATTGTAGTTAAGTAATTTATTAATGTAAAGTTAAAGTTGTCTGCTGCTGTCTTCAAGCATGTCAAAATATTATGTATATAAATGCTCTGTATAATTTGCATATCTGCTGTTCAAAAGCATTCAATAAAGAATTTATTTATTTATTTTTATCTTTTAGTACAAGAGACGTACTAACAGTTGTATGCTATCACTCGCTATTTATTGCAGTCCTCAAGTATCAAAAACGAAAATATTGCTGACCAGTTTCCGAATAGTCAAACACTTTTCTGAAAGGATGTTGTTTCTAACACCCAAGTTGAAGTAAGAAAGGTAAGGGGAGAGTGTTGGGCAAAGGGCGTCTGAAAAATGCAAAGGAAAGTAACGAATTTAATTCCAGGACAGAACTCGCCGGCCCTTCACCTCGCCTGTGTTTTGTTATACAGGGTGACACAAAACCCTCTCAATTTCACACAACATTGGTCCTTTCTGATCGGATTGTTTTACATCCAATTGGTTTAAAGTTGCATTAATATTTAATGTTACTTATTACTGGCATTACACCTGTTATAACAACGTTTAACCAATTCGCTTCTCTACGTAGTTTTCTGAATTTAAAGTTTTTAAAGCAAATTTATGTGATAAAGCGCTATAATTGTGTGACTCTAGATATCATAAGAGCCCCATTGGACTTAGCTATCAACATCAGATTAATCAATAATTGTTTGATATCTCAGTACAATAATAATTTTAAACAATAGCCATAACTCACAAGTCGAAGACCAATCTCACCAGCATTCGCCTGTTCAGCGCCTAAATAAGTGATCCTATTTCCAGTATGATGAAAAGTCGTTAGTATGAGATATGAAATAATCTACGATTATATTTCAACCCTTTTCATATCTCTCTTAGTTTTCAAGCAATCGAGCGAAATGTAAAAAAAGTACAGGTCTCTACAAAACCTTAGCGAATGGAATTTCACCGCTGCGTACGCATCAAACTCGGCACTTTCGCGAGTGTACTATGCTCATTACAGTAATAAAATACCCACAATACTAGTTCAATCAATTTATTGAACTTAAATATGAATCTTCAAACAGGAATCACGTAAGGGATTGCGGCCATTGTAAAGTGTAAAAATGTATGGAGCATATTACACAGGCAGGTACATAGCGCATACTTTGTTCTGAGAGATCAACCGCGCTATAAGAAGGTATTTAAAGATGAATATGGGTCATGGGATGGTGCATGAGTGTGATGAGTTTTTTGATGGATGATGAGATGTAGTCTTGTTACAAAATAGAGCCGACCGTTCTCTAGATTCGGTCATTATCTAATAGCCCAATGACCTATGGAATGGACAACGTGACTTCCAAACCACGGGGAGTGGCCATAATGAAAAGCTATCTCTGCAGATGGGAATCGAACCCGGGCAGACCTGGTGGGAAGAACGCACCATACCACTGAGCCACTATGGCCACACCCAATGTGTATGAACAGTATACACCAAATTTAACAACACCAATGATCGATATCGATATTCCAGTTTCGCGCTCTACTCAAAGTTCGAACCTTTTAACTAACAAGTAAAAACGTAAACGTAGAGCTAGCCTTACCGATGCTATAATAAGGAAACAGTTAAAAGAAGCCTCGCAAGCCTACAAAGCAAGCCAGCCCAGCGGAGATTATGTTACCGTAGTCAGGTACACTCAAAAGAGTTCTGAAATCATAGGTCCTATTGATAGTGGCTAAATACCTCGCAAAACAATCCAGAGGTGAATAGGTTCTGTGTACAGACAAATATGAAATAGAACTCGTTATTAGAAAACACTTGAAAACGTAATCTAAAAATTATGTACCTGGGGAAAACATTCAAGATTGCTTTTTACCTGGAAAACAAAAACAAATCTAAGGTTGATGAGTTACAACACAGAGCTATAATGAGACAGGAAAATCGGTTTGCTAGCAAATAAGTAACATTTGTAAGTTTTGCAAAGCTAAGAATTGGAAAGACGAGCCTTCCGGTACTTTATTGTAGTAATGTCAAAGTTAAACTTTCCCTAATAAAAAACTATCTTGAACCCTTGCATGGACTTCTTACCAATCTACATCCAGAGTCAGAACCCTTTTTCTGGCCAACTTAAGACACCATAACAGATGTATCGAAATGACATATTTTGGAGAAAAATGGGTAAAAATAGGAAACTGTATATACATATATACAAACAGGGTGAGGTTTAAATGCCTCCCCCACCTTAACTTTTGGAAAAAGGAAATATTTTTTAAAACTCTTTAAGGAAGGTTTTTATAGAATTCTGAAGTTTGTTTTCACGTTCTTTAAGTCATCCCTCAACCAAAATCCGGGGTGACCTCAAAAGAAATACAATTTTATAAATTCATTATAAATAAAGCAAGGCCTAATGCTGACCCTTGGGAATTGTATATTAGACAGGGGTTTACTTCACAAGAAACTTTAGGTAACCTAAATTTACTGCTAAAAATACCTTCAGAGAACAGAAGCTATACATGGAAAGGTGCCTTGATAAGATACCCTGAAGCTAAATAGATTTAGCGTTTATTAGTTGAAGCAAAAGATGCAGTAAAAGAAAATCAAGAAGAAATATCTTGAGGTATAATTTGTGAGCTTAGTTTTCCCTTGGGAGATGATCCTTTCCAACCTCAAATCCAACCTACTCACTAATCCTTATACTTACTCTCTTCTCTAATTTATTTATTTCCGCTATTTCAAATGTGGCGTGCTAACCGGCTACTCTTTTGAATCACTTGTATTGTTGCCTCATGGACTTATCACATTTGTCTTCCAGCATACTTAGTCAAAAAATACGATTTGAAGACTTTTGTACCTTTGTAATGCACTTAAGAAGCTTAAACCAATACTGAACATCATTTAAGAATAAAATAAATTTCCTCTTGAGCGTGGGAGCCCTCATCTAAACATGGCCTGAAAACTGAGGGTCTCCCTTATTTTTTTAGAAGATGATGGTATAACTGCTGTTAAAGCTTGATTATAACAGACTTTTGCCTCAGTTCTGGACCTTATATTTTACTTTGGACCTTATCTTTACTCTGAACCCTATCTTTTACTTTGGACCTTATCTTTTACTTTGGACCTTATCTTTTACTTTAGACCTTATCTTTTACTTTAGACCTTATCTTTTACTTTGGACCTTATCTTTTACATTGACCTTATCTTTACTTTGAACCTTATCTTTTACTTTGGACCTTATCTTTTACTTTGGACCTTATCTTTTCTTTGGACCTAAACTTTTACTTTGGACCTTATCTTTTACTTTGGACCTTAACTTTACTTGGACCTTATCTTTTACTTTAGAACTTTATCTTTTACTTTGGACCTTATCTTTACTTTGTACTTTTACCTTTTCTTTGACCTTATCTTTTACTTAGAACCTTATCTTTACTTGGACCTTATCTTTTACTTTGGAACTTATCTTTTACTTTAGACCTTATCTTTTACTTTAGACCTTAACTTTTACTTTGGACCTTATCTTTTACTTTGGACTTTATCTTTTCTTTGGACCTTATCTTTTACTTTGACCTTATCTTTTACTTTGGACCTTATCTTTTACTTTGGACCTTAACTTTTACTTTATGACCTTATCTTTTACTTTTGACCTAAACTTTTACTTTGGACCTTATCTTTTACTTCTTTGACCTTATCTTTACTTTGACCTTATTTTTACTTTGGACCTTATCTTTTACTTTGGACCTTATCTTTTTTTCTTTGACCTTATCTTTTACTTTGGACCTTATCTTTTACTTTTACTTTGACCTTATCTTTTACTTTGGACCTTATCTTTACTTTGGACCTTATCTTTTACTTTGGACCTTATTCTTTTGGACCTTATCTTTTACTTTGGACCTTATCTTTTACTTTGACCTTATTTTTACTTTGGACCTTTTCTTTGGACCTTATATTATTTTACTTTGACCTTATCTTTTACTTTGACCTTATCTTTACTTTGGACCTATCTTTTACTTTGACCTTATCTTACTTTCTTTGGACCTTATCTTTACTTTGGACCTTATCTTTTACTTTGGACCTTATCTTTTTACTTTCTTTGAACCTTATCTTTTACTTTAAACCTTATCTTTTACTTTGGACCTTATCTTTTACTTTGGACCTTATTTTTACTTTGACCTTATTTTTACTTTGACCTTATCTTTTACTTTGGACCTTATCTTTTACTTTGACCTTATCTTTTACTTTGGACCTTATCTTACTTTGACCTTTTCTTTTCTTTGACCTTATATTTTACTTTGAACCTTATCTTTTACTTTGGACCTTATCTTTTACTTTGGACCTTATCTTTATTTTGGACCTAAACTTTTACTTTAGACCTTATCTTATTTACTTTGACCTTATTTTACTTTAGACCTTATCTTTTACTTTGAACCTTATCTTTTACTTTAAACCTTATCTTTTACTTTGACCTTATCTTTTACTTTGGACCTTATCTTTTACTTTGACCTTATTTTTACTTTGGACCTTAACTTTAACTTTGGACCTTACCTTTACTTGGACCTTATCTTTTACTTTAGACCTTATCTTTTACTTTGGAACTTATATTTTACTTTGGACCTTTACTTTGACCTTATTTTTTACTTTGGACCTTATCTTTACTTTGGACCTTATATTTTACTTTGGACCTTATTTTTACTTTGGACCTTATCTTTTACTTTGGACCTTACTGTAAACCGGACATCTTGTATTTGCTAATGTTCCCCTAGGCATGATGCACTATTTTCTATATTCATGAGATGTTGAGGGTGAAAGTGTGACACAATTTTGGTTCATACATTTGTAGCTGTATTCTGTTGGTGTTACTGTTTTACACACTCAAAACAAGAATTGACGTTGGACACCTTAGGGATGGAAATCAGAAGACGTAAATAAATAAATAAAGGTTATTGTCATTTGGGGGACAATAATAATTATGGTCTTTGGTTTGATGATCTGCCATTATTTATTACAGGTGGCTAACTTCAAAACAGCTAAGGCGTCCCTTTACACTGAAAATATTATTGTAATAAATATCAGCTGAATTAAATATCCTCTTTAGATGGAGAACCCGACTGAATACATGAATTAGCTACCTTAATATTGTGTCACAGCATGAAATTTCGTCCCCTCATACTGGTTATGATAAACTGTACATTAACTCAAAAGACGTTACCAGCCTGTTCGCTGCACTCACACTGAAGAAGTTATCATGATTTAATAGTTACAATAAATTTATTTAACTTCGTCATTTCTATGTTTTCTGTCCCTGCAGTTTTTTTGTAAACTAACCTAAAACCTTTTCAGGTGACTCTAGTACCTACTGCATTATCCCTATTAGTATCCTTGGCAAAATATGCACATGTTTCTCCTGAGTTCACGCAAATGAAGAGAGGAAGTTGTTATTCCCAACGATCACCTCTGTAACCCTCATTGTGACCGCTTTTTCACATAAAAATACGTCCATTGTGCCAGTAATATTTCTTTTTACACACAAACAGTCTTAACCGTGTCCGCCAACCCTTGCGCTTGCCGAGGGAATGGTCTCTGCACGTCAGGGTGACACTGGGGCGGAGGTACAACGAGCTCGGGCGAGTCCGGTCACGCTCGGGTATCCAGCTCGGGCCAGTCCGGCAACCCTCGGTCGTGCTCGAGTCAACTATCGACCCTTCGCTAGTTCGCACGCCCGCCGCTGCAGGCCCCGTCGCAGTAGAGCACAGAGCAGCCCCAAGATCCGGGCCAACTCGAGCCGGACGACCGACACATTTTTTAGTGCAGTTTTTCATTTTATACATAGTTTGTTCGTTTTGAGTTGTAGTGGGCGGAGCGCAAAACTAGCCCAGGGGCGGAGGTGATGCGAGTGACTTTGGAGGGCGCGCGGAGGACGAGGACACACTGGACTACCACGGCCCCGAGAGTATAAGGTAGGTGGTGACATGACAACTCGACCCTGTAGACCTACTAGCTCCTTGAGACCCGTAAAACTTACAAACCAGTTGGAAATATAAAAACACAAGTAGAAACTTGAAGTAACCCAGTGAGAAAGAAAGGTCATGCATGTCTTCAGTAGGAGCAATCGCGCATCGATCCACAGCGGCAAAATATTCTTCAACCTTTGAGAAACCATTGTTAGCTTTACACAAGCACCCATTTATAAATTGCTCTTCACAAAAGAATCAACTAGAATCATAAGAAAATTTAACAGTACTTATTGGAAGTGTCATTTATGCGAATTGACATTTATTTAGTTCACGCGATTGACAACCGTGTTTGATGGAAAATCAATGAAGTTGTAACTGTTTCTATGAAGACAACGGAAAGGCTTTTAGGATCATATAATAATTTATGACTTACATACAGGTATTATAATTAAATATCATCAGGTAAGTTAACTGTAAGTGCGTGATAATGGAATGCGCTATGGATTTATTTATTGTTATTGTAAATCAAGCAATTTATCAACTACACACATAAAATCCTGTAAAACTTACTCTCGCTAGTTGAATTTAACACATTTAAAGAACAACTACGTTAGTTTCCGTTAACACCGAAAGTAAATGTTCAGGGACGTTGATCTTAAAGACAAATTTAATGACCGGGTGGTTTTGATTTGTATTATAATATTTCTTTTTCAGGTTTTAATTTTCTGTAGACCTCAGACTTCCTTTTTAAATTACTTTGAATCGTATAACACTAAAAACTGTTTTTACTTTTAGAAGTTGTTTCCATGTTTTAGATTACGCCACAAGACATTTCCTCGACCTACATTTTTAGATTCCCAAAACATTAGAGTCGAACAAAAATTTATGGTTTACATCTAAACTACACCTTGCGGACAGTGAATTATAATCGAAATAAATACTGAACGCTGTAACCAATTTTGTTAGTTTTATGTTTTTAATATCACTATTATTTATTTTAATTAATCATATCTGAATGTAACCAAATAACTGTTTAGTGTCATAGAAACCAAACCATAAATGATTTTGGAAACATACAGTGTATCTGCAGTATTTTAAATTTTATTTTACCGTTAGTAGAATATAATTTTTATTTTATTCTACGTATAGATAGTATCTACATACATGCACTGGGTTTATACGTTTTAGAAGCTCTATTTGTAGAAAGGACTCTTTTTCGCTAAGTTTAGGAGAGCGCTAAGTTTTTTTAACTCTGTTGGCATAGATCCTAGAAGCTTTTGATGATTCGGTAAATAGAGAACCATAGTCTATTACAATAACCAGCTGTCAAACATGAACGGGTAATGCACTCACAGACGTGAATGTTTTACACGCGCAAAATAACTGTCGGCTTTGTACATTTATTAGCTTTAATCCGAATTTTCTTCATTGAATTCTTGATGAAACTTATTTGGATTTAAATAAGTATTCATTTTTTAAAAGTTTCATATAATTTAATTATTTCAAAAGATTGAAATAATTAAATTATATGAAACTTTTAAAAATGAATACTTGTTTTAATTCGAATGTTAAATAATATCAGCTGGACCGAAATTGAAGGTTATTGCTCGAGCCCTACAGACGCTAGATTACAAACTGAGTGAATGTCAAAAAGGAACTTTTAAAGAGACTATTAGTTAATGATACTTTTTGTCATGATTAACAAATCTAATTAAACAAAGTATGAGTTATTAAGTTGTTTGAAGAACTAGTTGTTGTAGCTGTTGTAACTGATTGTCAGATTACGGTGTGTACTCTTTTTTGTGTGTGATAGTAAAACCAACTCAAACTTATGACATTGTCTTTGGGTTTGATTGGGAGTTGCGTTGCATATATGGGTTTTCTCATGTGCTAACTCCTAAACCCAGAAGCGTCGCCCAATTAGAAGCGGCCAAGTCATACTGCTATATATAATATATATATGGTCCAAATATTTTGTCTTCAAATTTATTTAGTAATATATACAGGGTGTCGGTGAACTCTCTGGACATAGTTTGTAGACATGTTCCTTGGGTCAAAACAAGAATATTTTACCATATAAACAGGGGTCTCCGGCGCTTCGCTGTCCGTCTGTCTGTGTGGATGTATTTTTTACTAAAATAATAATGACAATAAAACTAATGAACTAATTTTCACCAAACTTTGGTCAAAAAATTAAAATGCCATTGTTAAATTAGGAAAAAATATTATTTCATTTAACCTTCAAATTTCAAAATGGCGGCCGTTTAAAAGTTTCAAAGTTTGTATAACTCAAAAAAGAGTACTTTGACAGAAAATGTATAGGAACAATTACTTTTAGTGTATTTATTTTTCCTTACTAAAAATGTATAAACTTTGAACATCGAATGAGAAATAACAAAGTTATTGTAATTTCTGTTTTACCGGCCCATGTCCGCCATGCGTTCCTCCAGTCAGCTAACGCAACAACAATGGAACTGACTACATTATTGCCTACATTCAGGAGTTTGTTAAATTCGTTTGGACATCTCTACAAACAATAATTAGTCTTTCCATGTATGCTACCGTGTCGAAGGTCGTCATTTTGAACAGCTCTTGCACGAACAAATAAATTACAATTTAAGTCCTCTGTTTTGGTAGATTAAATAGAAAATTAAATAAAAAGTTAAAAATGTAATTTTTTATTTTAAACTGTTTTATTTATTGGGAATTTCAACAAATTAAATTAAACTAACGCGAATGTATGAAAAGGTTAACTAGTTGACCTAGTCAGCTAAAAAATCTTAGTTAAAACTTTAAAGTAAATTAAGTTAGTTAATGTCGGAGTTCTCCTATGAATATCTCTACTCAAAAGCCCAAACCTAACCTAAGCTTTGAAAAAAAGGATTTTGAAGCAATAGTTTTCTGAAGACACAGTTATTACTATTATTATGAAAGTTTGATAGTTTTAAATAAGTAAAACAATATTTTTATTTAAAATTGTCCATTTATCTTCCAGAACAAAGGACATAAAATGTAATTTATTTGTTCGTGCAAGAGCTGTTCAAAATGACGACCTTCGACACGGTAGCATAACCGGAAAGATTAATTATTGATTGTAGATATGTCCAAACGAATTTAACAAACTCCTGAATCAAAGTAATGTAGTCAGTTCCATTGTTGTTGCGCTAGCTGACTGGAGGAACGCATGGCGGACATAGGCCGGTAAGACAGAAGTTACAATAACTTTGTTACTTTTCATTCGACTTTCAATGTTTACACATTTTTAGAAAGGAAATCAAATACACTAAAAGTAATTGTTCTTATAAATTTGTTGTAAAAGTACTCGTTTTTGAGTTATTCAACTTTAAAAATTTCAAACGGCCGCCATTTTGGCATTTGAAGGTTAAATGAAATAATATTCTTTTCCTGATTAGACAATGGCATTTTAAATTTTTGCCCAAAGTTTGGTGAAAATCAGTTTGTTAGTTTTAGTAACATAATTATTTTATTAAAAAACATCCACACAGACAGACGGATAACGAAGCGCCGGAGACCCCTGTTTATATGGTAAAATATTCTTGTTTTGACCCAAGGAACATGTCTACAAACTATGTCCAGAGAGTTCACCGACACCCTGGACCAAAAAAGTACCTATATGCCTATACCTAACTTCAACCTCAGTAGAGACTCACCCTGTATCACGTATATCTGATACATATAGGTGATTGATTTAAGTGTGACAGTTAAATTTCGGATTGAAGTCATGTGTTTTTTGAAAATGTTGGTAATGGCATGCTCTGTAAAGTTGTAGACGAAGAAAATGGCCATTTCAAAATTTTTATTTCGGCCGCCATTTGTCCAATATGGCGGCCAACTCGAAAATTTCTTATGGAACACCCTATATAAAGTTATGATTTTGGATTCTACGCAATAATATAAGACTTTTTTATAATTGAAATTTTTTGGATATCTCTATTAGTTTTCAAGATATTTGCGTTTACAGTTTCGAAATTGTCCATTTAAAATGCATTGGGGATTTGGTGATTGATTTAAGTGTGACAGTTGAATTTCGGATTGAAGTCATGTGTTTTTTGAAAATGTGGGTAATCTACGGTTGGATTCAAATCAAAACAAAGTCAGCTGATAAACGGCAAACACTATTGTTGACTTGGCAATATTATTGATTCAATACACACATTGTTGTCATTAGTTTTGTGTTGTTTACTTCACTATGAATTTCTCCCACGACGAAAAGCTAGATGTGTTAGAGTCATATTTTACTTGTGATAAAAGTGCATCCCTAGCCATTGCAGATTATGCTCGAAGATTTCCTGACCGACGAACTCCAAGCAGAACATTCGTATTGAAAATCATAAAAAGTCTGACTACTCAAGGATCATTTGTAAAGTTTAACCGAGGGAGAGCGCGGGCTATTTCAGAAGAAGATGAAATCCATATCTTAGCCTACGTTAACGCACATCCTGAGAGTAGTATAAGACAAATTGCTTCATTGTTGTCGCTCTCATACTATAAAGTGCAAAATGTCCTCAAACGACATAATTACCATGACTTCCACATTCGACCTGTCCAAACCCTGCACGTTGGAGACGAACACCATAGAATGGTATTTTGTCAGTGGCTGTTGGATAACAATAACTTTTTAAGCAAAATTGTAATTTCTGATGCCCACAACCCCGTTTTGTGATGCCCACAACCCCTAAGTTAAGTAACTCATTAAAAATGCCACTGGCGTAGACAGCAAAAAATATTTGGACCGATGAAGCATGTTTTCAAATAAAGGCATGTTCAACAGAAAAAATACTCACTATTGGTCTCAACACAATCCACTTCAGTTTGTAGAAGCAAACCCACAGCGCAGATTTTCTGTCAATTGCTGGTGCGCATTGATGGGCTCTAAAGTGTTGGGTTTCAGGTTCTTTGAAGGTAACCTTACTGGTGCGCGTTATCTGGAGTTGTTGAGGGAGTCTTTGGTAGAGTGTTTGGAAGATATTGAATTTGAAACGAGACAAAACATCTATTTCCAACATGATGGAGCTCCACCACACAATCTTGGACAAGTTGGCAATCTTCTAGAAGAGTATTTTCCGAACAGGTGGATTTCGAACAATGGACCGATTCGATGGCCTGCAAGATCACCGGACTTAACACCGATGGACTTTTTTTGTGGGGTCGAGTTAAAGATCAAGTCTACAAGAAAAGTTATGCCTCTGTCGACGAGCTTACAGTTGAAGTCACCAATGTACTGCGGTCTCTAACATGAAATGAGGTGGTACGTGCAACAAGGAGTGTTGGGAAAAGAGCGCGGGTTTGCTTACAGCAGAACGGTTTCCAGTTTGAGCATTTATTATAATTCACCTGTTTAGCCTTGGCATTATGTTTTTTTTATGTTTACATTAGAATTAATATTCCCAAATGTATTTTTGTTAAAATAATTATAATTTAGATACGCGTGTATAGCCTAGTTATCATTTATACCTATGTAATCTTTATAACATAATACCTTTTCAGTTACTTCTAACTTTAAATAATAAACTACAATGTATTGTTACCAAAGCTAAGCATTTTTTACTTTACTTTACTTTACTTACTTTACAGAGCATGTCATTACAAACATTTTCAACAAACACATGACTTCAATCCGAAATTCAACTGTCACACTTAAATCAATCACCAAATCCCCAATGCATTTTAAATGGACAATTTCGAAACTGTAAACGCAAATATCTTGAAAACTAATAGAGATATCCAAAAATTTCAATTATAAAAAAGTCTTATATTATTGCGTAGAATCCGAAATCATAACTTTATATAGGGTGTTCCATAAGACATTTTCGAGTTGGCGCCATATTGGACAAATGGCGGCCAAATAAAGTTTGAAAGGCCATTTTCTTCGTCTACAACTTTACAGAGCATGCCATTACCAACATTTTCAAAAACACGACTCGAAATTTAACTGTCACACTTAAATCAATCACCCTGTATACGTATATTCAAGATGTCGAAAACTAAAAATACTTTTTATATACAGTTTCCCAGACTACTCAAATTTGATTTTTTTTTCAGTAAAAAACCCAAAGTAAATAATAAAAAATAAGTGATTTAAAAATGTCCTCTTAACCACGAGTTGATATAGTTTACCTCGGTAAACGTAACTAGCCTATTTATCAGATGATACTATACCCGCGACTTATGGAAGATAGGAAAATGACTTTTGTTGCAAAATTTACTTAACATGTATGCAATAAAGGATTAGTTGCGATTAATCCCAGGAAAATTCTTTAACTAATTTAGTTAAATATTAGTATAACAATTGATCGATATTTGTACTATTGTTTGTCAGTGGTCTTGATAGTAAATAACACTAAAAAAGAGTTTTATAGTTTTAAAACTTAAAGAAAGAAATAAGAAGCCGAACTTTATTTGTTTTAAAATTTGTCGTATAGTGTCTTAACTAATTATTAAATCCTCAATACAATGGAAAAGCTATAGAACATGTACAAAAAATGGTTTCACTCTGAAAATAGTTCGGAAAAAAGGACTAAAATATTAAAATAAACATTTTAATAAATCTACACTAATAAATATGTTAAATGTTTCCGTTTATCATACTTTTCAAAAAATGTTGACATAAATAATAAAATTGGTACATTTTATGTTATCTGAATAGTTTGATTCGAAACTGCACTTTGCTAACAATGTTAGTAGAATACATTTGTGATAACTCCTAACTCTCCTGTTCAACATGGTCTGTCGTAAATATAACCGTTCTGATAAACAGAGCTTAATCAACTGATAAGCACTTGCTTCCGCATTTGCATGGGGTTGATAAGGGGATCATGACACTTGAGTCTAAAGTGACGGGGACTCGTGGCATGGTCCTGTAATCCAGCTTCATGGAGGTCGGGTTTTGAGGATGATATAGGTCTAAAGCGGCTCAGATAGTCTCAGTGATAATCTGATGATATCCGCATCAACTCCCACCATCGTTTAGACATATCAGACCATCACCTGCGTGGTTCGGAAATCACGTTAAGCCGTTGGTCCTTGTATTTCCATTGGTCATTGGGCTATTAATTAATGACCCATTCTAAGGAAGAGTCGGCCTTAGTTTGTAACAAGACTAGACCTCATAACTCATTACTACCACTCATCACACTCATCCTTCACCACTATTATCTCAAATAGTGTTTTAGTGAAAGTGGACAACACTTGGATAGTAATAGAACACAATAAGAAACATCAGACATTCGATCGTGGAAAGAAAGAACTGGCCTATAGAGTCCACACTCATCCACTACTCTTCCTGATATACGTCAATGATGTCAGTTTGTTAGTGTAAACGGGACAACTCGTCCAGTAGCAGATTAGACGACTCTGCTTCAAAATAAAATCAACCAAAGAGTAGGAAACGAAGAAATTTAAAATGCTCAACAGCGCAATATAGCAACCCAATATCGCTGGGACTTTGCACTATGTTCTTTGTTAATCGAAAAAGTAACAGGTCAACTTTCTTACTTATAACCGTTTATTAATAAGTGCCTTAAATTTTTGGATTAGTGCAATATCTGGGGAACGTGGAGGTCAAAGAATTAGGAATTTTTGGTCAAATGAAGGACTTAGTTCTACAGAGTATGTGTTAAGAGAAGAATTTAAGAAGTTATTGGAAACAACTCCAGTAAACCTCAGAAAAATATGATGTGAGGTTGAATGTACACTATGAACTTTGCGTGAAAACCACGTAGAGCAATGGAGGAAATGTAGCTTCCTTATAATATTAATTGTAAAAGAATAAGTACCAGTAATGTTTTGTACTTTGTTAGTCATTAAACATTTTGATTTGCTCTCTGATAAAACAACTCCTAGTTACCCTTTTACTAATTCAATTACAAAATATGTCTTACAATTATTTATAACTACCTTTTATTTATACGGTTTTGCCATTTGACTCGGAAGTTGTTGGAAAAGCTAAAAATTACAAATAGTTTTGTTCTACGACATTTCGTTCTGTTCGGCGAGAGAAATGAATAGCTCTATTTTTTATGACAATTCGCTAATTATAAATATCACTAAATCACTATTTGAGATGCCAACCACTCTCATGAGGGTATTTTAAGGCAAATATGTGGTGAGGGATGAGTGTGATGAGTGGTAGTAATGAGTTATGAGGTGTAGTTTTGTTACAAACTAAGGCCGACTCTTCCTTAGAATGTGTCATTAATTAATAGCCCAATGACCAATGGAAATACAAGGACCAACGGCTTAACGTGATTTCCGAACCACGCAGGTGATGGTCTGATATGTCTAAACGATGGTGGGAGTTGATGCGGGTATCATCATAAGATCACTGAGAATATCTGAGCCGCTTTTAGACCTATATCATCCTCAAAACCTGACCTCCATGAAGCTGGATTACAGGACCACGCCACGAGTCCCAGTCAAATATTGGAATCTTTAATAGTTTGCAAATATCTACACATCCAAGCGATTAAGTTGACTTATTTCCGATTGAAATGCGAGAGCATGGATTGAAGTTAATATTTGGAGGATTTATTGAAAAGGAAAAAACTTTTGTCGCCCATGCACCTTCTCCGCACCATCACATTCCACTTCATTTCTCCCTACTCTGTGGGTGTGCTCTTGAAAACTGTACATATTGACATTAATCTCATAAGGCAGCTTGTAGTGCGCTTATAAGACTTGTATAAGCGCAAATTTATGGATTTTACTCACATGATTATATATCACATCCATAGATTATTTATATGGGTGTGGACTTGATTATAATATAAACAACGAAAAACGCTCCAATATTACTAGATAATTCGAAGTGTTGAATTATCATAAAAATATTTTCTCGAGTTCTATAACACAGGAACTAGATCGGACACTACTGAAAATTGCAATTTTTACCTTAAAACTAATATTTTCAAATTTTTCTTAAGGTGCTTACTTTAATAAGGTTGAAAGGTCTGAACAAACAAGGGATAGCATAACTTATAGCATTACATGAAGAAGTTCAACTCATGCAGGACTCTTGTTCGTTGAGTTCAGCCCGACCTCTGCCGGCTTCAACCCCAGTAGCTTTAAAAGATGTGGTAAATAGAAAAAGTATTCTATTATATTGAATTAACGTTCTATGTCTCCCAGTCTGTTAATTCTTCCTGCTTCTATTTTCATACTTTTATGAACACCACAGTTCACAAGTGTTTGAAGCAACTGTCACGCCGCAAAGACGATGAGAAAATATTAATAACGGTGATAATATTGTCAGAGGATCTTGAGCGAGGTCCGCACGCGCTGGAACTCCAATACTGCAATCCTACAGATATTCTAAACCTTCTAAACATTCTAAACCCCTTAACTCTTGTTCTTGCACAGAGTGTTGAGTAGGTCGGGATTGATTTGTTTACAAAGCCTCTTGTAAGTAAAGTTAAAAAGAAAGTTAAGACTTTAAAAGTAACATTTTGTTCAACACGCTCTGTTCGCATGTTAGTCACACTTTTAGTCTAAATCTTCTAAAAAATCTCCTCTCATTTACTTTTTTTACCAGCTATACTTGTATTTTTTTGTAAACCCCTTGTGGAAAAATCATCAGCATGGTCAAATGTACCGTTAGCTAATTACAGCTGGTTTATAGTATTTTTAGAAACTATCTCTAAATTAGCAGAAAAACAATGACTTAAGAAATTTATTTAACTACTGATTCCCTGCATATGGCAACATCATTTCTAGAGATGGCGTGGTCCGGATCCGGAGGGTTCAAAGCTCGACCATTCGCTTTGTTTATTGCCTTAAATGATCTGAACATGTCTCTCCTTTCCATGAAGCAGCCAGATTGTTCCCCATGGAAGCTGTGTGGCGGATGTTGATGTGCTGCATGATTTCTCAGGACTCTGACGCTCCAATAGCTCGAATTTCTTTGTCAGATACTCTCTTTAGAACGAGGTAGGTTACAGGACAGCACACACGCCATGGTGGAGGCTTCATTTTCCCAAAATCAACCTTAAAATTCGAAGAAGTTTTTCTTACTTCGGACCGACGTTGTAAAAAGGGCTTCTCAATACTTTAAAGGTGTACAGTGTTAGTAACATACAATTTTTATCAAAATGCTGCTATGTTTATTGCTTCAGCCCTAAACTTTTTTGTAAACCTGAGTCAAATAATAAGCTTCTTGCTTTTTCAACAAGCGTTCTATTCATCCTTCCGCTTTTCCATTTTGCTCTGGCGAGTAAGGAATTGTTGTTTCATGTTTTATTCCACATTCCCTAAGATATTTAATCATTTCTTGATTACAGTATTCTCCTAGATTAGTCCTCAGTAGTGATTTAATTCGTTGTCAACTCTCGTTTTCAACCAAATTCTTAAACTCCGTCACTGAATCATTACTCTTTAAAAAATATACAAACACCTTTCTTCAAAAATCATCTAAAAATGTTAAAACATATTTTGAACCTGCAAATGAGGGGATTTCCATCGGTCCACATAAATCAGAATGAACAAGCTCTAGTACCTTAGACGAACAATTTTCACTTTCTGTAAACGGTAGTCTTGTCTGTTTTCCTTTCAGACATGTTGTGCAAAATCTATCTTCAACATGGCCTACTAGTAAGTTGTCCAGCCCATAAACATCACACTTTTTCATTCTGTTCAAGTATACTGAGTTAAATGTGCCCAACTACAAATCCAACCTATCTCTTGCATTGGCAATGAAATTCACTTCCTTTTATTAACCCTTCTGGTACTATGTTCCATGGTGTCTAATTTGAAGGTGTCGTTGATCAAACTTGCCGAAGCTACTAGCTCTTTACTTTCGTTATAAACTTTACATCCACTGGAATCGAAAACCACTGTCTTACCCTATTTTACTATTTGGCCTTTTGACAAAAGATTAGTACACAGCAAATAACATTTTGGAACAAAACTTGCTTGAATTAGCACAACAATTCTCTTATAAGATCAACATACCTAAACAATGATACAACTGTAAATAAACCAATAATAAACGGCTGTAATTATCTTTAAATTAATTCAAGAACAACATAAATTACTATTTCAGAATAATCGATTCCAAATCGATACCATAAGCCCAACTGAGACTAATGGATTGAAATAAGTAGTTGAATTGGATTTTTCAATAATAACACAATATAAGAATATACTTATCGATATCATACCTGAATCATGGATAAGTATCGTTCATCACTCGGCCCAAAGTGTCTTTTGATCCTCGCTCATTTGACGTTCTAGGCCGTGCCTTGGATGTTAACCTGAGCTCGTATCGAGAAGGTTCACTTTAGAACTTTGTGATGATATATACTGGATTAAAAATGATTTAGTTATATGCCAAACAGCTCAGGAGGCACAACAATACAATGTTTCAATTCCTTTTTCAAACTACTGCACTTGAACAAATTATAGTAATTTTTGGTACACAGCAGCATATATATGATGCAGTTAGTTTTGAAAATTAGTCATTACTGAAATTAAGGCTGATATTAAAATGATAACAACAGTTTAAACACTTCAAGACTTTGTATTTACTTCACCATTATTCCTTCAACAACAACATAAATTATACAAATGCAGCATAACAATAAAGCAGCTGATTTTAGCCACACTTGTAAATCAAATATTAAAACATCTTTCAGTGTATATACGTAAGGAAGCATACTCGGACCACTTTTTGTTTTCAGTATATTAGAAGCCTTTCTATTTGAAATCCTACTAAAGTACCCTCTACAGCAGTGACACGTCATATGTTAACTCACAGAAACTATAAAACTCTAACTGAATTAACAAATTTGCAAACAAGAAACTTAAATACTTGGTTCACAGCAAATAAGCTCATTCTAAATGTGTCCAAAACTTCAAATATAGACCTTAGCACCAAGCAATCCATACTACTATCGAGGAAGCAGCGCCGTCAAACCAGAAATTCCATTGCCAGTAATAACCAAATAACGTTAAGTTTTTAGGTTTAGTTTTGGATAGTAACTTAATAACGTGGAAAGGACATTATGCAAGAGTTAATTCCAAACTCAACTCAGCCTGCTATGCAATCAAACAGCTTGCCCCCTATGTGAAACTAAAACTTTTACTTCTTGTTTATAACTCCTATTTTCAGTCACACTTAAACTATGGTATAGTATTTTGGAAATTCAACAGTAGTCACAGTCAAAAGAGCCCTTAGAATGAATCATTCCGCGTCTTGACAGCTGTCAGAAAATTATTTTATAATTTCAAATTCTTCCATTATATGCTATGTACTTATATGAGGTTATTAGACTATTCAAACGGAATGAACATACCGATGGTACTTTGAACAATTTTCACCATGATTATAATACAAGAAACAGTCTTGCTTTTTGAGGTGCCTAAACATGAATTATCTTTATATGAAAAGGGTTTACTATTCAGGCCTAAAGTTTTTTAATATGCTTCCGGCTGAGTTGAGGATGGAACAATCGTACTCCCGATTTAGTTCTAGTCTTAAGCGTTTTTCTGTCTAGTGTAATTTACAATTTTAATGATTTTGCCAGTTTATGTAAATTGTTTGTTTCTAACATTCGTTTGGTTATTTGAGTTGATTATTATCTTTTGTTATATTTAATGAACGTGTACTCATAATTTTGATTGAATCTGATCTTTTAATATTTTGTATGTATATATTTTTACTCTAGTTCTCATTGATTGTATATATTTTAATTTACTTATATTTTACTCTACCTATTTGTATATATCTTGACGAAGCCTTTTGGTTGTACAATCTGTTTTGGTGAATAAAGTTATTTATTTATTTTATTTTATTTTGTAACAGTTAGAGCACAATTTGTTACATAGTTTAGAAATTTTCAAACATATCAAAACCGAAGAAATTCTTAAATACATCGTATACAGTTTTAGTGTGTTCGTAAATATGTGAATTGACAGAGTCAACTTCATCGCTGAAGCGTTTAGCTGTGTTGGTGAAGTTTTACGAAAAATTCCCTAGTCACGTGAGCATTAACATTGTAATTGCTTTTGGGTGCTTTCCACTCTAACTTTTCACCAAAGAGTGGGTTCAAGTTTTGCAAAAATATACGGCAGAGCATGACGAAGGCAGTGAGTAGCTAGGTCGGGCCTACTTCACCCTTAAATCAATCACAGTGCGCCACCCCTCCCCTACTCCCTTCTCACCTCAGTGTAACCTCCAGACTCAGCGTCGCCTCTATACCACTTATACCATGCCTTGCTGGCGAGATGGAACTCGTTTAGTAACACTCTCATGGTTATTAGAACGGATGGGGATCGTCCTGATTCTTTTCTCTTCGAAATAATAAAACAGTTTAAGGGGTAAGTTGGGACTTAGAAGAACTTGACCTTTACGTTACCTTTACTTTCCAAGGTTTGAGAGGGTAGAGGACTTTGTAGTCCTAACTTCGCCTCGTTAAGCAAGACAAACTTTACCTTTTTTAACTAGTGTCACAGGTGACTGCGAGGATCGAACCCGCGCCATCAGAAAGATGTACTTCCTACTAGTGTGAGCTACCAACCTGCCACGAAAGTGAAGAAATAGAACATTACTTTATTAGCGGATCCGTGGCAGATTGGTTCCGAACGCATCACTAGATAGATAGAACGCACCACAACAATAGATGGGACTTTGTAGTCCTAACTTCGTCTCACTAAACTCTACCTTCAAACTGTTTAACTCATGATATTCAGAGAAACTCGATACAAGGTATCCGACATTAATATATTAAGCAAGCAGGCATAAAGATTTACTTAAAAATTGAAACCTCATTTAGACTGAAACCTCTAATGGGACACATGTCACGAAAATATTGGAAGAATAGGACACTAAAACTAAAAAGATGAGAAAACTAAAAGATAATATTTGAGTGGCTAAGTTGAAGATTTTTGAAAGGCTAGTGCTTAGCTAAAAGCGACAACATGTAGTTAATAAAGAAGTTTGATTTCATATCCACTTCAGGGGTTTAGAGTATAAATATCTATGGCATATGATTTTGAGGAAATGGTTCTAATGCAAAGCGTGTTTCAACTTTCAGGAATGATTTAGTGTACTGATTCGCAGAGCTAACCTTTTGGTACCATGACAATCTCAGCTGTTTAGAGATTATTAATACTACTATCAGCCATTGATGCTTCTTCATTAACCGTGTGCATGTTTCTAATAAACTCAATTCTTCACGAAAATGCATTATATTTACAACTTAAATTCAAGAAAAACAAGCAATTGACACATTTCAAAGATTTAAATTTCTAAAAATAAATTCAACTTTAGCGATAATTTCTCTAATGTATGTACACGGAATATAAAACTATTTTACCAAATATCAGTCAAGATCATATTTCAAAGCATTCCAATAGGGCACATGGAAAAGGACACTCTATAGACTGGCCTTTTGTAGGTCTGTAGTTTAGAAGGACTGGGTATTATGGGTAAAAGTGGCGGGTGAGGTCCGGGGGACAATCCATCAAAATCCCTCTCAATAGCAGCGGGCTGATGTTTTATGTATGGTCTATATTTGTTTGGCGTCGTCGCCTTACAAGCGACAAAACAACAACGTTTCTCTAACTCTTATCGGGATGTTAGGGAGACATTTCCTACGGGTTTGTGGCTTCAATTGTTCAATCTATCAAACGTACTAGAACGTGTTTTCGTTTAAAGATATTGATACACTGTTGGTTGTAACATCGTGGATTTCTTAGAGTCAGGTGGAGAACAAAACAGAACTCCAGAACTTTTCTGGTTAACGAACATGACCAAGATATTTACAAAAGGAACATTTTGTAACAAATTTCATGAAAATCGGACAAAAATGCGACTTGTATATATACATACGTATATAAAGTGTCAAAAAATGCCCAAAACGTGTTTTGAGGATCCTGGTCAGTGCTCATTTCATGGGCCTGGGTCTTTACTGACAGCAAAAAATCGCATCCGTCCAAAAAGTTCGATAATACGATTCAGGAATTTTCGTAGGGAATTTTTGAAAAGACTGTTTTGTGTAGGACTACTTGTAACGTTAGTATCAAACAAAACAATATAAATAGTATATTTCATCACTAGGTCCTAAAGTGACTTTTTTTGACACGAGGTCAAGGATTAATGACCGAGGGGCAAAACACTTCAGGCCGAGGAAAGTGATGTTTGTCTATTTGGTATGATGCAAATAATAATGAAAATAAATGTCAAGAAATGTGTTTTAATATTATAAACAATTAATTAAAGTAAACATTGTTTTGAGCTCACAGTTTGAATTATAATGTTTTGAAGAAACTTAGCTGTTGCACTGATTTCCGTTCAGCTGGTGCCGTCAGTGTTAAATTTCAAAACAAACTCGATGAACAGCTGATGTCCATTACCTGAAAAAAGATCATCAAAACAATACTTTATTCACCTGGGTGTTGTAACATATGTTGAGTAGCTCTTGTGCTGTATGCAATATTATTACTTTTGTTTTAATCATCTGTTTTCGTTGTTGTTAAGTTAGACACAAACACAAGTTAGTTGACAATTATTCTTATAAAATAAACTAGTTAGTTATTTCTATTATTTCTTTATTCGACCTAACTTACATGGTGTCAGAAGTGGGATACAAAAACTAAAGCATTTGTTTGTTGAAATCCATTCAGTTACAATGTCTATTAAGCCACCAACAACATTTGAATTCACAGAGGACTGTGGCAAACAGTGGAAGATATGGAAACAGAGCTTCGAGTTTTATCTGAAAGCAACTGGTCTCTCAGAAAAAGACGACGATGTACAGGTAGCAACTTTGATGTCAATACTAGGATATGAAGCAATTCCTATATTCAATAGTTTTCTTTAAAAGAAACCGAGAAAATGATTTCAAAACTGTTATCAAACACTTTGATAATTACTTTCACCAAAACTAATGTTACATATGAGAGATATATATTTAATAGCTCAGTGCAGGAGATAATGAAAGTGTTGAAGACTACGTTGCTAAGCTAAAGAACCTATCACTTACCTGTGAGTTTGGTAGTCTCTCAGAGGACCTAATCAAAGATAGACTAGTCATAGGTCTTAAGAATGATGTGACAAGAGAAGCTACTATTAGAATCAAATCTTACACTTCAAAAGCTGTAGAAATTGCTCGCTTGTCGGAACAAACGAAAAGCAGTTGGAGTCATTAAGTAACAGACAGCCTATAAATGCTATAAACAAATACAATTTCAAGGATAATCAAACCAGTTCTACAGCAAAATCAAACTATCATAAAGACAAATTATTTCAATGCAACAACTGTGGAAACCAACATGGTCCTAGACAGTGTCCGGCATACAAACAGATTTGTAAAGGTGCTCTAAGCTTAACCATTTTGCCAAGTGTTGCAGGTCGGCTAAGAAACTTGATAGGCCTACACCTCCTGTTGACCAAGTTGACAACGATCAAGGAAATCTAGAAGCTGAGGTAGAATATCTTGAGTTTTGGAGATTTCTCGAGGAGAAGCTAGTGACAGATGGTCTGTAAACGTAAGATCATGTAATTACTCATTCAAAGCAATAATTGATTCAGGAGCTGCGTGCAACGTTCTGCCTAAAACGTTGCAATGCAGTTAAATTCAACCATACTGCCTTCAAAAACTAAGCATTTATTATCTTACAGTAAACATCAAATACATGTGTTAGGTGAAATCCAACTTGACTGTACAGTGGGGCAACGCTCACCCAATAAATATCACATTCTTGGTAGCTGACAGTAACCAAGTATCACCCATTTTAGGGCTTAAAACTAGTGAACATATAGGCCTAATTAAAAGACTGGACAAATTAGACGAAACTTCAAGTGGCCTTGGAACCATTAAGAATTTTGTCTATGACATTGACTTGGTAGACAATCCAGTATTCAAAATTCATGCCGCAAGAAGAATTCCATACGCAATAAAGGATGAAGTAAAAGCGGAACTAGACCAAATGCAGAAACAAGGTGTGATTATACCAGTTGATAAACCTACCCCAGTAGTTTCACCACTTGTTGTTGTCAGACAAAAGAAAAATACGTCTTTGTTTGGATCCAACCGAAGTAAATAAAACATCTTGAGAAGGCA
Organism: Matsumurasca onukii; assembly: GCA_018831715.1. NCBI lineage: Eukaryota > Metazoa > Arthropoda > Insecta > Hemiptera > Cicadellidae > Matsumurasca > Matsumurasca onukii. Next base: position 27,703,763 of record CM032062.1, on the reverse strand, counting down.
TTTCCTTTAAAAACACTCGATGATATCCTGACCAACTTAAAGCATGCTAAATATTTTACAAAACTAGATGAAAAAGGATTTTGGCAAATCAAAGTAAGTAAAAGAACACAAGACTATCTGACCTTTGCAACTCCTTGGGAAGATATACATTTACCAGGCTACCATTTGGGTTAGCGTCAGCACCTGAAGTGTTCCAAAAGCTAATCAGTGGTATACTCAAAGGCATTCCAAATACAGAATGTGCTATGGATGACATCATTATTTACGGAAAAACACTTAGTGAGCTTAGGTCCATTACTGATCAAGTAAAAAGTAGACTGAACGAGTTTGGAGTCAAGTTGAACCAAAACAAGTGTGAGTATGACAAGTTGAAAATTAAGTTTTGGGACATGTAATCAGTGCTGACGGTGTTGACATTGACAATGAAAAAATTGATTCTATTGAACAATTGAAGTCTCCTACAAACCTAAAGGAACTACGAAGGGTAATGGGAATGATGAACTACTTATCCAGATTTATTCCAAACTACTCTGAATTGATTGTCCCGTTACGAGATCTTCTGAAGAAAGACAAAGCATTCTTATGGACAACAGACCAAGAAGATGCGCTGAAAAAACTGAAAACAGCCATATCTTCTGCTCCGACCTTGGGATTTTACGACGTAAACAAACCCGTAACATTGTCAGTTGATGCTAGCCAGCACTCTATTGGAGCTGTTTTGCTACAAGAAAAACCCATTGCTTACGCTACAAGATCCTTTTCATCTGTGGAACAAAATTTGCCGCAAATAGTTAAGGAAGCTCTAGCTGTGCAATTTGGTTGTAAGAAGTTTCACTCTTTCATCTATGGAAAAAAAGTGTTGATAGAAACTGATCACCAACCACTGGAAACCATATTCAAGAAAACACTGAGCGAAGCTCCAGTTCGACTACAGAAAATATTTCTAGAAATAATGCCTTATAATCCAAAAATTGTATACATAAAAGGAAAAAACATGCACGTAGCAGATGCACTCAGTAGAGATTGCCATCCTACAACTTTGAACTACACGGAATGTGATAGAGACTTTGACGTAATGTCACTCTGGGTTGTGCAGCCTCGACGTAACCTCTCCCGAGTAAGAGAAGAAACAGAAAAAAGTTCTACTCTTCAAGAACTTACTCAAACTATTAACCAGGGCTGGCCAACTTCAAAATCAAATCTATCTTCTGTATTACAGCAGTTTTGAACTACAGAGATCAACTGGTTGTTGATGATGGTCATTTATAAAGGAAATCAGGTTCTTTTGCCTAAAACTATGAGATACGACATAATGAAAAGATTACACTCGGGACATCAAGGTATCCAATCGTGTTATCAGCAAAAAGAAGCTTTGTATTGGCCTAACATGCTTGAAGAATTTACAGACTTTGTCAGAGGATGTTCTGTTTGTCAATCTCAAAGCAGATCAGAAGTTAAGGAACCTATTGAAAGCAAGTACGTGCCTCACAGGCCTTGGGAAGTAACCGCCACTGACCATTTTGAATGTAACGGAAAAACTTTCCTTGTTCTAGGAGACAGTTATTCTGGTTACTTTGAGATAGCCGAAGTAACCTCTACCTCAACAACAGTTACAATTAACCACTTGAAGAAATGGTTCTCCGTTCATGGCGTACCTGACATTTTAGAGTCAGATAACATGCCATTCAATTCCACTGACTTCAAAACGTTTGCGAGTCGATGGGGTTTTCAACAAGCATTATCATCCCCGAACTTTCCAAGAGCAAATGGTCTGGCAGAACGTTTTGTTCAAACTGCCAAAAATCTTGTCAAGAGATGCTCCCAAGATAAAAGTGACATTTATGAAGCACTTCTTAACTACAGGAACACTCCAAGATCTCCTGAGTTAGGATCCCCAGTACAAAGGCTAATGTCAAGACGCACTCAATCCCTAATTCCGATACCGAACCATTTGTTGTTGCCAACCGTTGTTTGTCCAGAAACGGTACACAAAAAGCTTAGTGAGGAAAGACAGAAACAGAAGTTATATGCAGATAGAGGATCTAGGTTTAAGAAACCTCTAGAAGAAGGGGAAAAAGTGAGGGTACAAGAAGGACCCAGAAACTGGAGTTTGGATGGTACAATCTTACAGAGGCTCAACAATAGATCCTACATAGTCGAGAATGGAGGAAAAGTATATAGAAGAAATTCTCACCACCTTGCTCCTCTACACCATCCACCTGTGCCGCAGATTCATCAATCAGACCGAAGCAGTACTGAGAGGCCAAACGACAACGAAAGCCATGATCGCAGACCAGAACCTAGTGGGAGAGACGCCAATGGAGAAACTTATAGCCGATCCGGAAGACTACTCAAAAAGCCAGACTACTTTAAAGACTTTGTAACAAATTGAATTTTCTTTAAAAAAAAGGAGATGTAACATATGTTGAGTAGCTCTTGTGCTGTATGCAATATTATTACTTTTGTTTTTTAATCATCTGTTTTCGTTGTTGTTAAGTTACACACAAACACAAGTTAGTTGACAATTATTCTTATAAAATAAACTAGTTAGTTATTTCTATTATTTCTTTATTCGACCTAACTTACAGGTGTAAAGGAAAATACAGAGCTCTGTGAATACATGATGATAAAAGCAGCTGTTTCAGAGCAAGTGACAAAAACCACACTGCTTATGTTTTATTAACCACACTACCGGATTAACCGCCCATCGTCTTAAGTGTTTTTTAACGTTTTACTTAAATTTACCTCGTAAATTGGAGAATCCATAAGTTAATATGAAGCAGAAATGTATATGAAACGTTTTATTCCAGTGGAAGTTTGGGTGTCGTAAAGTAGGTTATGTATAAGTCCCTCAACACACGGCGTCCTGACATTTACTAGATGACAAGGTTATCCCCCTCACCCCTCCATACCTCTTCATGTTATCAGAATCAGATGCTCTACCTTATACGAATGACAAATGGACATAAAGGGTGTGTATGGATAAATACTTTACGTAGTGTATTTTTTGTGTAACTTTTAACAACGAAGACAGTTACTTGTTAAGTCACTGTACAGCTTCCTCTTATATTTATATATTAAGAGTTTTGTTTTGTTAGAACCCCATTTTGTAGCCAAACCCATTGAATTTACTTATAGAGACTCAACTCAAAAGGGTATCTTTCTTTGAGTTGAGTTGTCACTCTATGTGTAGTGGGACTCGTGGCGTGGTCCTGTAAACCAGCTTCATGGAGGTCAGGTTTTGATGATAATATAGGTCTAAAGCAGCTCAGATAGTCTCAGTGATCATCTGATGATACCCGCATCAACTCCCACCATCGTTTAGACATATCAAACCATCACCTGTGTGGTTTGGAAGTCACGTTAAGCCGTTGGTCCTTGTATTTCCATTGATCATTGGGCTATTACTCGTAATTAGTGACCCATTCTAAGGAAGAGTCGGCCTTAGTTTGTAACAAGACTACACCTCATAACTCAATAACTCATTACTACCACTCATCACACTCATCCTTCACCTTATTACCTCTTGAGAGTATCTCAAATAGTGATTTAGTGGGCGTTGATGACGTCCAGCCTCCAGCTGATTTTAAAGTGTGTTCTGTTTCCGACTACTAGTTCAAGTTGACACTTTATTTGAAATGCCTTATACAAAGTTGCTCTCACAAAGTTGGCATTCTAAACAAAGGCATATAATTAATAAATTATCCGTTCCTGATTGGTAATTTTCAGAATCGAAGAAACTTTTCGGAAACCAAACATAAATAACGTCTTCATGAAGAGCTCTGATTTAGGACATCAGACTTCATGTAGTTAACACCTAATTGTTAACTGTACGGTCAGTATGTGGTAATATTTGAACCGTTTAAACTCTAATTGGAGAATTCATTCTTTGGTGTCCACAAATAGCGCATAACCTCCCGTGTAACGAGTGGTCTCGCTAAAACGGTGGGTTGTGCATCATTGATAAAGGTCGTGGGGTCAATCAGCTGTCTTTATTGACGCTTTTCAAGACACTCCCTGTCGACTCCGTTTCTCTCACTTGTCTCTACGTTTTTCATTCGTCCTGTCTTTCTTTTTTGTTTCTTACGTCACTCTATTTAGTTTTGTGCTCAGAAGGTCCTTCTCCCTAAATCTTTGTATTAATAATGTAAAATTTACGACCCATATATTCTTTTGAAATATTATAAGCAAGTCACGTTATGTATTTTATTTTTCACCCCTTAAAGAGTTACGACAAAGTATGAGACTGGGACTCGTGGCGTGGTCCTGTAATAAAGCTTAATGGAAGTCAGGTTTTGAGGATGATATAGGTCTAAAGCGGCTCAGATAGTCTCAGTGATCATCTGATGATACCCGCATCAACTCCCACCATCGCTTAGACATATCAGACCATCACCTGCGTGGTTCAAGTGACGTTAAGCTGCTGGTCCTTGTATTTCCATTGGTCATTGGGCTATTAATTAATGACCCATTCCAAGGAAGTGCCAGCCTTAGTTTGTATCAAGACTCTAACTTATTACTTACTACCCCTCATCACACTCATCCTTCACCACATATTTGCCCTAAAATACCCTATTGAGAGTGGTCGGCATCTCAAATAGTGATTTAGTGATAATATTTCACCATATAAACAAAGGTTTGTCTGTGTGGATGTGTTTTGACTAAAACAGTAATGACAATAAAACTTATGCACCGATATTAACCAGACTTTGATCAACGATTTAAATCGCAACATGTCTGCAAAGAATGTCCAGAGAGTTCACCGACACCCTGTATCCTTTTAGTAAACTCGTAAATTACCAGTCAAAAATGAAGAAGTGAAACAAAACTATTTTGTGTAGTGTGTCTTATCTTTCAAAGTTCAACACAAATAACTACACCGAGTAATGTGAAGTAACCTAATATTGCCCAACTGCGAGTAGATTATTTTATTAGAGCGTCTCATAATTTGAAGCCGTGCTGAGTTCAGACAAATGATGCACAACGTTTTAACCGACAGAGCTACAGACAGACTCACTAGCTAAAGTAAGACCATAATTCTTGCAATAGTATGGAAAACATGCTTGTACAGTCTTCAAACTTGACTGGAAACAATGTACTCAGCAGACTTACTGGGACTCGTGAGCCCTGTAATCCATGGAGGTTAGGTTTGAGGATGAAATACGTCTAAAGCGGCTCAGATAGTCTCAGTGATCATCTGATGATACTCGCATCAATTCCACCATCGTTTAGACATATCAGACCATCACCTGCTTGGTTCAGAAGTCACGTTAAGCCGCTGGTCCTTGTATTTCCATTGGTCATTGGGCTATTAATTAATGTCCCATTCTAAGGAAGAGTCGGCGGAGTTTGTAACAAAACTACACCTCATAACTCATTACTACCACTCATTACACTCATCCTTCACCACATACTTGCCTTAAAATACCCTCGTGGAGTGGTCGGCATCTCAAATAGTGATTCAGACTTCATTTAAGTTTAGTGCTATAGATTAGGTAAATTGCATAAATAACGTAGCATGATTACCGAGTTGAAAGATCTAAGTGCTAAGCTTACACCATTACCGGCAGAACAAGAGTCTACATTTCATCCTTAGCCTGGAGACTGCTTTGCTACAGAAAGTTAAAGATCAAGGACATATAAAACTTAGTAGCTCTGCACTCAAACACCTTCATTAAGATTCTAGGTTAGGTCTATTTAGGTCATACGAGTAGATGAAAATGCAAAATAGACATTATTTATAGTACTCTTATTGGAAATATAGAGAAGGAAATATTGGAGATATTCATATCTACCATGATACGTCGTAGAACAAAGCGGAAAGTAGTTTTAATCATCTCTACACCTACTCAAATAGAAAAACATGCTACGTACAAGTGTGTTTATTTATACAAATTTATCTTGAAAACCTAAAAACATCATTAAGGAATCGTGAACGAGATCAAAAAGGTGTCTAACACCGCAAATTCCTGCCTAGTATGAAAACTATTTTAACTGTCAGTAGAGCATATATTTGCTGTTCAAAATTAACCAGAACACAAAACGAGATAACTTACACAAATAAAATAGGATCACTTTCCATATCTCCATCTTGGGGAAAAACCTTTTCTCCGACCATTGATGGTATTCTTTGACATCTCCTCGACTCCTTCTACAAGCACCGAGAATTTGGTTACGATCAAAATAGTTTTTGTTGCCATTTTTCACGATAATCTTGTGTTATCAAGTGTATCATGTGTTATCTCGTTTTTAAATAATTTTATTCCTATGCTGACTTTTATTGCGAAGTCGTTGATTTTAAAACCCAAACAAAAGTGCCGAACTCATCTAACCATGGTCTAGCCAATAGTTAACATAGTGCCCACGTTTTAGCACACTGTCTTTTGGTCCTTGGAAATGTCCTTTTAGCTCTCTAAGTCAACCTGTACAATATTCAAAATATTTTCGTAGATAAAATCACACAAAATACCCTTATATCCTTGCTCCTATGTGGGCTGCAATTGCCCCCCTCCCAGCATGGCCCTGGCAACTAAGGACTGCTACTAGATCGATGTTAGCGTGTAGCGTAAGTAGCGTGAGCGCTCGGAGTAGCGTGTCCTCGCTGTCGATCCATTCTACACAATTAACTCCGCTTTACATACGAGACCTTTGGAAGCTCCGAGTTGGAATTATGTTTTTGAGTAAGGGCATGTGGTTGCAAGCGAGATATAGTGGCATTTGCTGTTTAAGAAAGTGTCATTTGCTGCCGTTGGGTGTTAAGAAAGTAGTTTGGGAGGTTTCACCCGATTACGAGACTAAATAATGTAGCAACCTACTACTCAACCTCTCCCTGTAGGCAATAAGGCCAATATGAAACCAATATCAATTAGGCTATATCATTTAGGATTTAAACAGTCAAAATTAATAAGCTTCTGTGGCTTTTAATTTGTTTGGTAGATGGACCTTGTTCGAGACATGGCGACTGTCTTGAATCTAATCGAAATCCTTGATCAAATCGCAGAAAAAGTAGGTCTATATATTTCGTTCGAGAAACTGAATTTATTTCCTACCTTAAATCTGCCCTTTACATTAAACTACATTAAATACGGTAAAATTAAAAGAATTCGTCAGTTTCAGTACAGTAATTAAATTATGATGTTGTCAACCCAGAATGCCTTTATACAGGAGCACCCATAGTTCTTGATAGAAAAATGGATTTAAATCGAATTTAAAAAGTGAAAGGAGATAGGAATATACGAGTACAGTATAAGGTCCAATCCACACTGAATCACAAACTTGCAGATTTCACAGTAATAAAGAAATAGAAATATACTGAAGTCCATAGACATTAAGAATCCTAGGTTGTAAATTTACGACCATGTGAAAATGCAGCCTTATTCTAGTCTAGACTAACAAAGCAAATTTTAGAATTTCATGAATTTGAAGTAAGGCGAAAGTAGAAACAATTTAATAGATTTTCGGTGGAAACGTATTTAAACCAAAGTATTTGACTAAACCATGATCAGATGGGAGTTAGTAAAAGGAGGAGTAGCCTTGAATAATGAACTTTTGTTATGTCTTTTTGGTAGGTACTTAATAATATGCCGGCTAGTACAGTATTACGCATACTTACATGTCAACTTGGCTCGCGCTGAGATTTTCGTTTCTTTATAAGTAAAAATGTAGGGGAGAGACGGGCAAAGTGGCCATATGCCCTTATCGTGATGGATAGTGCTGCAAAAATGCGCGGAAAATTATAACAACTAGCTCTCTATCGTCCTAGTGTTGTCTGTGAGTTTGAAGAACTAGACCGCAGCCGTTCACAGGAAAAATATTTTTTGTGTTTTGAGTTCTGTGTTTTTGTGAAGCCTGAGTTCTGGTTAACACCAAATATTTATGATTATAGCCTTATGATACGCTGTTGTTGGATTATTGACTATAATCGAGTTAATGTGTATTGAATCAGGCTTGAAAACGATGTGTGTTTGAATGTACCAACATTTGTGGGTTAGGTCACATTAGGTCCTACGTACATAAATAATACGCCTGGCCACTTTACCCAACCAACCTAGGGGGACAAAGTGACCATTTTGTACTTTTTCAAACTTTAAATAATAAAAAGTGAGAACTAAATGTTTCATGTAACTTAACTTATTTATAGAACGCATCGATCTTGGTTTGAGCTAAGTTAGTAATGTTGTGACAGGTGTAAAATTACAAAGACAAAAAGTGGTTTTTCCCCACCCTTCCTTACCTAATAAAACATTGAATACGTTTTGCAATCAAAATGTTTCATTTGACGCACTCCTTGGTATTAACAATTGTTTCACATTTTGTATCATTCGCTCTCAACGTATATAATGAATACTCCGTCAACTATCTCTTACCTGCGTAAAAAGAAAAACAGAAGCTAGCCTACATTAGCAAATAAAGGCGAGACAGCGAAGTCGCTATTCACAGACAGAGCACAGAAATAGTGATAATCGATACGTCATCAGCACAACACAGAGGTTAAACCGAGCCAGATCAATGTCGGAATATTCACTCTGTCGTTACAACGTCCTCTGCTGAGCCAACGCTTCCGGTTATCGCTGCAAAAAAAGTAACGATATAATCTAACCGACTGGGACTTGTGGCGTGGTCCTGCAATACAGCTTCATGGAGGTCAGGTTTTGAGGATGATATAGGTCTAAAGCGGCTCAGATAGTCACAGTGATCATCTGATGATACCCGCATCAACTCGCACCTTCGTTTAGACATATCAGACCATCACCTTCGTGGTTCGGAAGTCACGTTAAGCCGTTGGTCTTTGTATTTCCATTAGTCATTGGGCTATCAATTAATGACCCATTCTAAGGAGGAGTCAGCCTTAGTTTGTAACAAGACTACACCTCATAACTCATTACTAACACTCATCACACTCATCCCTCACCACATATTTGCCTTAAAATACCCTCATGAGAGTGGTCGGCATCTCAAATAGTGATATAGTGATGACTGCAGTCTATGGGTGAAAATACGAGTATTTCGAGGGATTAGAAGCCTCGCGTCAACTTTGTACACCGTCTTTGACTAGCTTTACAAGGTTAGCAATAAAACACTGATTGCGTGTGATAGTTTTCAATACAAATCAAAACTATTTGTACGTGATATCAAATAAATTATCTAGGGTGGATTGGATACATTTTGTTATTCTATTTATAAAATGGGTTTCAGAGCTCTAAAGTTTTGAATTTTTAATAGTAACAATATTAATAAAGCAGGCGTTTTTAGATTGCTTTTACATAGCTTCTCCCAAATCACAGTGCAGGGCTGTGCGGAAATCTTTATTCTGTAAATAGACCAAATAAATTTTAGTACAGTCGTTATATACACCTTATTTACTAATAATATAATGTACGGGTATATTATTTATTAACAAAAGCTGAAATATAAAAGCAAAGAAATAAATTACACTTGCTAGTTGTTATTTATAGATTTAATAAGAACTCGTCAACAGAGTAACAGGCTCTTTCTAAAAGGTGGTCTTTAAGTATTGAACCTTTATATCCTGAAACATCCTTACATGCACAAGAAAAACCCGATGGAGGGCTGATATCATAATTACCGCGATCAGCGTCAAACTACGTCCTACCACCTCACGACTGAAAGCCTATGAGAAACAACCCACCTACATGGGAATTAAATTTCTGAACACCTTGCCTACGGAAGTAAAGCTACCAGACAATATACAACTGACCAGGAAGGGATCTACATGGCTTGTAGAGCGTCCCTACATACAGCTTGGAGGAATTTCTTCAATACTTGTATTATATAGAGTCACTTCAAGAAGCATCAAGACTATTATGTTATTGACACCATTTATAATCTCAAAGATGATAAATAAAGCATTATTCTATTCTACAATGTGCCACAGTTTGATTGTGGTGCGCTACAATGTGCTACAGTTTGATTGTGGTGCGCTACAATGTGCCACAGTTTGATTGTGGTGCGCTACAGTTGATTGTGGTGCGCTAGAATGTGCTACAGTTTGATTGCGGTGCGCTACAATGTACCACAGTTTGATTGTGGTGGGCTACAGTTTGATTGTGGTGCGCTACAATGTGCTACAGTTTGATTGCGGTGCGCTACAATGTGCTACAGTTTGATTGCAGTGCGCTACAATGTGTTACAGTTTGATTGCGGTGCGCTACAATGCGGCGTTGTATTGATTCCGTGAGAAAGCGCGCGGCAATCGATGCGCTTTCCACCCACAAACCAACAATCCTGACCCAATTCATCGCCTCAATTATTCACTCCACTGCAGCCGCCTACAAACTGATAAGAACGTTTATATCAACATATAAACTAAGGCCTGGTCCTAAACGTGTTTATACCTAGTTGTAGTAGATCCAATGAAAACAGCCAAGTATTCACGGAACCTTGTTTAAGTTTTAATCATAACTTTGCCCAGTAGGTTTTAAATTAGCATATTATGATTTAATACATCCGCATATTTCCTGAGGAATGTCTTTATGGGCAAACTGCTCTGAAACAAAAACACAAAGGGGTTGAAACAAAACAAAAGACAGCAATAATAATATTATTTCGTCTTAATTATTAAGATTTCTGCAAGGACACAGTATTTTTTTATCTCAAAGTGTTTGTTTGACCAGTAACCAAGTGATACATACAATATTAGAAACCAATCAATCAGGCCAAATCGTTATAGACTTCGTATCGATTTTATCGTGATCGGAACCGGAATTTTCGTTTACAATGGTTCAGGCAAGATGGCGCAACCTCTCTCTTAGGACAACCTTTCCTTACCCAGCCCACTCGTTGGATCTAACATCACCTGATGCACACGTCTGGGGAATATTAAAGGAGAGGACTTTCCGCGAGGATCCACCAACTACGATCGTTCAACTGGAGTCAAGCTACGATCGTCGTGAGGAACATGGCAAAACCTCTCTGTAGTAAATGACCCAAAACCTCAAGAATGATATGAATGTTGCCCAATAATGGACGGAGGACATATGGAACATGGTCCGAACCCAATGGACTTTGCTTCATTTAGTATGTTTAGATGTTAGTAGCCTCATGCAAATAAAATCTAACACTTTCAGTACTGTTTATTTTGCGGGTACTGTATAAACTATTTCTGCCCAATGCCTGGTATAAAACTAGGCGGGGCCCTAAAGATAAATTTGTATGAACCCTACTTGTGAAATTATATCTTCATAACCCTTAAAAACTATTTTTATTCCTCATCAAAACGTCAACTGTATTCCCCTTCCTTGGAATGTATTTAATTGAGTTTCTATAATGTTTTAACGTCCAAACGTAGCACTACAAACTGTAAATGTTCACGACATTTTCTAAAAGATCGAAACACGAGCAACAAACCCATTCAAGAGTTACTCAATACTAGTTCAAACGACTGGAGGAACGCACTTGAAAAATGCAAAAGACCAAAGAGAAGCTCAATACGAAGAGTTCCAAAGAGTAAATTATTCATTTGTTCAAAGAGTGGTGGGGGTGCAAGAGGGAGAAGAAGAAGGGAATTGTATTTTTAGGGGCCAAAGGATTGCGAGATATTTTCTGTAAACAGAAGCGCAAAGCCCATTGTTCTCTCTGTTTGAGCTGCACATTAACCAACCATTATCCGCTAAACGGAATATTTTAGACAAGTTTCTTTAAGATCCCACATTGTTCCGCTATGCTTATTACACGCTCGGCTGGTAATTATGACAAATTCTTTTATATCGTGTAATAATAGATTCTGTTTGTTGACAATATCGTTGGTGTGTATTATTCTAAATTCGATTTATTTTCTTCTTACTTTTAGTTGATTTTTAAAAGACCCTTTTTCCTAAAGACTGTATGAATGGTTTCGAAACAAAATGTACGATCTTTCTACATTCACGGGGGAGGGCGTTGGGGGCTTTTGGTATTCTGACTTTACTTATTTGTTATAACAAATCCCAATATTTACAAAGGATCATTTGTTGCAAAGTCGGACAAAATGTGACCTAAAGAGAGGATGCACATTTATAAATATACAGGGTCAGGCAAAAGTGTGGAAACGCCTTTATAACTTTTAACCAGTTTTACCTCCCCCCAACCCCCCATTTTGAAAACTCGAAACAATAAGTTGTTATAGTTTTGGTTGAATTATAGTTATTAGACATTCACTAAATTCACGTTGTGGTTCAATAAGTTTAACTACTCATTGTCCGGGAAGTCATTGTCTTGAAGTAAACTGTATTTTTGCACAAAGCCAAAGTATTATGAATTGGTCATTTTATTATATTATTTTGTTGGTTCATTCTGTTAGAATGTAAAACATAACTTTCATTTTAATAACAATTTTGCTATTTGAGCCATCTCATAATTTTAAGATGCTACAAAATTTATACCTAAAACCTCTCCTAAGTTTGGATTAGCGGTCACGTCTTATAAGTTTTTCGTGATAACTATTACTAGCTTTAATTTAAGTATATCAGGGAGTTTCCATTTATTTTAAATAAGAAATGTACTGACTGGGACTCGTGTCGTGGTCCTGTAATCCAGCTTCATGGAGGTCGGGTTTTGAGGATGATATAGGTCTAAAGCGGCTCAGATAGTCTCAGTGATCATCTGATGATACCCGCATCAACTCCCACCATTGTTTATATCAGACCATCACCTGCGTGGTTTGGAAGTCACGTTAAGCCGTTGGTCCTTGTATTTCCATTGGTCATTGGGCTATTAATTTAATGGGCCAATGTACAATTCTAAGGAAGCCGGCCTTAGTTTGTAACAAGACTACACCTCATAACTCATTACTACCACTCATCACACTCATCCTTCACCACATATTTGCCCTCATGAGAGTGGTCGGCATCTCAAATAGTGATTTAGTGATACCTCGGCCAATCGTACGTTTGTCAGTATCGGCCAAGATTAAATTTTGAGTAGTGTTCCGTCAAAGGGTTGAAGTTGTAGCTACAGACAGTATAGTTGGTGGGTAGGCGCCAGGCGGTGCTGGGGTCGGTCGATATCCCCTTTTCAACCCCTTCACCCCTTCCTATACAAAACAAGTGATCTTCAACCCCTCTCCCCGCTACACCAACACATCAGCTCACTTGTATTATGTACAGCTGTTTTGTATAAATTGTTCTTTCCACAAATGTGTTTTGAAATCGAACTTATCTTTTGTACTCAGGCAAATTTGTTATTTGTTGTTCAAAGTTTAATGTGTCTAACCATGAATCCTGGTGAACTTTCATTAGCGGGAAAGGGGGCAATGAACCTTAGTGAAATGAAATGAAAAACGTCTTTATTGGTGGTGAAGTTGGGTCCTCTCTTCCACTTAACCAATGTACAAAAATATAACAACTTCATATATACATACAATTGAAATGCAACTTAAACAACATGCAACTTAAATATATACTATACTAAGAACTCTAATTAAATAAACTACAATACAACACGTACAATGGTACAGAGTTGCCAAAAAAAGGTACTGGTCATTTTATGTTGGGTACATCTTTTATTAGCCATACATAATAACTGACTTCATTTTAAAATTAAAGCTCAACATGTTTTTGCCATTGAGTATTGACGTATTCCATACGTCTTAACATGTTTACAACCATTAATCAAAATGCTTGGGAAATTTATATCCATTAGACGGGATGTTATGCTTTGCTTTAAATTTTAAATACTTTGAAGTGGGGCCTGAAACACTTGACTTTAGTGTTCCCACAAAAAGGCATAAGGGATTATTATATTTATATATAAAAATGAAGTCTTGATATTATCCTTAGTGTTTTTCGTGGAAAACACTAAAGAAAAAAAGTTTCAGGCCACTACGTCAAAAAAAGAAAATCGGAAGCCAAACTTCACATTAGAATTCTAATGGATATCACTCCTCAAGAATTGCAAAATGGTTGCAAACATGTTCAGATGTATGGCATGCGTTATACTCAATAGCGGGAAACATTTTTTGGTTTTAGTAAAGTCAGTTTTGTATAGCTAATAAAAAGTTTCTTACCATAAAATGACGAGTTCCTTTTTTTGGGCCACTCTGTTAAATTAATAACTTCTTAGTTTAAACAGATCACAACATGTATATTCACTTACGTCACAGTAACTAACTTGTGTACCAAAACTCACCAAAATACAATGGAAATTCGCTTACATTTGGCATAAGGTATTTCATTTCATAATATCAAAGTGACTGTATTGTATTAGTTTCAGTTAACACATTTTTTCAGTTTCGGTTTCACTTTACAAAACTACTTATTATTTATAGAACACTACAACAAGGAGTAACAAGTAGTCGATTTACAAATTTTAAATTTGTCTTTTCTTTTAAATATAAGCCCGCGGAAGATTACAGAATATTTGGTGTTCGATTTGAATTGTCGTATAGAATATTTCAATAATTTAAAAACGGTTTGAATTGTTATAACCTTGTTATTTATTTAATTTGCCCTTTCCAGGTGCGTTGGAAATCTGTCTCAGTTCTATGAAGAAGGTACCACATATCTTCGGTGAGTAGTCTCCAAGCATTTGAGTTAGGGGCCTCAACTTCCTCTTTGTTAACTATTTAGTGACGGAAACAGTCTAAATACGCATTCTGTTTCACAAATCAAAATAGTTAATTTCTGCAAGTTCACTCTATGAAATTGCAAAGTGAGCTCAATCGATTGGGAAAGGCTCAAAGACAAATCTATAAACTATGTACTCACGTAACTAATTTTAAGCTATATTTGAAGCTATATTAGGTGTATGTATGAACGGGATTTCGATGTTATAATGTGTGGAAAATGTTAGATTCAAAAACAGAACTGACGATTCCATAACATGTCACATGTTTTCGCAATAAAGATTTTATTTATTTGTATTTAATCTCGCCAAATCGTTAAAATGAAAATCGTAAAAGGGTTCAAGCGTTTAGGTTAAATTCGATATGTCGGCTAGAACAATACATGTATATGCAATGCACAGACATACAAGGTTAGTTTTGAAATGCCCCCCAACCTTTGAAAAAGGTAAAATATTTTAAACACCTTGGGGGAATGTTTTTATATTATTTTGACGTACTTTGCGTCACCCAACCCTACCCAAAAACCGGGGGAAGGAAGGGCCCCCAAATTTTTAAATTCAACCCCTCCCTTTTGAGGCACCTTAATACCAATTCAACAATGCAAAGAAACTCTTTTTATCTCGACTCGTTTTTTTGTAATACCCATCCAAAGATTACAAGAAATCAGCTTTAAATGACACATTTCACATACCAGTACAACCTTTTAAATGGCAAATTTTTCTTGAAAATCCTTTGAGTATAATGTTTTAGGGTTGTGATGTTTCCCTCAAAAGATTTTCAAAAAAGATTTCCCATTGCAAAAAAGTGTTATATACCATTTTATAGCTGATTTCTTGCAATATTTAAATATGTATTAAACAAAAAAAGCTAAGATAAAAAATTCTTTGCGTAGTTGAATTTGTATTAAAATTCCCTTTCTCTGGAGGTGGCACAAAAAAGGGGGTTTGTGTATAAAAACTTTGGGGAGCCCTCACTCCTGGTTTTGGTTTGGGTGGCAAAGTACATAAAACAAACTTCAGAATCCTGTAAAAATATTCCCCAAAGGATTGAAATTTTTTCCTTTTCAAAAGTTAAGGGGGCATTTAAAACTCACCCTGTATGTTCAGAAGTGTCTGGTATACCTTGGGCGTTCAAGCTCATGGCGTTATTTATATAACTTCTTTTCCCTACGGAAATCTCTAAAAGAACTCAGAGTTTGTAGACAGAACATTAATATGCCATTAGCTCTGCTTCGTATTCAACAGCGAATCCCGCTTCCAGTATCCTAAAAGGAAGTCAAGGAGGCCTAAACTGCTTTCTTTGCGTTTGTTCTTTTGGAATTACGAGTATATCGCTACAAAGTTATTTAAACTCAATAACGGGTTTTAGTGAAGGTAAGATGTGTGCCATTAGCATGGTAAGATCCAGACCCGAGACCACAAACACCTCCAAATTGACGCCCTCAACACGTTTTGAAGAATTTTCTAACTTTATGAACTTTATGTACAGTACATGTGGATTCTCGGATTTAGTTATGCCAGCAGCGCTTTAATGCTTAGCTGCTGCGTGTCGGCCTGGTTTTATTACTGTTTGTTAAACAACCTTTTTATGGTTTATCAACAAACTATTAACCGTATTCAATCGGAAATGGCACCGGTTTCACATTTGCACCCTTTTAATCTGATATTCAGAGTTAAGGGTATTGGCAAAAGTCGTAATGGAATTTAAATACGTTAATTTAAGTGAATAAAATAGTAACACTCCAAGCTAAAATTTGAAAAGTGTCTGAATTTAAGGTATAGTTTATTTTCTTGTAAAATCATTATCTATGGCCAATCCAAAATATTAATTTCGAATATTTATCCACTTTTTTGACAAATCATGCATTTAAGTATTTTAAGTAATAATACTAATAAGTGGTTATTTATCAAGGTGTTACATTTTCTGAGCACCAAAATAAGAGTTAGTCCAAGTGTTTAAAACCATATAAATATTTCATATGCTTCATACTTTAAACTGTAAATATGGGCTGAGGAAAGATATTTTTGGAAATATGGGCAAGGTAAAAGCCACGAGACGAGCTGGTATCGGATAAGGTATTCATTCCTTCTACATTGTCAATTGTATAGCCCAGCTGACTTTCCATCCATCATATGGCCCTATACAGAATAGCCAACCTGATAACATTTAAACATCTCAATATTTCATACTATAACTCATGTTGGTTTAGTTCTGAATTGGATGAGGTCAATTGTGCTCAAATGCTTTTGTTAGTAAACGACAACGATTACTTTTGGTTTAACACTCACTACTTCAGTATTTTTGATGTAAAGGTCAATTTAGAGCACAAAATTACTTGCGTGACATTGTTTTGATATTTGGGTAAATTAAAAATAACGAAAATGATAAAAGAGAGTTTTGAAACTCCTAAAAAGGTTAAGTTAGACATTCATTAATATTGTTACAAAATAAAGCTACATTAACTTAACGTTTCAGATAAATTACGTAATAAAATCTTTGTATGTAAAAATTGTTTCTCTTCAATACAAGTCAAATTTAGTATTCACTACCGGTATAAGTGAATATTTTGAATATTGCAACATTTAAGTAACTTATAGCATAATGCTTGTAGCTAAATCACGTTGAAATAACTTGAAAATTCATAAAAGTCTTAGATAGTTTAACTAAATTATTTTGCAATAACACCTACTAGTTATTAAGGTTTTCAAAAACATTTAGCTACAAACCTAAGCTCTCCTCTACGCTAGTTCGAATCTCTCTTCCTATTCATCAACCCCAAACAAACACCAGACCTAAAATCAGCGGGATAATTAAATTGAAACTAAATTAGCACATCAAACCAATTAAGACTCAATTAAGAATCACGGCCAGCAATTAAATCATGTAATCGGATGAAGCAAAGTGGCAATAACTTGTGTGAAAGAACGATCTCGAATTGTAATTTGGCGAAAGTGCAAGTGGTGTGCCGGGGTTATCCTGGTCCTGGTTTGCGGCGTTGGAGGGCGAGAGGAGTGTGTAGGGAGGGGGTTAGGAGAAGTGAGTGGTGGGAGAGAGGGTAGGTGAGTGGAGGGGGATATCCAGGACCATTCAGTCTGACGTCACAGCCCCCAATATCATTCACCTCAACCCCGTTGCGATACAACACGGCAAACGTTGGAGTAGGAAATGTCCTTTGTAGAAATGATATGTATAGGGTTTTGTTTAGTTGCAGGTTCATTTTTAGTTTAGGGTTGGTTGGAAATTTCATATTCTCTATATACTAAGAAGCCTGGTTCTTCGTTGGAGGTTCGTAGTATCAAAAGAAAAGTGTTTGCTTCAAAATTTTGATTTCCATGTAACAAGTTTGCCTGATGATGACAGCATTGCTGTTTAAAGCGCTTGTGAATTAAAAATATCACTATTTATTGGCCTTTTGTATTTTAAATATCTCGTTAACTTTACCAATAATCTCTACTTAAAGAAATTAAGAAGCGTTTTTATTTATCTACTTTAAATTAGACAACATTATTTTATACACTATTAGTAATTTTTACAATTTATTTTTAAGCTTTGTTTTATGAATTTACTCTATGGTTTTGTTTAGTAAACAAACAACAGCTGTTAATAGTTGTATTTGTTTTGACATATGAAAGTTGTTTACTTTCTGTATCCTAGACAACCTAGGCAAATTTGACACATTTGCAGAAGTAGACTATTATCTGCGTGAAACCATTTGCTCAAGATCAGTGACAGAAGATAGGTCAACAAATAAGACAGTGTTAACAGAATTTCATGCGTGTGAGCTTATTTCACAGCCGACTAAGCAGGGATGGCAGAAAGCTTTTACAACTTGGGTTCAGTAAAGTCTGGTTAGCAGGCGGCGACACGATTTATTGTAGCGACGAACAACTCTAGCATTTCTGCTCGTTGCGGCTCTAGGGGAGAAACTAATGAAACGACCAGGCTAGCTTAATTGCTTTGTCTATGTTGTCGTATTCTTAAAAAAAAAAACAGGCGACGCGTAGTCACAAGGGTTGCCATGAATCCTAGCGAACAGAATGATTTTTTACACAGGAAATACTAAAAAAAAGACACTTTATTGGCCTTCTTGTGGTTTAAATATTCTGTAAGTATTGCCAATAATCTCCACTTCAAGAAACAACAAACAGGTACTGTTTGGAGGAGGCAACATGTATTTTATTCTATAAAAACTGCATGTATGATCAGACTCCGATGAAAGTTGGTATAAACGAACATATATGTTACCGTACCTATCAAATGTAAAAAACCAACAAAACCATTTATCCACACTGAGAAGGCGACAACATGCTATTTTACCCCACCATCATGGTCTGGCAGAATGGGATTCAATGATTTGTAATGCAAGTGTTAGGCACGGTCACTTCAATGTTTGTGCTAAGTGGCTTCCGAACATTTATTATAATACAGCGTTTATAGCATGTATAACTCATTTGTGTGGGATACCGCTCTCCCAAAAGGTGACTTCCGGTGTACCGATTTTGATGTTTAACAAACTTTACCTATACAGGGTGTCCCATAAGTAAAGTTCCAAACTCTGGGAAAAAGTTATAAAGGTCAAAATGAAGAGAAAATTAAGAATAAAAATTTTTAACACGGTGGCTATTTTATGGTATTTTTAGGAAGTGTTTGGCGTTACACCTTAAATAGCGAATAAACGGTGAGTTTTACGATAAATTGTAAAGAATACAGTTTTGTAGCAAGTCTTATCACCTATCTATTGACACATAGTTCAAAGAAATCGAGTTAAAAAAATAAAATAAAACTCACCGTTTATTTGTTATTTAAGGATGTAACGCCAAAAATGCCCTAAAAATACCATAAAATAGCCACATTTTAAAATGATACGTTAGATCATGCTGGTAATTTTTCCCCTAAATGGTCTTACTTACATGCAAATTTATGTAAAGTTTCAGTCAAATCCGATAATAGGTGTGGGAGATAATAAATAATTAGTGAGAAATATAAAATGGCAAATATCTGGTTAATTAAGTGTTTTTGGAAAAAATTGTATTCTTAATTTTTTCTTAATTTTGACCCATGTAACCTTTTCCAGAGTTTGGAACTTTACTTATGGGACACCCCGTATAGGCAACGACTCCATTATACACGATATTTCCCTCAAGGTTATTCTGGCAAATCATTGTTTATCAGTCGAATGTTTTGACAAAGGTCAGTGAAAGAAAAGTAGACATTTACGATGTAAGAAGGAGAACGCTGGGGTGGTGAGCTTAGCTTATCCCTGGTCGAGCGAAGATAGCGGAAAGCTTTCACAAGTTGGGCACAGTAAAGTCTAGTTACGGACTTGCGACACATTTTGTACAAGAGATGAACAACTCTGGTCCTTTCTTTACTTGCTAGAGGTTTAGGAGTGTTCATATTCACAGATTGACAAAATACTTGGAATGTATCTCCAGAAAAAAATCACACAGAAAATTAAAAAGTCACTTTGTTTATGTACTATGTTCATACTGTTCTATGTTCAGACTGGGACTCGTGGCGTGGTCCTGTAATCCAGCTTCATGGAGGTCAGGTTTTGAGGATGATATAGGTCTGAAGCGGCTCAGATAGTCCCAGATATCATCTGATGATACCCGCATCAACTCCCACCATCGTTTAGACATATCAGACCATCACCTGCGTGGTTCAGAAGTCCCGTTAAGCCGTTGGTCCTTGTATTTCCACTGGTCATTGGGCTATTAATTAATGACCCATTCTAAGGAAGAGTCGGCCTTAGTTTGTAACAAGACTACACCCCATAACTCAATACTACCACTCATCACACTCATCCTTCACCACATATTTGCCTTAAAATACCCTCATGAGAGTGGTCGGCATCTCAAATAGTGATATAGTGATACTTTTTTCAACCAATGCAGAGCAGGTCCGCCGAAGGAAGCCTTAGTGGTTTTTGTACAGTTTTTAATTAAAATATGAAGTATCAAACCCTTAGAAAACGAAGTACAATGCCACAAATCTTATTATTGCTGAGCGAAATGGTGTCTGTTTTAAGTTGGATATTTTGAAACATTCTAAGGCATTCTAAGTAACTTCTAAAACATTCTAACTTCTAAAACATTCTAACATTCTAAGTAACTTTAGTTGGAATGAACTTTTGCAGTCATGTTTGCATAATTTTATTCTAATAACTAATCTCTTTGATTTCACCTACAATTAACTTTATATATAACCAAACGCCTTTTCTAACTACAATTGAAAAGAAAATTGAAAGCCCCATAGGTAATATTAGACTTCAAGTTAAAAGGCTTAGTTTATGGGACAAGGTGACGGAAACCTGACTTCAGTAGTTCACTCTAACCGGCAGCCATGGAAAGATCAAAACTCTCACACGTAAAACACCAACAATTTCTTCCATAGTAAAAATTGTTTAAAAGAAATAAGGTCGTTGTATTCCACGTCTTGTCACTCAACATAGGTTTACATTTGAACAGTTGTGGCTTCCTGAAGGAATACATGCTGAAAGAATGAAATTCCTAATGCAATTTAATTAAATTTGAAACTTGTTTTCCCGCTATACGAGTATATCTAAACACTTTCAGTTTTAGACAACGTAAATCTTAGACAGAAAGCCGAAGCGGGGCTGTAAGTTTAGGAAATAGCCTTGTAAAGACAGTGGTAATAACATAACGCCGGTTACAAAACGTAATTACTAAAGCAGAGCCTACTCAATTCACTACATGATTTGCAACTAGAAGACCCAATTATAAAATATAATCAGTCCAGTGCTGAAAACCTGAGGAAACTAAATAACACGAAGAATAAAGCCTTTGCGTGGACTAATTAGAAACATAACAAACACAATCATAAGTTGGTTGGTAGACCCGGCAGCAGCTGTCAGGTTGAGTAGGGGGGATTTGGGGGTTCTGGGGAGGTTCAAAGGGGGCTTCCCCTACCCCCGGAACATCCCAACTGTATCAACCCCCTGCCCTCGCCCACTTGTTTTTCACTAAGTCTCTTTAGTTGACTTTAATAATTAATTAGATCTACTGTTTCATATTTTATTCGTCCGGATGGTTCGGATTTGACAATCAAATGAGAGTTACCGTTCATTAATAGCTTATTAATTCGGTTTGCAACAATCAATTGTGTGAGTGTTATTTTTAGTTTGATGTTTTCGTGTGGTCAGATTACTAACGCGTTTTGCGTTTGAATGTATGACTATGAGATTAGATATTTTAAATATTAATTATCTAGCTATAATAATTAACCTGTACTCACGATTTGTTTGTGTTTCTTTCATTCACGCTAGGGTAAAAATTCTAAGTTTTAAACTTGAAACTTGGTGTCGAAAAAAGTTAGAAAGGGCTTTAATCTGTCTTGATGAGATTGCTTTAGTGTTCTATGGAAGTGTTAGCATCCGTAAAGTGAACCATTGCCTTTACGGCATTCTACTGATCTATTGCAAATACTTACTCAACAGATACAACCATTTAAATACCTACCAATAGAACGTCTCTTATAGCTACGTCCATTTTAACCCATTATTCCTTGAACTGAACTTGAGCCCAGTTTCATATACAGGGTGTCTCATAAGTAAATGCCAAACTCTGGGAAAAGATTATATGGGTCAAAATGAAGAGAAAATCAAGAATACAGTTTTTTCGAAAAACGCTTAGTTAACCTGATATTTGCCATTTTATATTGTTCACTAATTATTTATCATCTCCCACACCATTCATCGGATTTGACTCAAACTTATGTGAGGAATTTTCCCCGGTGAGAAAATATTTCTCCAGTGGGGCCTAGTGGCCAGGGGAATTCGTCACTATACTCGGAAGATCTCAGTCGAGCCGGGTTTGTCCAGGATTTTGGTTAGAACTAGGGGTTTAATTCTTTTGGTTTGGTGTTCTTGTTCTTTAAATTTAAAGGACTCAGTTCAATAGAGGTCAAGCCTCAAACTCTCATCACCGTCCCTCAGATTAGTGTTGGGTTGGGCGATTTTGGAAAAATAAGTAAATGTTTCTCCGCAGCGAAAATTTGAAAAAGTTTAAAATAAAAGAAGTTAAGAGCTGCGGAGTATTCACGCTATAACTACGCGAGCGTGTAAACTCGGCCAAGGAGCGCGAGTGACTCGCGTCTCTAACGGGCTGGTGGCTGGTGCAGGCTAAGGGGCACTACGTGTAGGGTATATCCCAAAAGCACGGGGCCAAGTATAAAGATAAGCCGGACTAGATAGCTAGACTCTAGCTATCTAGGGGACACAAGACGGAGCCTGGCCAAAATAATCGAGAGCCAGGTGAGCCGCACAATCAAGCTAAATCCACGCAAAAGGGCTAGCTTGATATAAAATTAATAGTTCAGGTGCAAGTTCAATTCAAGTGCAAGATCGCAAGCTAAGTTATTAGCACAATAGCAATAAATAAAAATGCAAGCAAAAGGCAAAAATATTATTGACTAAGCAATATACAGTTTAAACTAGAGTTTAGGCGGTGACCGTACCTCTGTAACAGAGTAGAAGGAGATCCAAGTAGGTTTTAGTCGGAGGGGATCACACAAGCTAAAATCACTCACTCTACTTTCGTCACTAACAGGCAACAGAATGAATATTTGCCGTCTTTAGAGCGCCTCACGTTACTGTGCCCCAAGCGGAGAAGACGGAACTATTCGTCGCAGTCGGCGTGGGATAATGTACCCTCCCGTAATGTCAAGATGACAACATGGCCGATCTGTTTACTCGCACAAGATGCTACAACCGGTGTCCAGCTTTACAGTTTTCCCTTCAATATCAAAATGTAGAAGAACCACAATGATATATGTGGTGCAGGAAAGGTGTTCCCGTGAAATGAAAGTGCTAGGTCTGTTGTGCAACGAGTTGTGTGAGTATTAGGGCGAATTTAGGCTGCAGTATAAGTGATGAGGGCTAGGAGGGCGTAGGGCCGCAACCAACGCCTTCCACCGTACCCGGTTCTGCGCCAGCTGTTTGATTTCGTTCCAATTCTTATTCTCCTCTTGAATCTCTTTGTCAACCGATCTCCTCCAGGTTGTCTTAGGTCTCCTCTTCCTGCTTCCTTGAGGGTTCCACTGATCCACTCCAATGGTTGTCTGCTGATAGTGTTGTAAGGCTTTCTTAATGTGTGACCAATCCATCCATATGTTCTCTTCTTGATGGTGACATTTACAGGACTTTGGTTCGCCATGTTCAGTAGTTCTTCGTTTGTGATTCTCTCCGGCCAATGATTGTTAAAATTCTTCCGAGATATTTGTTGGTGAACACCTGTAGTTTACTGGTTATCGTTTTTGTAACCTTCCAGGTTTGGCAACCATATAAGAGTACAGAGTTTACGTTTGTTTCTAAGATTTTTAGTTTTGTATATCTTCTTATTTGGTTTGATCTTCAAACTGGTGCAAGTTGCGCAAACGCTTTGGCCTTCCTTATCCTACTTGCTACATCCTCATCTGTTCCACCTGTCTTTGACACTATACTTCCTAGGTATTGGAATTGGTCCACCTGTTTTACCTGCTTTCCGTTAACTTCCAGTGGTTGGTCACTCCTTGAATTTATCCTCATCTCTTTAGTTTTGTCAAAATTTAGAAAGCTTAGAACTCTTTAAATTCTACACTTTTATAAGCAGTCCCAACTGAAATTCTAACACGAAACATGGTCATTAATCATTTTGGCAACCATGTTTGGTTTAATAAAAAAAACAACAACTAGGCAGTCAAAACTGGTTATGTACACCTAATCAAAACTCTAAAACTGATAAGTCCAAAAAAGGTTTTACTAAATCAAATTTTTAACTAAAGTCTAAATCTATAATAGTCCTAAGAAAATGCCATCAGTGGTATTTTTTAGTTGAAACACGTAAAAAATCTATTTATTTCCAAGTGACTGATTCAATTATAATTTGGAAAACAGTGTTTTGTGTTGATGGAATGTTTTGACGCAGCTAAATTTTCTTCTCGATGGAAATTTAAAGTGGCCTGATGTCATGTTATAACTTTCCATTTTAGTTTGGCCAATGTACTTTAAATAACAATTATCACAAGGAATTCCAAAGATATCCGACTTATCTTTCGTTTTCTTTTATTTTATATTTAAGGTTTCCAAGAACTATATATTATCCATTGATTATTATTCATTGATCTGAAGAAGCCTAATGTTATTAGGTGAAATATAATCACTTTTAAATTTCAACTATTGTTTTAATGGTTTTGCGAAGACATTGCCAACTTACTGAAGATTAAAAGAAGTTAATATGTCTTCATCATTTAGAAATAAACTGATATTATCCATTAGTTTGAAGAAATAAGTTCTTGTTATTTTATACAAATTCAAGTTAAGGACATTCTTTGACTCGGATTGATTCTGGTCATGTGACACACAAACTACTCGTACAAATTCAGCTTGTAGAGTCCGTGCGTTTCTTCGTGGCGCTTGACCTTGACGACTAAAACCAGTTATAACTGGGTTTTCGAGGATGGCGGTAACCAACTGTTCAGTCTTTCTATGGTACTCGTACTGTGAGGAAAGGCTATTACTGTACTTTTTGAAAACATCGATTTGTTCCCCCTCTCTGTCCCCTCACTTCCCCTCACTAAGCACCACGAAGAAACGCACGGACTCTAAGAGTAGAATCTCGATAAGTGACTAATAGAGAAGTTGAAGTTTGTCGACAGTGTATTGGATGTACCTAACTTGAATGATCCATTCTAAGGTTGGATTGACAATGTGTTTTGCTAATTTATTTATCTTAATATACTACCTTTTATGAAAACATACAGGTTGTCTAAGGTTAAGAGGGGAGTTTTACTGTGAAGTCCTCTCTCTATCACTTGACCTAAACCTTACTTGGCATTAAGATTGTGTGATTTAACAAATGTAAGGATTCAATCTCACCAAGTGTGCTAAGCTACCACATACTTGCTTCTCATACTGCTTAAACAGAAATTATTAATTGAAACAAAATATCAAGATTAAAATAAACCTATTAACTTTAAATGGGGTTAAGACTTTAAATGGGTTTGACTTGACTATGGTTTTTAGTCGGGTGTAGTAATTCCGTAACTTCAATTCAAAAGTAAAAGAAACAGTAATTCTTGTTAACGAGGCAACGTTAGGATTACAAAGTCACCCCTGCCACTCGATCTCAACCCTCACCAATCGTTACCACAGCACATGGTTAGTGGGGACAGTGGGGATCCGCCGGAGTGATGAGCTCCGGAGTCACGCACAATCCCTGCCACGAGTCTTCTAAAAATATGTCTAGGCTCTAAGAACCTGTTATACAGGATGTCCCATAAGTAAAGCGCCAAACTCTGGGAAAAGGTTATATGGATCAAAATGAAAAGAAAATCACGAATAAAATTTTTCCAAAAACGCTAGTTAATAAACGGTGAGTTTAACGATAAAATGTAAAGAATAACATTTTGTAGTCAATTTTATTACCTATCTATTGACACCAATGTCATACAAACCTTTGGGAAACAACGAAGCTTCAGGGAAACTCTATATGAAAACAGGCAACTTTCCACCTTATTATCTTGTGTTTGCCACGGTTACAACTGTATTTTTGTTGATTCTAATTTGATTTTTTTGAACTTGGTATCAATAGATAGGTATTAAAATTTGCTAAAAAAAGGTAGTTTTACATTTGATCGTAAACCCCACCGTTTATTCGCTATTTAAGGTGTAAAACCAAAAATGCCCTAAAATACCATAAAATAGCCACCGGTTTAAAATGATAAGTTAGATCATGCTGGTAATTTCTTTCCTAAATAACCTCACTAAGATACAAATGTATGCTAAGTTTGAGTCAAATCCAATAAGTAGTGTGGGAGATAATAAATAATTAGTGACAAATATAAAATGGCGAATACTGTATGTGGTTAACTAAGCGTTAATGGTAAAATGTTTAATCTTAATTTTCCCTTTATTTTGCTTCATTTGACCTTTTCTGAGGGTCTGGCACTTTAATTATGGGAAACCCTGTATTTCAACAATGTTAGTAAATTGTTCCAATAACGTAACAAAATCAACACTCCACAATAAAACAAATTCAACATACTCAAGCGGCAACTACTCCCCAACTACTACTACCCTCCTCCCCTTGAGAGTTCCCTAAAAGAGCACATTACAAGTGGGTAGGACAAAAGGGGAAATTGCACATGCAGGTGGGGACAACCCTCTGATGAAGGGGGTTTCATTAGGCCGGGTCGCCGCCGGCCCCAAACACCATCACGTGTACTCGACTATGACACTGTCCTCATATTCATACATCACAGGGTATTGTATGTGTAGCGCAGGAGAGAACATGGCGTTGTTAAGAGGAGTGTTTTGTACACGGTTGTTTGTTGGAATAGGGTTGGTTGTAGTTTTACTAAGCTACGAATTATGGTCTTGATATTAGATTAAAGGAAGCTCATGATTGAGCATGGGTCGGGATGTGAGTGGTTCTGTACAAGGATCAGTAATTGTTATTATTTAGAGATTTTCATTGCAATAAGGGTCTCGGTGGTCATTCATATCAGGAAGGGATAACTCATCTCGTATTTTATTATAGTTGGACAGCTCAGCTCATTTTTTGACTGGGACTCGTGGCGTGGTCTTGTAATCCAGCTTCATGGAGGTCAGGTTTTGAGGATGATATAGGTCTAAAGCGGCTCAGATAGTCTCATCTGATGATACTCGCATCAACTCCCACCATCAATTAGACATATCAAACCATCACCTGGGTGGTTCGGAAGTCACGTTAAGCCGTTGGTCTTTGTATTTCCATTAGTCATTGGGCTATCAATTAATGACCCATTCTAAGGAAGAGTCGGCCTTAGTTTGTAACAAGAACACACCTCATAACTCATTACTACCACTCATCACACTCATCCTTCACCACATATTTGCCTTAAAATACCCTCATGAGAGTGGTCGGCATCTCAAATAATGATTTAGTGATTACGATTTTCAGCAAAAAATAAATTTTGGCCGTCATTTTAATACGAGCATCGGATTTCCAAATTTGATAATCTTTAAGGTTTTTTTTATGGTTCAACAAATATTTTTGTACAATTTTTCTCCTAACATGGAGTTTTCAGTATTTTGATTTCACTTGCTAAAAAACTTGATGAGATATTTACATGAACATTTGTACCACATTTTATGAAAATCGGACAAACAAAGCGAATTATGTACATAAAGTAAAATAGTGCTCTAAACATGTTATAGGGCCAGGGTTGGTGCTCATATCATGGTCCCGGACCGAGATCCTACAATATTGACGGCATAAATATTCTTTCTCCAAAGGAAATTCACTAATAAAAAGCTATTGTTCCAAACCCATTAATAAATTTCTTGAACTTTCAATGCCCATTCAAATTACTCCAAGCCCTTGTAGGAGCTATAAACTAAAAGAGAGCATAAAGAAGAAGTGTTTGCAAAACGGGGGTTTTCAATTTCAATATTGGAGTAGAGTAAAGAAGGGCGTGGCCAAGTTTTATTGCCTCTGGGGGTTCTGAGCAGCAGCACGCACATCTAGCCAACATATCTAGATCAGCATTTCCACTCGCTACCAACAAACACATATACAGGGCGTCCCGCCAGTAAAGTGTTGATCTTCAAAAAATGAATAAGTTTACGACTCAAAATAACGAAAAAGTCAAACACTCTTTGTTTACACTCTGGCCACCAATTTGGCAATTTGTTTTCAATATTTCAATAATTGTTTTATTGAACTAATCTCGTTTCAAAGTTGTGTATTAATTATAAATCAATTGTATAGTTACAAATATAAATACAGGCATGTATAGGCGTTAGACAACCCGATGGTAATTTCGCGACAGCTTTCGCATCTGAGGTTATGTGTCGAGAAGTCTATTGACTGGGACTCATGGCGTGGTCGTGTAATCCAGCTTCATGAAGGTCAGGTTTTGAGGATGATATAGATCTAAAGCAGCTCAGATAGTCTCAGTGATCACCTGATGATACCCGCACCAACTCCCACCATCGTTTAGACATATCAGACCATCACCTGCGTGGTTCGGAAGTCACGTTAAGCCAGCGGCCAAGTGCTAGCCTTAGTTTGTAACAAGACTACACCTCATAACTCATTACTACCACGCATCATACTCATCTTGCACCACATATTTGCCTTAAAATACCCTCATGAGAGTGGTCGGTATCTCTAAATAATAGTGATTTAGTATATTCAATTAAGTTCATTTAATCGAAACATTCAGTCGAAGGTGTATTAAAGCACATAAAAGGTGAGCTGTAATCAGCTTCGTATAGACTCGGATACACGTGGAATCGCCTTGGCTTTCAATGCTTTAAGTAAGTCTACCCACGCATTGTGCCATTTAGACATTCTGCTACAGTGGATGAGGAATTATTCAAAGTGATCAAGTCTCGGTTTAAAGAAACAGAAAAAGAAAAGAAAGAGGAGATTTCGCAAATTAGATTTGTAACAATCAAATTCGTTTTTATCGTAAAACAAAGTATATCCTAAATAGGATTGAACATTAATATTTATTTTCAGTTACAGAATTTACTTTTTATTTATTGATTCGTAGTAATTTTTACAAGAAAATTGTGTTGACTACTACCACTGGTAAGACAAGGTCCAATTCTGTAACTATGTAATTTAAAACTATAATAATTTATACTAAATAGAAGTATTCATAAATTCGTCTAAAGTGTAAAATGGATGGTTTATTAGGTAATTTGTCAGTTTTTTTCTAAATAAAACAAAGTCGTTGGTTGAGCTAATATCTATTGGGAGTTTGTTAAATAATTTTTTACCAGCCTGAAGTGGAAGTTTATTAAACATCTCAAGGCGATGGGATTCAAATTTTAACATATTCCTATTGCGAATTTCGTAGTTATGAGAAGGTGGCAAACATTGGAAATTTGGAAAACAAAAATTAGGGTTTCAAATATGAAAAGGGAAGTAACGGTCTAAAATACCCAAACATACAAAAGCATTACGACAGGTCTGTCCGAAGCGCAGCCCAAAAATCTTTCTGACTGCCGATTTTGTTGAATCAAAACTCGTGATATTTTAGATTCAGCACAGTTCCTCCAAAACACTATGCCATACAAAATGTGAGGATGTATTAATCCAAAATAGGCTGTTCTCAAAACATTTAATTTTCAATATACAATTTGAGATGACAATTTTTTAATAAAAGACACCAGAATATATATTTATAAAAGATATCCATATCTTTTACAAATAAAGTCAACATGATTATAATGTAAGAATGATAGTTGGAATAATGTTGTTCTTTAAGCCAACACGAGCTACATCCTCATTGTTGGAATTATTCCCAATTTAAATCTAACTTTATCTGACCAATAAAACGACCAATATCTGTTTGTTGACCAATCTGACCAATTTAAAATCTCTGAGCTTAAAAGTCAGCCATCCCATCATTCGAATTAAGATGTAGTGGCGTTATAGCTTACGTTTCACTCAGTTCGTGGTCGAAAAGTTACGGGGGTGTCAAGAGGGAGGTTTCAAGAGATGAAAACCTTTAAATATTTCAAATTCAAACCCTGGGAAGGCAAAGTAAACCAAACTTTATACCAGACCATATCAGTTGGACAGCATGCTGTGTTTTCCCCATTAAACATCACTTTGTCACAGAAAGAGCCCTCAGTGGGACAATCGGTGCAAGGGGAAACTTGAGACGCGCGTGTGTGTGAGTGTTTGTGTGTTTGTGGACTTGAATGATTTGGTGAAGCCCCGAGCCCAGCTGAGAGCTGTTAGCCTTACAATTGGTGTTCTGTGGGGTTTCTAACTGCCAGGGCTTCCCACTACTTAGACTTAGTCTTACTACAACCCTCGTTCTTTCACTCACACACACACACACTGCGGAGTATTATCATTACACACGCTCACGCTCTGCACCTTGCATAGTTTATCTTGTAAGTAAGCCAATACCCCACGCAGGAGTGCACTAAATCACTATTTGAGATGCCACCACTCTCATGAGGGTATTTGAATGAAAATATGTGGTGAAGGATGAGTGTGATGAGTGGTAGTAATGAGTTATGAGGTGTAGTCTTGTTACAAACTAAGGCTGGCACTTCCTTAGAATGGGTCATTAATTAATAGCCCAATGACCAATGGAAATACAAGGACCAGCGGCTTAACGTGACTTCCGAACCACGCAGGTGATGGTCTGATATGTCTAAACGTTGGTGGAAGTTGATGCGGGTATCATCAGATGATCACTGAGACTATCTGAGCCGCTTTATGACCTATATCATCCTCAAAACCTGACCTGCATGAAGCTGGATTACAGGACCACGCCACGAGTCCCAGTCTGAGCCAACGCTAAGTAAAGATCGAGGTTGAGTGGTAGAGAGGACTTTGCGGTCACAACTTCGCTTCGTTAAAGGGGGCAAAGTTTACCGTGATCCTTTTACGAAAATTATCCAGCCAAAACAAAACATATTACGCACTTTCACAAATACTTTGACATTGGAAATGTTGTATAGATTGTTGTTAATTGAATTTCACCCAGATTAAATTTACTTCCGTCAACTAGATTATCTCGACAAATTTACGAGTTTGTGCTTTGTTAAATTAATTTAATGAGTCTACTTTTATTAGTTCGTAATTTCGTAAAAAATAAGCATACTTGAACTTTTGATACGGAGCTTCGTAACTATTTGACCTGCATAGCTTTCCCAAAATAATTTAATAATAAACTGTATGTTATAAAACAAATATTCTAACTAAATACCAAAGTAAACATCACCCTAATACTTCCGTAACCTACTTCGTAAAACAATTAACGATTTAGTCAAACCAAATCATTCCAAGAAGTGCTCATTCTCAACAAAACCTGAGGCAATGTTTCGTACTATATTCAAAATCCGTATAACATACAACCAATAAACTAAAATTTTCAAAACATACATACTCATACACAAGTCGCAAAGTGATGTAAGGAACTAGAGTGGTTCGTGACATCGACCATAAGTCTTACTCCACAGCTGACACTAAGAAGTCCCCTGAATACTGTCTCTCGTCTCCGATTCTGTCGTAAGCCACAGGAGAAGAAAATATTTATCAAACTAAAGTTAATGTTTTACTTAACACTATCCTAGTATTTCGTGGAGGTCAGGTTTTGAGGATAATATAGGTCTAAAGCGGCTCAGATAGTCTCAGTGATCATCTGATGATACCCGCATCAACTCCCACCATCGTTTAGACATATCAGACCATCACCTGCGTGGTTCGGAAGTCACGTTAAGCCGTTGGTCCTTGTATTTCCATTGGTCATTGGGCTATTAATTAATGACCCATTCTAAGGAATAGTCGGCCTTAGTTTGTAACAAGACTACACCTCATAACTCATTACTACCACTCATCACACTCATCCTTCACCACATATTTACCTTAAAATAGCCTCATGAGAGTGGTCGGCATCTCAAATAGTGATGTATTTATTTATAAAGTCTCCACTGTAAGGCATACAAGTCACATTTTACATTGCTAGATGTACACTTGTTCATGCCAGCAGTCATGCGATGCTACAGCAAGCCTCAGCTGTCTTACACTTCCCTCAACTTTACGACAAACCTCCCAAATTCCTTACAATATTTATGTACTGTCACTCGCTTGCTCTCTTATTTCACCCCTTCCTTAAAGTACACAAAAACCTAGTTACTTTAAATTCATTTCAACGAAATTTAAAACACTTAACTAGAATTCTTTATCGAGGCTATAAACTTGAACATGGGAATGGTGGGAAGCTGTTTGAATGAAACGAAACGGAATGGCTGAGATTGTATTGTTACTGAGAAAGAAATTGATTTGTAGTGTTTGATACTTTATATCCAAATGCATGTCAATAAGCAATGTCACTGAAAGTAAAAAAAGATAATACAAACTCCATAGCTGCTCAGTTTTAGTAGCACCATTTCATGATCTACAGTCAAAGGCCTTTTACCAATGCATGAAATACTGAAAACTTAGTTTTGTTTATCTAATGGTCTAACCCCCATAACAGTGGTTTCATATAGCTTATTGAGAGCATAAACGGTGACGAAACATTTCCTAAAACTAAACTGACTCTTGGAAACAATGTTATAATCAACCAAGAGTGAGATGACTCGTATCAAGAAGAGCTTTTCTTCCACTGGATAGGCTTGTGCTTGTGCAATTTCCCCACAAAAGTAGTCCGTAGTCTACATATGAGTAGCTTAGTAATATGCCGTCATCAGGTCTCTACTTTGGCCTATACTCCCCATCATCAACATGTTCTACACCACCAGAAAGCAGACCTTACATTTCACCTGCTTGTTATCCTAAGGCAGCCAGCCTAGTGACTCGTGATGTGCTGCGTGGCGCTTGCATCGATTGTTAGGGCTCGATCACGCAACGGCTCTTTAATTCACTCACACAACCATATCATTGCGTTCTTTGCAGCCTTTTCCTTCTTGAAATGCCTTATTTCTTACCTTAGAATATGCTTAGCGATAACACATCGTTAAAGTTGTCTAACGTCCAACAAAAAAACTTAAGAAGTGAATTTTAGAATTCATCTGTTGTAACATTAACGGCTAGTGAACGATTACCATTATTATTCATGGTGACCACAAATTGCAAATACTCTTGCATATATTTTTAAAATAAAGAGACTCAATCAGCAATCGAAATTGTTTGACACCATTAACGACTTTACCATGCAGATATAGTTGAGTGATTTATCAGCGTCTAAACTAAGACTCTTTCAATTTAGTATAAAAAAGGGTACACTGACACTCCAATTCCCAATTCTTAATTGTTGACAAAAAATAGTAAACCAACTTCATTTAAAACATTTAAAATAATAAACATTTTAAAAGAAATAGGATTATAAAATGAATGTTTTGGATCGAAATTAAAAGCTATCTCCCGAGCAAGGTCTTCTACAACAGCCTTGGGCTCCTGCTTGAAGAAATGAACATAAATTAGTTGTTTTATTTTCATGTTTTATTTGTAGTTTTTTATTGTTTATTACTTGATTTGATGTTCTTTCTACACGTCCTGTTTGTCAAAATGTAAAGATGTATGTCCGTCAGTACATTCCTCGATTCCCTTATTACTGTAGTACGAAGCTGGTATGTTTGTGGTTCAGTATAGATTCGGTCTAATCTTTCAATTGAGAACTAAGATTCTTATGAATAATGGCATTCTGATAACTTGATAACTGTGTCGAAGGGGTATTCACCAATTTTATTTTCTAACTTTTGTTGAGCTTGGTCAAACAGGCGCGGTTACCTACCGCGCCTGTGCGGATGTGGATCCATGACGAATTGGTATCGCACGCGACTCCGGAGCTCATCATTACGGTGGCGCGGTTTCGATCCCCGCAGTCACCACTTACATTATTTTGTAATGTGACTAATACGGTGACGCTAGGTAAAGGTCGAGGTTGAGTGGTAGAGAGGACTTTGTAGTCCTAACTTCGACTCGTTAAACAAGACAAACTTTACCTTTTACCTATATAAATTAAAAACATAATCCTTGACACGTAGTGTTCCGTATAAATAAGTCTATAAAAAGTATTTATATCAAAATAAATTAAAATCAAAATAAATAAAGATAAAATACCTTATCATTCTAAAAGTCTATACTGCAAACTCCGTAACGAGTAGTAGCGTCTGAAGCGAATATCGACAAAATATTGTAGCGCCTTCAGATTACTAGCTGCAACACCCGCATGACAAGTGTAGTGATTTCACCGCTCAACGCCGATCTACAGGGTTAGGAAGTGGAAACGCCTTTATAACTTGTTAACCAGTGTTTTTAGCGCAACCGAACTCGGTACACTTTATTAGAGGAAACCAAAGTACCTTTTAGTGCATAATGACACTTTGCCCTGGTTTTCAAAATTGGGGATTTCGGGGGGAAGTCCCATAGTTTTCATAGGAAACCCATCGAGTGACACCTCATTTTGAAGGTCGTAGAAAATGATGATGAATGCTGAAAACTAGACGTCTCTATCTTAACCCAGAAAGAAATGGAATTGGTTTTAAGTTACACAGAGTTATAAGTCTACCTACCCCCCAATCACCCATTTTGAAAACTGGGGCAAAGTGTCGGTATGCATTAAAAGATAGTTTTGATAACTTTAAATAATATGTACCAAGTTTGGTTACACTGAAAAAACTGGCTAAAAAGTTATGAAGGCGTTTCCACACTTTCGCGTAATAAGAGTCTGTGTATCATAAAATGGACGCCATTTCTTTCTGGGTTAAGATAGAGACGTTTAGTTTTCAGCATTCATCGTCATTTTCTAAGACCTTCAAAATGAGGTGTCACTCGATGGGGCTTCCCTATGAAAATTATGGGGCTACCCCCAATCCCCCATTTTGAAAACTGGAGCCAAGTGCCAGTATGCATTAAAAGGTACTTTTATTTCCTCTAATAAAACCGAGTTAGGTTGCGCTGGAAAACTGATTAAAAGTTATAATGGTGTTTTCGCATAATACAAATCTGTGTAACTTAAAATGGACGCCATATTTTCTTTTGTGTTAAGATAGAGACGTCTAGTTTTCAGCACTCATCAACATTTTCTAAGACCTTTAAAATGAGGTGTCACTCGATGGGGCTTCCTATGAAAATTATGGGCTACCCTCCCTCCCCACCAATCCCCCATTTTGAAAACTGGGGCAAAGTGTCAGTATGTATTAAAAGGTACTTTGGTTTCCTTTAATAAAGTGTACCGAGTTCGGTTGCGCTCAAAACACTAGTTACAAAGTTATAAAGGTGTTTCCACACTTTTGCCTAACCCTGTATATTCCCGCGATTGTGTTTGCTGGAGACACTATGATATGTTGAGTACAGTAATTAATTGTATTAAAATGGTTGAGCTCAAATATTTTGAATGTGGTGTTGAATAAATGATTAATTTCTAAACCTATAAATAATGTTAACTCCGGCTTTTGAAGAAATGTAAATACTTAATCTTAACAAACGCACTATCCTAAACGCACGCATCTATCTCTTTTATATAGTGTTGGCATTTTTTTAATGATTGCAGACTCTTGTATTTGAACATTGCCACGCAGTTGAGGAGGATTCTTCAGTACAAATACTATTAAGAATACTGAGTAGCGTTTGCAAATGGTGAGAGTTATTTGGCCATTTATGGAAATAGATGAAAATTAAACGATTTAAGATCTCTCCGGTCAACTATTCAATTTCACCACAGTAAATGAATCATTGAAACTATATCCTTTTAAGTCAACCGGCGATAACATGACTCTCAAATCTGATAATTGTTACCCCTCCACCTACTCGGTCGGAGGGGTGGAGTGGGGGTTAGCGTCGAAGCATGGTTTATGAGGTCTGTTATCTTCTGGAAGGGCTGGAGCGCCTGTCCTCAAGAGATAAGCTAACACCGTGTCCGCCTCGTGTTTCCTTGTAGGCCACACAGTAAACAATATTTTATTTATCAAGCGTTTCGAGTTCCTTGGCCCTTTTTTCTTTAGTCAGGGTTGATTTTATTACTCTTCAAGGGGTTGTTGATTGTATTATTAAGGTGGAAACGGGGTTTAACTTCGTGTGGGGTAAACAGCTAGTAGCTATAAAATTAAAATTGTAGAGAGATCAAAGGTCAATTGCATTCAAAATCTTGCGTAACAGCACCTAGAGAAAATATATTTACTATCGGTATTTATTTAACTTGAGAAAGTGGTAAATATTATAAAATTATTTTATTACTTTAAAAATAATTAACTATTTGTTTTAATTATCACAAAACAGTTCATTTCATCGGATTAACGAACTCTGCAATATGTATGTTTTTGATGGTATCCATCAATGTACTGAAGATTACAAAAATAATTGAGTTGTTTCAAAATGGCGGCCAAAAAGGTGATTTTTCACTATAGCAACCGTTATGAGTAGTCCGATTTCAATACAATTTGAAATACGTTTTCTCTTCACGATATGTAATAAAAGTAAAACTTGCAGTAAAAGAACACGTAAGTCTAAGGCCGGAGGCTGAAGCGAGGCTGTGATCAGAGTGAACAGCCTCGAAACGTCCTTAGTTACATAGGAGGTTAAGTTTAGGCCGAAGATTGAAGCGAGGCTGTGAGTGTAGCGAACAATTAAGCGGCGCTTTAGCGCTTACCTGCGTGTCGGCCTGGTTTGATAAGAAGACGTCTTGTGTGTCTTTTTTCCCAGTGGGATCATTTTTAGGTGACGGACTTTCTACCAACATCCGGTTTATTTTTGCGTAGTGTTTTTAGATACGGAGGAACTATTCGCCTCTATTCATAGACTTCATAATGACCCTATATACTTGGCCCCTTAAATTTCAATCTTTTTATTATCACCGAGTTCCCACATACAATTCCAGTTTGAACATCTATATTTGGACTCAGTATAAAACAATTGTATCCAAGTAATCATAGAAATTATCAGTTAACGAGTCGGTTAACCCTTGCAATACCCCCAAATAGAGCTTACAACATGGGGGTTGTAGCTTCCTTTGAGGATAGCACAAGAATTAACCTCAACACTCTGATTAATTAGTTTGAACTTAGGGGTTAAATAAAAATACCTTGAGATAAAGGAAAGTTATCAATTTAATTTAACAAATACTGCAGGACTGTGAGGGTACACAGGAATGGATTACAAGAGATGAGAACCGATATTGAGAACAGGCTACGTACCATTCACAACTTTTATGATGACTACTGAAGATTAATTACAAGTTAAGCTTTAAATCGAATAGGTAAATTTAAAATATAAAATTGGAATTGAGTGAAACGTTAATAAGATAAAAATTAAAACTAAACTAAACTTTAAATAAAATTAATACTACTAAATTTAATGAAGTTTAAATAAGTTGTGAAGGGTATTTAAGTTTGGCCCCTAAACCCTAG
This sequence comes from Matsumurasca onukii, assembly GCA_018831715.1. NCBI lineage: Eukaryota > Metazoa > Arthropoda > Insecta > Hemiptera > Cicadellidae > Matsumurasca > Matsumurasca onukii. The sequence goes on along the minus strand of CM032062.1, from coordinate 27,666,339 downwards.
AGTACCTAACTTAGGAGAAGCGATAAACGAAAACTCGAAGCTGATGTCCTCCTGAAGTCGGTCCTGAAGCGGGGCGAAGGTCTCAGTCAGGGATGATGAAGAAACGCTAGAGGTTGAAGACAGACTGCCTGCTCCCAGACGGTTGTACCCCGTAGGTCAACTCTGCTGACGCACAAGTATTAGAGTCCACTGTCAGCAATCAGCACTGCCAGCACGAGGCAAGCAATGCCGATGTGAGCCACTGCGATACACTTCCACTGGTATATTGTAAATTTAAATATTTCGGCAAGGTGCAACTCCGGTATATGTTATAAAATATTATTACTGTAGAAATCGGAGTACACCGCTCTACGGCGCATTGGTTTTGCGTACCTAGCAAAAGTGAATCCCCGCGCCCCAAGGTCTTGTTGAATCCTGTAACCCACAAAAGAATATTTGAAATAAAAAGCGTTGATTATTTTATCCCACACCATCGTTTTTCGTCAGATTGGAAGTTTGATTACTCGGTTACGGCTTGAGACGATAGCGGTTGATTAGTTGAGGAGTGCACGGTTTATTATACCCTTTTTAAAAACCACCCTTAAAATGGGAATTGTTCAAACCCGTTTCTTAGTGGGTGGTTTTGGGCTGCCAGAAACAGGTGTGCAAAGTTTCAAGTCTGTAAGCCTAACGGTGTGGGCTGTGGACTGAGTATATGAGTGAGTGAGTCAGCACAATCTCTTTTATGTATATACTCGAACTGTAGATAGATTCGATTTAATCCAGGCATTCGTCCGTGCAGTTTCCAACCCAATATTCGGTACAAGTAAAACTGTCACTTTAAACCTGTGAAGAAATAAATTTACAGCAAGAAATAAAACATGGTGAAAACTTTCTTAACGTGTATTAAATATAATCGTAAATCAAATTCTTAACTGTTAGTTTTAATTACGTTGGGAAACCTTATAAAATTAGTTCAAACTGTAAGAAAACCCATAACATTGAATTGTTCAAAACTAGCGTGGTTGTGTTTTGTCATTTCACTTCTGTGGCAGAAAGTCTGGGCTAAGCCCTACACTATACTAATTAATTCATTAATTTTAAAAGTCGAAGTCACTTATCACTTATTACTTCATGCAATTAAGTTAAGTCTTTGTTATCTGGATGTTCCCGAGAACCATCCATGTGGAATCACTTGGCATGTTTTCCCCTCGAGGTCAACACGCGATTATCGCGGGTTATTAACCCTTCTTGGAATCTCGGATCCCGGTTAAATTGAATTTACATGGTATACAGGGTGGACCAAAGTAACCATTACAATTTTATTATAGGTAGTCGGTTACATTTTGGAAGATAAAATAAAGTTGTCCTCTGCTAATCATACACACATAGAACACACATAACTCTTCAATATATTGAATTCTTTAAAACTTTTGTGTGAATATTGGTGTTTTTCCATGTTAACAGTAGTTAACTGGATACACAGTTGATTTCAAAAGACAGTA